>LNGK01000004.1:2164735-2328040 GCA_001510575.1 Knoxdaviesia capensis | reverse complement strand
AAAAAAAAAAAAAAAAAAAAAAGGAAAGAAAGAGACTAAGGTAGACAGAGGACAAAGGACACAATATAACAGCTACCAATATCAATAGCTTAACACAAACCCACTCAACAGATATTGGGCGTGTCAAGTCTGGTGGAAGCAGGAGACATACAAAAGGAGAGCTGACAAACGAAAATAAATCCATGACATGGGGGGGGGGTGAGAAACGGCTTGGTGGGGTGGGAAAAACTTGTATGATGAACAGAGGCCGCAAGACCTCATGCACAATGTTATCATCAGAAGAGTAGTGCTGGTAACGTCATGTCTCGTCTATCACCGATATGCGAGACAGTGGGATGAAAAAAGGAAGAGAGTGTCGGCAGCTGTGGCTTGGAACAGTTGAAGTGGTTTGACATGTACAAGACGGCCACCATATGAGTGGCACATACTGCGCGGACTACGTTGAGCTCCAGGCCAACGATCTAGATGTCACGCATTAACAAATGTTTGTATCTAAGAGTTGCTCTCGCGGCTCTTGCGGTAGCTGGCCTCCTGCTCAACCTGGAGACCCTCGACAATCGGGGCCAGCTCGTTGAGGATCTCGTAGGCGCGCTTGTGATAATCCATCTGAGCGGCAATGAGTTCGGCAAGGTTGCGAAGGGGTTCGGGAGTATCGAGGACCTGTAGCAAAAGATGGCAGCAACGTGTTGTTAGTTGTCATGAATAGTCACATCACACACACTTTGAGAAAGCGGAAGAGGGAGGTGTGCAGGAGAGAGACACATACATTCTTCATCACGCCAACAGCCTCCTCGGTCTGGGTGACGAACTCGTCCTCAGCCTTCTCGATCTCCTCCTGGGCCTCAATGCTGAGCTCACCCTCGTCGTGGGGCTCGGTGCGCTGGGCGCCAGTGCCGGGGATCTTCCAGGTGGTACCCTTGGCACGGGCCTTGACAGCATCGAGAGTTAACCGCGAGTTCTCAACGTTCTTGCGAGCGCGCGTAGCGAACAGCAGGTTCGTGTTAAGAGTGGTGTTCCAGCCGGCCAGGAACTGGCTCTGGATCTGCGCATCCTGGGCCAGGCGGGCCTCGCCCACGCGCTCCATGGCCAGGGCATACTTCTCCAGCGCGGTGGCCAGGGGGTCCTCGCCGGCGCCGGTGTGGTGCTGGTGGAGAGTCTGGCTGCTGGCCAAGCTGGCGCGGGCGATGGCATGGTTGAAGGTCTTGGGCTGCGGCTTGGCGGTCGGCGGCGCAACGAGGGCTGCCTGGGCCTCGGCGGGAGACGACGCAGCCGAGAGAAGCGTGACCTTCTCGCTGACGGTGCGTCCGAGATCCTGGAAGGTTTCCTTGATGTTGGGGGGGTAGTCGTACGGCTCGTTGGAGTATTGGGAGCTGTGGTGGGAGGCAAGCGGTAGTGTCAGCATGAGGGGGGGGGTACTAAAGGGAGGCAAGCCTCCGGACACGGCAGGTTATCAGGGAGGCAAAAGCATACGTAACGGCCAGCATCTTCTGGTGAACCTGCTTCAGGGCATCGACGCGCTTCTCGAGGTCGATGTAGTCAGGAGGAAGTTGGGTCTATCAAGATAGAAAGGATCGTGATAAGGGTTAGCGGCTAGTCACTTCCTTCAGCTGTCGCAAACCACACGTGCATGTGCCTCGTCCTCTAATGCAACAGCATAGCATCACGGAAAAGCTATCAACATACCTTGTCCTCAGCCTGGCCCAGCTGCTCCTTCGTGTACTGAAAGGTGCGCGAAGCAAAGGGGGTGATCTGGGCACCGAAAGACCTGAGTGGGAAGCCAGCAGCATCAGCATGTGATCATATCAACATCGTAGGTCTCTGGTATAGTTAAAGGGGATCGAAAAGATGGGGTAGCTCAGGGTAAGCATCGAGCCGGGGAGCAGCATCACATACGAGAACGTCTGGCCGATATTCTTGAAGCCGTCCATTATGGGCAATATGGGAAGTTGGATGATAGAAGATGTAACAGAATAAATGCAAGGGAAGTGATCCCACGAAGAGTCTGAAAGATGTTGAAGTTGGAGGATGAGAAAGATACAGGGAAAAGAAATGATGTACGAATATTTGCATGAGATACGACCATCCCAAGATTCAGGGCTGCGCCACTCTCTTTGCAGCTGAGCTAAAAGGGAAAGCGCGTTCCGCTGTTGCATGGGTGACAGTGTGGCGCTTGTGGCGTATCGGCTAAGTCGCGGGTAATTGTGCCTGGCGTATAAGTATATTTGGTCCGATGAAATCGACCGATCTCGGTCGTGAAGAGCTCATCTCTATCCTTCTTCTAGTTCCCATCACTCTTTTCCTTGGGTTTTCTTTTGTCAGATCAGTCTGGATCTAGCTCAAGAACTGCTGTCTGTTCTCTACCAATCTAAACTCGTTCCTCCATGTCATCTTTTGTCCATGATACCTATCGATCCAGCCAAGACACTCGATTCCCATTTGCTTTCCCGAACTCTCAATTCACCTCAACACCTCTGTCACCTCAACGCCTCTGATATTTAGGGCCGCTACTTACTTCGTCGGTATCACGGTCAAGAACCCATCCACTACTATGATCAATCGCCTGAAGCCAACAATGCACACATCCCACATCCCATCTGAGAAGTAGCAACAACAGCGCGACTGTCAGCACGATCGTTTATATCCAACCTTACATTCATTCTATTTAAATTCTTTACGGTCTGTTCGGATACACCTGTCAAACAGGGAGCGTCGGTCGTAGTGACTGCAGACCCATCATCTTCAAGACATAGCAACCCGAAGCAGCTTAATATCATCGCCGTCTCTCCAACCATCTCACTTTATCAAGCTCGTGTTGATAGGTTGGATGATGACTCGTCGGTATGTGGTCAGTGGCGGGGTTCCCGCGTTCTGAACCTCCAGAATCACATGCATGACCGGTCCCTTCTCCAGAGAGATCATTTCGCGGAACATAAAGCACGAGACTTCCGGTCCGGGAACCGCGACGCGAATGACGGCGCCCGACTCATCCGCCGTCTGGATATCCAGCTTGGCGACCTTGTGTGCGTGCAAAGTGTGCATGGCGGTGGGTTCCTTGTACTGGTACCCCTTGAACGTCAGCTTGGAGCCGTTCGGGTCATACGTCGACGATGCGTCCAGAGTCACTGTTGATCCTTTGGGCACGTCGATATGGGCCGGAGCAAGGCCGTCCTTGATCCCTGAGTTCGCAATTCCGGACGCGGCGACGCGAATCACAGGGTGGTGATTCGCCTGCGCGAAGTCGCTGGTCAGACTCCACTCCATACGGGCGGCAAAGTCCTCTTGGAACGCCGGGCGCCACCGCCAGATGGTGGCCCGGTCAGAGGAGTGTGGCCCTCGGCAATGTACTCAAAGTCGGGATACACCGCTCCCAGGGTCCCAATCTAGATGTGCTCGCGCAGCCATTCCTTGGTGAGCCGCGAGGTATCAGAGCCTCCCCCACGCGGGTCGTGGCCAGAGATTCCCGTCCAGGTCGCGATTTGATACTGGCCCCAGCCATGCACCGAGCAAATGTACAGCACATCCGGCCATTGCTGGCGGATCCAGGCGCCGGTGTCATCCTGGTCGGAGATGGTGTACACCCGGAGACGGGCGCGCGTCTCAGCTGCGTCCGGCCGTTTCCGGATCTTGTGCAGCACTTCGGCAAGCACATTTGTGCCGCGCCGGACCAGCACTCACAGCGGGCTTCCATCCTCAGTGGGCGTGGCCAGCCGCTCCACCAGGAGCTGGCCGCCTTCGCTGAGAGGAATGTCGTCTCCAACTGCAGCCATGCCGTACACCTATCATCGGGGTACACACACCGTATTGGAACGACTTTTCACCTTTTCACCTTTGGATGGCCCGGAATATCACAGGTGCAAGGATGGAAAAAAATCAACGGGAGCTCCGGCACGGATGACAGCCCGCACCTCAGCGGCGGAGGGGTACTGGACGTTCGGATGAACACGAGCGTTGAGGTTGTCAACAACAGCCGCATAGCCCGTCAGCAATCTTGTGCAGCTTCTCCGGGACAACGGCGTTCCGCAGCCATGTCGAAGTGGTTGCAACTCCGCCCTCAGTTCGGAACTGGTTGGAGAACGTCAGATAGCGCACGAATGACTCGGCGTCATCCGGTTCGTTGGTGATATCTGTTAGGATGAAGACGCGATGGCGACACTCAACCTGGATAAGTCGGACACGGGGGTCAGAGTCGGACACGGTCGGTGTTTCCCGATTCTCGGCGTGGCGTGACAATGACTGAACGACTGTCGTCAGCAAGTTTGAACAGCAATCTGATCTTCTACGCCCCCTTTGGATTTTGGGGCCCTGGTCCTACTGATGAAATGCTCACTAGGTTCTCAGGGTGTCAGCTCTTTGTATCACCACCACCACACTGAAGAGGTAAGTAGCCTAAAGGTGCGTCTTCGGAAGATACGCTCGCTGGGCTGATGTTGGTCTCTGCCCCTGCGATCAATTTCTCTTCGTCACGAGAAACCCTAGTGGCCCGGGATTTTAACGGTTAAAACATGGGAAACACACTAGAACCAAGGTTCCAGGTTGAGCTGGCGCGCCCAATCCATATATCCCAGATTTCATCCAGGACGCGCTCCAATAGGGTTAACCAAGAGCCTCAACGTCAGGCAGGCAAATGTCTTGCTGCCAGCCCTGCCGGGAGTAGTTGTGGGGATTTGGAGACAAGTGCGGGTTTGCATTTATCCAGTCGTCTCTCTCCGCTCTCTCTCCGCTCTCCCTCCTCCCCCCTGGGGACGGGCGACGTAGGACCCAAGACGACGCGCGCGCTCGCGCCCAGGGTTCGGGGACCTGAGGGATAAGAGCTGAATCCTGGAGAACGGGGCACCCACCGATGTTAAATGAGCCAGCACACAGCAAAACCGCGTTGCGGAACTGTCCGCGCATGGCAAGTGTCGTTCAGTGCGTGGCAAAAAGCAGGAGGCCCAGATATCAGGTACGTGCATATGTAACTGCCACGAGCTGGGACGAGATGTGATTTGTGCCTGCATTGCTTTTGTTGGAGTTCTGTTCATTTAGCCGTCTTGGGCGGTGTTACAGAGGGTCTCCGGCGTCTCGGTAGACATCAAGTAGCATGTGGCTGGAGCCGAACCGCTGGGAGAAAACCCAAGGTCTTGGTCCATCTATCCGAGTAACACAGTACAGTAGATGCGTACGGGATGCGAGCCGGCTCTTAGGGTTTAACCCGCCGAAGCGCCATTATCCGCCACTGGCTTGAAAAGCATATCGGTTTCCCCGGCCCCAACCTTAACAGCTGTTTTCCCTTCTTTTGCCCTCTCCTCTCTCCCCTGATCCAATCAGGCAATTTAGCCGTCTTTCTCTTCGGCTTCCGTTCGCCCTTTTGCTCTTTGGAATTTGCTCCCCCTTTCACATCACATGAAGGCATCACCCTCCTCTCTCGGGTGCCTTTACTTATTCCATATGATCCCCATCCCACGAAGTTCCCAGGCCTCTGGCGGTCCACCCACTTCCGGGTAAATTCACTTGGGCCATCACCTCCACACTCATTGTGGAGTGTGGGGTTAGGGGGACCAGAGAGAGGTGCACGGCCTCATTTTGGCGGGTCAATGAGGCTCTCTACTACCAGGGACTTAACTTTTCCGGGAATAGCCAGCCGGGGGGAGTTAATATCTTACCAGTTGAGACTTGGTAAACTCACATTGCTTTTCCTGTAGCGTATCGAGACCTTCATGGTGGTATTGGACATCCCAAAAACCGGTTGATATCAATTATTGGAGTCTGGTTTTGTTGCTTCATAGACCTTCATCTCTATCGCCCTCTCATCTCTTTCGTCTGCCGTCTCTCATTTCTCATCTCCTGATTCTTTATCCCCAGTCTTGTGTTATTCTTGGTCGTTTTCTTCATCGGCCTGCTTCAAAGTCTTGTTCGGAATATCCGAGGTCCTCATCCTTTTTTTCTCTCTTATTCGATCGACATGGCCGCCCCTGTGAACCCCATCATCCCCGGCTACGCCCCGGACCCTTCCATTGTGAAGGTTGGGGAGTGGTACTATCTGGTCAACTCGACCTTTCATATGTTCCCGGGTCTGCCAATCTTCGTGTCCAAGGACTTGGTTGACTGGAAGCAAATCGGTATATGCATACATATCACACCGCTGCATCAGGCCATATGCTTGCCGCCAAGCCAATTACGGCTTGCGTACATACAGTGTATTATTAGGCTAACATGCATTCACACACACAGGCAATGCCATTCACCGGAGGAGCCAAATGAGCTTTGCCAAATCTGATACTGGCATGACTCTTCTGGATCACACGGGAGAGTACCTGCTGTCCACTGGAGGCCTGTATGCTCCCACCATCCGCTACCACAACAACACCTTCTACATTGTGTGCACCAATGTAATACACGAGGCCGGCAAGGGTGACTACTGCGAGAACTTCGTGGTGACCACGTCGGACATCTGGGCTGGCGAGTGGTCAGACCCGGTGTACTTTGAGTTCAAGGGTATCGACCCCAGCATCCTGTTTGATGACGACGGCCGGACCTACATCCAGGGTTCGGCTGGCCCTGGCCCGGCGACTCGCATCAACAACTTCGAGATTGACCTGGCCACCGGCAAGAAGCTGTCTGAAGAGCGCACCATCTGGACCGGAACCGGCCACATCTACCCCGAGGGCCCGCACATGTACAAGATGAACGGCTGGTACTACCTGATGATCTCGGAGGGCGGCACCCACGAGGACCACATGATCAACATGGCGCGGTCCAAGGCCGTGTGGGGCCCGTACGAGCCGTGCCCGCACAACCCCATCCTGACCGCCCGCCAGACCGATGAGTACATCCAGTACACCGGCCACTGCGACGCCTTTGTCGACGACGCTGGCCAGTGGTGGGGTGTGTGCCTGGGCGTCCGCAAGGACTCTGCTGGCCGCTTCAACATGGGTCGCGAGACCTTCATCACCCCGGGCCAGTGGGATGCCGACGGCTGGCTCAAGTTCGACCGTGTGAAGCTGAACCCGACCGGTCTGGAGCGCAAGGCCGGCTCTGGCACCATTGCTGTCGGAGTCCCCGGAATCGACCTGCTGTACATCCGCGACGTCGAGCTCTCCAACTACAACATCGACGTGGCTGGCGCCAGCTACACGCTCACCGCGTCTGCCATCGACCTGAGCGCCCCCGAGGAGACGCCCACGTTTGTCGGAAAGCGGCAGCGCCTGCACGCTGGCCGGAGCGTTGCAACGGTCACGGGAATAACCAGCGAGTGGGCAGCGTCCAAGCTCAAGGCTGGACTTGCGGTCTACAAGGACGAGCACCGGTACGTTCGCATCTTCTACGATGCGGCGGCGGGGGGCGTTGCATTCGAGTTGGTCAACACTGCAAAGAAGATTACCCGGACAGCCCAGGCCACTCTGGATAAAGTGCCGGAGAGTGTGACGCTGAAGTTCGAGTACACTGAGCAGGAGTACAAGCTCCTGTACTCGGTGGCAGGGGACGAGTTCACTGTGTTGGCCACTGTGGACACGTTGGACACCACGGGGCCGGACTTTGTGGGGCCTGTGGTGGGTGTGTACGCGGTAGCCGAATCTGCGGTGGCGGTCAAGTTTGAGAATGTTGACTTTGAGTAGTGTTATGAGCTAGGAATAGGCTTGTTCTTGCTGATCGAATAATCTCAATTGCAAAAGATCCATTAGCTTACCTACCTGGATCTGTTCCTGGAGGCTTATCGTGGCAAAAAGACAGAGATAGAGAGAAAAGAGGAATGCGAAGGCATGAATGAACCCTGCATTCTGTTCCACCGAAGCACCTGTGCAATGTCAGCCTCCTGAATGCCAGATCTCGCTTAAAGTGATTGGTCGCATTGGCCACAACTCCCGCCGAAGTGGAGCGGGGGAGGGAGAGAGATCTACGCTGCCAGAGTCAAGCACAACCAAGCTTTGACCTAGCTGCTCGGCGGCCATGTGGTGGCCAAGAGCGACCTCGCTGCTCCCGTGGTTCACGTGTATCCACCTGGAGGGGCGAGTTGGGATTTGTTCGTTTCCTTTTTAACCTTCTGGGGCGGGCGTCCGTGCTTCGCCAGCTGATTTCTTGGGGTAGGCGCTTGTTTGCTGTTGCATGGTCGCTTATGAGAAAGGGACTAACTGACTTCCAGGTTTTGTTGAGCCGGAAGTTGGAGAGTAATTTTGTGACGAAGGAAGACGTAAACATAGGGCAAATCAGTAAATAAAGGTGTCTGCTCTCAATGCCGTCCTGGTATCATCGTTCGTTTTACAGATAGTCACCTTGAAGCCAACGGCAAATGGCAAAATAAACAGGCTATCTTGGCATGCGAGCTAGAAGGATAATGTGAGAACTTTACCCGTTTATCCCGAGTTTCCAAAAGGCCTTGTTATGAGGCTCTCTCGGTGGAGGGCCCGGTCAAGTATTCAACTCGAGACCTGCGGGCAGGCAAACCCCAACTGTCATTTAGCCGTGAGGTCGGGTCAACCAGGGGAGGAGAATATCAAAGTGATATTTTCCCTATCCTCATATATCAAGCAAGGTCTTCTCCAACTCGGTGGGGGGGTGTGGTTAAGAGACGATTCCAAGGCAAACGAAGATGTGAGGATGGGAGGACAAAAAGGTCAGAAAAAGATAAGACAAAATCGGCTGAGGATATGAAGACAAGATGCGCACCAATGAAGAGCGGACATTTTAGTGGGTCGCCGTACCGACGCTGGGGTCATTATTAACGCTAGCCGAATATAGTTAAGCTATTTATAGATATGGACCCACCGCGTTACACGAGCCAATAAGAGGTCTAGAAATGCTTCCACCTCTTTTCAAGCCTCCGGCACCAAGATTTGCTGTCCATGGGGGAATATCAAAGGTTTTTCTCGTCTTTGCTTTTCCTCCTCCCCTTGGGCCTTACCCCAACTGCCCGACACCCGGAAGCGCACCAATCAGTCGTGGGAAATCCTGGTCAACCCCCGTATCTTCGGCTCTTGTTCAACGTGCCGGCCACCCCCTGCCCACTTTCTCCAGGTTTGTAGGGGGTGGGCCTTGAGCGTCGAGTCAGGCGTCTCCCGGACTACATCGACCCGACTATCTTCCTTGATCTCCAACAAAATCCTGAAGTTGGGGTCCTCCCTCACTTGACGCTACGTCCATGTGGGTGTGGAAGAAAGACCCATGGGGAAAACTGGGACCGACGCTTGAGGAGGGGCGCCCCAGGCTGGGGTATGGAGAGGTCTGGGGAATCCGGGGTGAGCTATCTTACCCGGATCGGAAAGGGGGATACCAAAAGGTACCATATCATACAGATGCACATGTGAGTGGCATGTCAAGAGTTGGGACTCGCGCTTAGCTAGCAGTGTTCAGCAGTAGCAGCATCGCCGTTTGGGACGGCCATTGATTATCGATGTCCCATATCGTCACTATATTGTCACTATACTGGCAATCCTAGATAAGTGTCGGCCCAATATAATTATATATACTTGGGTCCGCCGCTTCTTGATCTTCAAACGTCTTTCCATCCCCGCCTCTCTCCTCGCCAATCAGCCTGGTCCTCTCCCTTCTAGCAAGTGTCTTGGTGTATCTGTTTTCCAGCTTTTGAAGCCTGCCCTTTCTCTCCTCTTGTTGGATTCCTCAACCCCTTTCATCACCAAAATGGGTCTCCGGTTCCGTCCCCCCAAGCCCAAGCAGACCGTTGTGCCGGTGAAGCCGCCCAAGGGCCACTTCATCTTCGCCGGCCGCGAGATCAAGCGTGTGGAATGGTGGAAGCGCCCCAACCTGCGGCGTCTCTACGTCTACATTGTCATCCTGATTATCACCAACACCGCCAATGGATTCGACGGATCCATGATGAACGGTCTCCAGACCCTCAGCTACTGGCAGGACTACTTCGACCACCCGCGCGGCAGCATTCTGGGTCTGTTCAACGCCTCCATGTCTCTGGGTTCGCTCCTGGGTCTCTTCGTCACTCCCTACCTGATTGACGCCCGCGGTCGTCGCATCGGTCTCCTGGTTGGATGCTTGATCATGCTCCTCGCTGTCGGTCTCCAGTCCGGCGCCCAGAACTTCGGCATGTTCCTGTCTGCCCGTCTCCTCATCGGTTTCGGTGACTCGATCGTGCTTGGCTCTGCTCCCCTCCTCATTGCCGAGATTGCCCATCCCCAGGATCGTGCCATTCTCGTCACCCTCAGCGGTGCTTCGTACCACTCTGGTGCCTTCATTGCTTCGTGGGTCACCTACGGTACCCTGCAGATTCAGGTATGTTCACTACAGATGCAGGCAACCCCGCTTTTTTCTTCCCCTTTTATATCGGCATGTGTTTCTCTAACTCTTCTTCCTTTTGTTGTACCTAACAGAGCGACTGGTCGTGGAGACTTCCCTCTCTTCTCCAGGCTATCTGCACCGTCGTCATTGTCGCTGGCCTGTACTGGATGCCCGAGTCTCCTCGTTGGCTGATGAACAAGGACCGTCACGAGGAGGCCCAGCGCATGCTGGTGCACTACCACGCTGAGGGCGACGAGAACGACGAGTTCGTGCAGCTCGAGTTCGCCGAGATCAAGGCTGCCATTGAGATGGACAAGCAGGCCGGCCGCACCGGCTGGATCGATCTCGTCCGCACCCCCGGTAACCGCAAGCGTATTGGTATCATCACCGCCATCGGGTTCTTCTCGCAGTGGTCTGGCAACGGTCTCATCTCGTACTACCTCAAGTATGTCATGGACAACGTCGGTATCACCAAGGCTGAGACCCAGCTGGGTGTCAACGCCGGCATGAAGACCCAGGGTCTCGTGTTCAACTTCTTCTTCTCGTTCTTCATCGACAGGCTCGGACGTCGCCCCATCTACCTGACCTCGACCATCGGAACCTGCCTGGTGTTCACCGCCTGGACCATCGTCTCGGCCCGCTACGACATCGCCCCCCAGCAGGCTCTCGGATACGCCTTCGTGTTCCTGACCTTCCTGTACGGCTGCTTCTACGATATCAAGTCCGGTCTGATCGCCTCGTACACCACTGAGATTCTGCCCTATGGTCTCCGTGCCAAGGGTTACACGTGGCTGAACTTCTGTGTGTGCGCCGCTCTCTTCTTCAACCAGTACATCAACGCCATTGCCCTGGATGCCCTCGCCTGGAAGTACTACATCTTCTACTGCGTGTTCCTGTTCTTCGAAGTGTGGATCATCTACACCTTCATCATCGAAACCCGTTATACCCCGATGGAAGAAATTGCAAAGTACTTCGATGGCGAGGACGCTGTCGATGTCGGCCAGGTCGCTGTTGCTGATATCAAGGAGCGTGGTCTCGAGGTTGCCGGCGATGATAAGGTCGGTCCCGCTGTCTCCGAGGTTGAGGTTGCGAAGAAGTAAATGGTCAATCCGTGTCACGGCTTCGGCTAGTCACCACCACCATATTCTTTTATCTATTTATTGATTTAGTTTATACCTGTGATTCTCCATAGTATCTTCTTAACTGAAGATATATCAGAGTCCCTTGGACTTTGATCATGAGGAAACGATTTATTATATCCCTTGAGTGTCAGAGATTTCTGTCACCAGTATTCAATCAATGATTCACCTTCGTTCTTGTGACATGATCATTATCGGAGAGGATGTACAGTAATTACATGTTTGAAATCTTAAGACACTCCACTCCAAACTATTGCTTCACTTTACACTGTCTTGGGGCTTTTGATTAAATACTTATGTGATGGTCGAGGCAGAATTACTTGCAGTTATAAGACGTTTTGTCCAAGTGTCGCATTTATGAGGCTTTAGCAAGATGTACATGTCTCCGTCTATCCTGCAATGAGGTGATTGAAGTTCTCCCAGCTTTGTGCTAGCAGTTGAACTGATGTCGTATTCCGTGTCCGGTACTCATCTGTCGGCACAAGTTATCGACGAGACTCGGGCGCGGAAGAGAGACCAGGATGTGACTCCCGGTTTCTGCATCTAACCGTGGTCTTCACCTAGGCAGGAATGGTAGATTCTTCATTGCAGCTGATATTGATCTCCTCCGTCCCTTATACCCGCTTTCATGATAGTTGTAGCCCTCAGCCTCAGGAACTAGCTGAGAGGCGCGTTCCTTAATCTGTTCCTGAGTCTGTTCCTGGACTAGCATGGCATGTTCGCGGGAATTATGGGCGATAACGGTCTTCATTCGGGACTAGCTATGAGTACTTATGGCTTCGGAAACTATCAGTACCTAAGTTGCATCTTCTATCAATCATCAGAGGCAATATCGAGAGAAACTTATGTGAATATCTGGTTGTTGTAGGGTTAGGGTTGGCGCAAATGTGTAGAGAGATGTAGACCTGCACATATAATTATGATAGAGAGTCTTACTACAGCATTGAAAACCAAGTAAAAGTGTGTTGTATAACTAGGGCAGCTTTTCGGCAATTCATGCCTCGCAAAATCTCGAATTTTCTGCGATCGAGTTATTTCGCCGACCAAACACACACCCAACAGGTTGTACGAGTACTAATCTCATCAACATTTGGAACACGACGGTGGTGGCAAGAACGGAACTGAGAGAGATACTAGGGTTAGGGTCTAGTGGCAACAAACTGCCTCACCAAACCAATGAAATCCCTGGAATTTGTCAGTTCACGCCTGATTTACAATCACTTCAGACCCTAACTGAATATATATAGGGTTAACCTTCAACTCTCCACATAGGAAAACCCAGGAATAGAGATCTTTGCCCCCATAATCTTGCATTCCTATATTTCATTTCACACAGTTTTGATTCTCTATAGACCTTGAAATAGTTTCATCCTTTCTAGACATTATTATCCGAGCTGAACCGACCTCCTTTGACCGGCTCTGTTCTGGTTTTCTGGTTTGGCTTGATAATCATCACGTGATAGTCCTTTTCGGGACTTTGTGACGTTTTTCATTTTCGAGATCATCTTGGTTTTTTTTTCCTTCTACTGTTACCCTTCCTTGAATCCTTCAACCTTCTTTGTTTGGTTCTGACGTCTTGTTCCTGTTGGCCATACAAGACTTGTGTGATCTTGTTATTTCAACTGCTTTACTTTCTGTTAATACTACTAGTAAGGACACAAAGAAGTCTCTCTTTCTACGTACCAACCGTGTCTCTTCCACCAACCCGGAAGCCCTCAACGCTTTTTCCTGAGCGCGACACCGCGAACAAACGCACACACACACATACCTTGCCAATCATGATACTCCGCCGCTCTCTCCAGGAGGCGGCCCGCGGGCCTGCGCGCGCGCTCGTTAACAGCGTGTGCTGTCCCGCCGACCAGCGGGTTTTCCTCTCGACCAGCGCCTCGTTGCGCTCCTACCAACCACACCGCCTGGTTCCGGGCAACTTCGACGGCTCGTTCGTGCCCCCTCAGCCGCGCCAGACTCCTTCTCCCGCTGAACTCTCCATCCCGCGTCCGCTCCGGCAAACCCCCCCCGCTGCGCCCGAGGTCCCGGCCGCCGCTTCGGCCGAACCGGCGCGGACGCCGAGTCTCGCCACACCCCAGCCGACAAAGCCTGCCTCGACACCCGGTTCTGCCGCTGCACCAGCTACATCTACCGCGACGGCGCAGACCCCTGCCGCGGCTCCTTCGACCCCTGCCCCCCGGACACGCTCGCGACTCCGCGTTCCTAAGAAGGCGCCGATCAAGATGACGCCGGCGGCTGTCGAGCACCTGCGCGAGCTACTGGACCAGCCGGTGCCCCAGCTTATTCGGGTGGGCGTACGCAACCGCGGGTGCAGTGGCTTGGCGTATCATCTCGAGTTCGTGGACAAGCCCGCGGCCTTCGACGAGGTGGTCGAGCAGGATGGCATCAAGGTGCTGATTGACAGCAAGGCGCTGTTCAGCATCATCGGCAGCGAGATGGACTGGGCCGAGGATAAGCTGAGCCAGCGGTTTGTGTTCAAGAACCCGAATATCAGTAAGTTCCTGGCGGTTCATTCCTGGTCATACATTTGGATCCTATACTGACTTTAAGTGTTTCTTTTTTCGAATTACAGAGGATGAGTGCGGATGTGGAGAATCTTTCATGGTTTAGAAACCCGAGTAGGCATATTCTGCTCCTGCTTTTCTCATATTTAGCGATAACGAGCCGACTGCTTTGAGATACGAAACGAATCATAGGCATCTCGACGAAGGTGGATGTACGAGGGCGGGGTCAGAGGAGCTGGACTGGCTTTGCCAGACTTAATCACTTAGAATAAAGCATTCCGAGACGGGCGTCCCCGGGGGTTTCTCTTCATTTTTTCTGTTCTTTCTGTTGGCGTTCTGGGACTTGGGATAGGCACGGCGCTGATTTGCATTCTCTGAACATGGCGGTAACCTGGTTCTTTACAGTCAGAGCCTGATGGTTCTAGAATTTCTGATGTCTGCAAATTACTCTAATGACGGATTGATCTGTCTTGAAATGAATACCGCAATATCAATTTTCATGGCGATCTTAAAGGAATGAAACATGCGTACTGAGTATCATCACATCTTGAACTAGAGAATAAACTCTGGACCTCCCAACCTCTGGCGATGCCCATCCACTGTTCGACCTGGTATCCCGATAAATGCGGTGTAAAAACCGAACGAGTATTTTATACTGGAAAACAACTGATAACACTGGTAAGCGGATGTTTCCATCTGTTTTCGAGAACATTGCTGCTCCTTCCAGATTAGAGGCGTCTACACGGGCGTGGCCGGTGATTAACCGCCACTTAAACTTTGCGGGAAGGAAGACGCGCTTCCAAACGCGGTCACTTTGACATCAATCGGCCTAAAAATAATTTTGGCCGATGATTACCTTCCCCAGCTTTTGTCTTTTCTTCCTCTGTTTTTCATCTGAATTCAACCTTTGCAGACAACATTTCCTGAATTTGCTTTTTCATTTATAGTTTTGCATGCGCATCAGTTTCTCTTACTGCTCGACATAACTTTGTGTGACTGTATGTATCTATTCCCTTGCATTGCTTTGCATTCTCCGTTTGTCGAGATCGCACTGTTTGTTGGGCCGCTTCATATTTTTTACCTCCTCCTTTGCTTCGTTTGCTAATCCCCGTGCTCCCGCCGACTGTCTGAAGACGAAACAGTATCCGCCTATCGACCTCAATCCTTCGAGATCCTTCTCTCTCGACCCTCTCTGCCTTGTTCCCTTCTCTCTCCCGCCTTCACCATGCCCTTGTTTAACGCGGCACAGCGTGTGGCCAACCAATCTCCTCCTATGACGACCACCGCCAGCAACGTTCTTTCGTGCCCCGCGTGCAACAAGCGGGTCAAAGAATCCGACATCAACAAACACCTCGACTCCCAGTGTGCTTTCTTCCTTGCGACCGACGACCGATCCTCTCCCCCGGCCTCGTCCGCTCCTCCCACCTCCGGCTCGACCAGCTCGACCTCCCGGCCCTCGCGTGCCCCCTCCGCCTCCCAATCTCAGGTCATTGGCCAGAAGCGCCCGTCGCCTTCTTCATTCTTCCAGACTCCTGCCGCGAAGAGAGCCTCCCGTGATGCTGCTACCGCAGCTTCCTCTACTGCCCCCACTACCGCGCCCGCCCCCAACCCCGATGCTTTGAAACAGATTGTTGGACAAAAGCGCCAGTTCGATAGTGGCCCGGGCCAGTCCGAGAGCGAGACCCGGCGTGCACCTTTCAATGCCGCACAGCCTGCGGGCGGCGTGCCCTCCCCGGCCTTGAAGAAGAGCAAGAACAACCGGTCTGCGCCTCTGGCCGAGCGGATGCGGCCGCAGACGCTCGATGACATTTCCGGCCAAGACCTTGTTGGAAAGCAGGGCGTGCTGCGGGTGCTGATTGAGACTGATCGTGTGCCGTCGATGATCCTGTGGGGCCCGGCTGGTACTGGCAAGACCACGATTGCGCGGTGCATTGCACGCACCGTGCGCAGTCGGTTCATTGAGATAAACGCCACCACCACGGGCGTGGCTGAGTGCAAGAAGATGTTCGACGCGGCGGCGAACGAGAAGGCCCTGACGGGCAAGAAGACGATTATCTTTTGTGACGAGATCCACCGCTTCAACAAGTCGCAACAGGACGTGTTCCTGATGCCGGTTGAATCGGGCGTCATCACGCTGATTGGCGCCACCACCGAGAACCCGTCGTTCCGCCTGCAGAATGCGCTTCTGTCGCGCTGCCGCACCTTCACGCTGTCCAAGCTGTCCGCTGACGCTGTGCGCGAGATTCTTGAGCGAGCCCTTACCGACGAACGCCGGGACCGCCCCGAGCTACGCCCCGTTGAGCCGGGTAGCATCAGTGGCTCAGACCCTTTCAGCACCAGCTCTCCTCCTGAGGACCTTATCGACGAGGAAATGCTTGCGTACCTGGGGAACTTCAGCGACGGAGATGCGCGAACGGCGCTGAACCTCCTCGAACTTGCTCTCTCACTGTCTACCCGCGAGGGTGTGACCAAGGCTGATATCAAGGCGTCGCTCACTAAGACGCTCGTGTATGACCGTGCTGGCGACCAGCACTACGACACCATCTCGGCGTTTCACAAGGCGCTCCGCGGCAACGATCCCGATGCGGCGCTGTATTACCTGGCGCGCATGCTCCAGTCGGGCGAGGACCCGCTGTTCATTGCGCGGCGCCTGGTGGTTGTTGCGTCCGAGGACGTCGGTCTTGCGGACAACTCGCTCCTGTCACTTGCAACCTCCACGTACACCGCCACGCAGCAGATAGGACTGCCCGAGGCGCGCATTCCGCTGGCCCATTGCACGGTGGCGTTGGCGCTGGCGCCCAAGAGCACGCGCGCATACCGCGGCCTGAACAACGCCATGGCGGCGCTGCGCGAGCCCGGCGTGGCGGCCCTGCCTATCCCGATCCACCTGCGTAACGCGCCCACGCGGCTGATGTCGGAGCTGGGATATGGCGCGGAGTACAAGTACCCGCCCAACTACCGCGATGGTCTCGTGCGCCAGAATTATCTGCCGGACATGCTGCTGGGACGCCGGTTTTTGGAGGACCGCGATCTTGGCTTGGAGGTTGATCCGGATTTGGTGATGAACGATGCTGATTAAAAGAGGGTTGGATTATGGCTGGGAGTAGGCAAAGCAGCGCTTTTTATGTCGATACGATACAACTGTACGAATACCCTATTCATGGAACATCAATAGACTCGATCGAATGATCACTGTGCACACATTCTTCACCTTGGCTCGGCGGCTCCTATCCTATTTTGGTCTATGTGGAACGAACTATCCAGCGTGAACGTAAACGAGTGTATCTCTTCAATAAGTAACAACTTCCCAAGAAAACGAGAACTGACAGACCAGGCGCTATATGAGGAGAAGGGAGGAACGGGGAGAAACCAGAGGACGACGCAAGAAATAAAACAATACAAAAGAAAGAGTACAGACTAAGAAGAGAACCCCAACCCCATCTCTGATCACTACTCACTCCGCCAACAAGCGCCGGGCGTCAACTACAACCACTCTCGCCACGCTCTTCAACAGCGTCCGTTCATCTGCCTCTCGGAACCGCTCCCAGGTATCGAGACCTTCTTTGGTCTGGATACTCAGAGTGTCGTACCCTTGGCGGATAGTCTCAGCAACTTGGAGACTGGTGAGCTGTGCACCGCGGCGCCGTGTGGCCGCCGCCCCGCCACTGCCGGCCAGCATCTCCTTGTAGTGCACACACACACTCAGGAGCGTATCGATTGAGTTACCCTTGCGGTTCGCCAGCGAGTACGACGTCTTCAAGCGGTCCAGCACATCGCTGGTCTCTACGACCTTGTAGAACAAGTCGTCGTACGCGGCGGGCGTGGGTAGGAACGCTTCGCCTGCGGACAGCGACAGCGCCAGAAGGTTGACTACGTGGTCGACCAACGTGTCGATGTGCGCCAGGTCGTGCAAATCTGCGTGGTACTGCACCAGGAAGCGCGCGAGAGACAGCAGCGCACGGAACAGCTCCGACCAGTGGTAAGCCAAGCGCACCCGCGTGCGGGACAGGTGCGAGACGACGCGCAGCAGGATACCAACGCTCAAGGTGTACAGCCGCACGTCGAGCCGCCGCCGTAGGTTATGGCTGATTCCCGCGATCATCGTGTCTAGTAGACTAGCGGCGAGCGGCCGGTCCCCCTTCGGTAGTGGCAGGTATGGCTGGCGTTGCCGGCAGAGCCGCACCGGCTCGGAAGATGCCTCGCTGCATAGTCGCTTGCAGATCGACGGGTCTTCGATGAGTAGGCGGAGAACCATGAGATTGAGATGTGCGTAATATGTCGATCGCTGAGACAGATGGGCGTGGTCAAGTAGGTAAGACGTCAGAGAGATGTAGCTGGCGAGCGGCCGTTCGCCCTCGGGGTCTGCTGGGAGCGTGACGAAGTAGAGGCAGAACAACTTGTTTGCATGCGCAAAATCGTAGGTTGAGAGGAGGACGGCGGCAAGATCCAGTGGCCTAGTACCCATCGTTAGTATAGATGGCCTGCTATCACGAAAAGGAGATCGGGGCCACTTACAACTTGGTGAACAACTTCTTCATGGTCTCCTCATCATACACTGGCTTCTTCTTTTTCTCCTGTTTCTGCGCTGCCGCACCACCAACCAAGCCGCCTAAGCCTATCAAGCTCAGCGTTGACGACAGCGTCCACGCCTCGGGCAGGTCGTCTTGCACATCGACGTACGCCTGGCGCATCTGGACACTGGCGACGCCGACAGCGCGGACCACGTGCTTGATGGTGGCCTCATTGACAAAGTCGTTCAGCCGCACGCCGTACGGGTTCTGGAACTCGAACTTGTTGTAGTTTGCCAGCAGGCCCAGCAGCACAAACGGCCGGAACACATCCGGCAGCGCCTCGGCCTCGTGCACGAACTTGATGACTGCTGGAAACAGGTCCTTTTGGATCAGGTATGTGAGGAGGGTGGTCTGGTACGCGCCCGCGGTGATTGCCAGCACAACGTCGACGGCGGCTTGGCGTAATGCGTACGACGGAGACGACCGGATGATAGTGTCCAGAGTGCTGACGAAGTCTGTGAACACGGTATCGATCGAGTCCAGCCCCGCCAGCAACGTGATCACGTCTGAGCTCTGGTGGGCGTACTTCTTTGCCAGCACCACCCCAAGGAAAGTCTTGAGGGTCTCTAGCGCATGAAGCTGCGTCGCAATCACCACCGATCCTGCGGCAGCGACGGCGGCCGTCGATGTTCCGTTGCTGCGGGACCCAGGCCGCCCGGTCCCCTTTATAGCCGTCACTGAGCGCGCAAACAGCTCCTGCGTACGGGCTTGGCGGGTCTGGACCGCACCGGGACTTAGGCCGTCGAGGATCTGGCGTAGGGAAGCGCCGTCAGGCTTGAGAAGGAAGAACTCGGTCCAGAAGCCGTCGGATTTGTCGTGTGGGCCATCTTCGTCTTCATCGTCGCGGGTCTAGAGGAGCCGGAACAGTGTGGTTAGCACAACTGATGGCTTTGTTTGGGGCTCCGCCACTCAATTGGCCGTGTGGCGAGGTATTCTATCCCACCCGCTGAAGCAACTCACCACAAACAACGCCTGATACAACGACACAATCTTCGGCTGGAACGACTCGGGCTGCGGCTGCCGCGTCAGCGGAGACGGCTCCATCGCCGCTAACAAAGACGGGGGATTGCGGGGATTCTATCGGGAGATGGGAATCGGGGGGACCACAAGCGGCTGACGTTGATGGGTTGTGTTGAGCCGCCGGGTTGTCGGAGAGTTAGGCCGGGACCGAGCTGTGGTATTCTGGCGGGCCGCGTGCCGGTCGCCGTTGACGGCACCAAGTGATTCGCTTCGCTCAAATTAGCCGGCCGCGTATCTCTAGACTGGTGAGACCGGATCCGCGAGGGTTGTGATATGATTTTCGATTCTGCCGATCACGGAACCAGAAAACGTCGACTCGCACTTTTTCGGTGTACTCGTAATGAAGCTGTTGGTCATGTGAAGGGACAAAAAGGGGAGAGGAAAGGGAAGCGTCGTCAAGTTGAAGAATCCCGAAGTTATTGAGGAAGAGATGTCATTAGAATAAGGATCCGGAAGGATCAAATTGCCGCCATGAAAGAGGAAGGCACAAACTAGCTGAACAATGAGGAACACAGAAATGGAAGGAGCAGGCTGGAGAGAACAAATGGAAAGAAGCTCTGGAATTCTGGCTCTTTCCTTGGGACAGGCTTCTTCTGCGCTAAAAGCTTCTGTACTAACAGCGCGCTTCGGCTAGGCGCGACCACCTTAGGGTTAGGAAATAGGGTTAATATTGAAATCCTGGACACGATAATCATGTGTGCACAACCACGGACTTGGACTTAAAGTCTGTGTTGGCTTGCTGTGGGATGTGAAATGGAAGTGATATATACTGGATTAAATACGGTTTTGATGCTCCAGACTTTTGAGAAGGAATGATTACACTTTGTGCGACATGCGGCCCCGTTTCTCCTGGTATCAACTTTTTCAACCTGAGTTTTGATTCCCAGGAAACTGTCGAGATAGCTGCGGGCCATGTTCGGTGCTAGCCGTGATCATGTTCCTGATACCGCCTCCACTCATGCACCAATTCAGGGCATCGAAGAAAAGATTTTGAATCCCGAGCTGCTGTTCTCCACAGCCGCGTAGATGCCGAGTCCGACACTGGCCGCATCGCCGACCAGCAAGATAGTGGTTCTCAAAGCCGTCATTCCGATGGCGCCGAGGGCGTCGCGGAATGAGCAGGAGGAATGACATGAGGAAATTTAACGATAGTTGATTTGCGTTGCGCTTCGGGGGTGTTGTCGGTGGCTTGATGACCTTCAGCCAACGTGCTCATAGAGTGATCCAGCAAAAGAGCTGGAACAAGGCCAGCGGCGCTTCCAAACAGAGGGTCCTCCAGCGAGTCAACCGAGAGGGTATCCTCATTCAAGATAGAGAGGAGCTTGTAGTCATTGAAGAACTTACTGATGTAGTCCTTGGGGCTCGCGACCTTCACGTTGGCTTTCAGAACCGGGTAGCCGCTCCAGAACGTGCTCATCAAATCGCCACAGCTCGAGCCGGACACTCTGGAACATTCGGAGTTGTTGTGGCATGTCAGGCGGCCCCAGGTCAGCCAGGACGGGTCGACGCCATGCTCGGCAATGGCGGCCTGGAACCCGGCCAGATCTGTGCATTGGTAGGTTATGTTCGCGACATTGGCGCGGCTGGTGTCTTTGTTGAGGATCTTGGTTGGACAGCTGACGGAGACGGTCCGGACTCCAGAGGTGGAACACGTCGAGTCGCAGTTGGACGGGCACGAGTACTTGCAGGCCGAACAGCTGGTGACGTACTTCGTTTCCGTGCACTGGAAGAAGCCGCTGGCCTGTGCGCCGGCCATGTACTGGTCAATGGCAGACGGAACCTGCTGCAGGACGGCTTTTTCGTACGCTGCAAATGTCTTGTCGATGCTGCTGTCGAAAATCTTGGTGTAGGACGAAACCGAGGCTTCCATGATCTTCTGTTCGATCTGCACCATGTACGTGTCGAAGCAGCCGTTGGGAACAAAGGCATGTGCGAATTTCAGCTGGTCAATGGTGGGATACCGCGCCTGGCATGTGACACTCGACATCGCGGTCATGTCTAGCCTAAAGCCATCGAGATTGATCTCGACTTCGCCAAGACCTCCCGCACGAAAGGATATATTGGGTTAGTCATGCTTCTGACTTTGGAATATACCAGCTGTTATTCGTGGATAGGGGAGCATGTGCTTACGGTCCAAAAGAAGCCATCACCCACGCGTTGGTGATCGAGGTCCACGGATGATCTGCTTGGTTGGTGTTCGGCAGCGAGAGATACGGGCTTTGGCCATTGAGGTTAACCATTTCCACGGTTCTGATGGTGTACAGGTTAAACATCTACAGGTTTGCGGCATCGAAGATCTCTCAACCACACGACGGTGGCAGTTCTGATTGGGCACGCAGTCTTGGGAATAGTCCTAGAACCAGTTATACAGGCCGGCTCCAAAGATGCGCACGTTTGTCGAGGACATCACGCGAAGACCCCAAGCAGCAGCGCAGTGGGCGTCACTGGCCGGACAGTCTGTGAAGGTGGGATCGTTGGGAAAACGGCCCACGCTTCCCGAGAACGGAACGGGGCTTGCGGACGAGGCAGGAGATAGGGGCTCTCGGTTTGAATCTATTGATGATCCCTCTCCAGTCAGCTTCTGTTCTTTTGGACTACCCATAGGCTTTGAATTTTCTGCTGTTGAGAAATCCAGGGACTCACCATTCCCATGTAGACGTTCCGGGCTCCGGAAAGCTGGTATTGGTACAGGACGCCGTCCTCGGACGAAGTTCCGTAAAGCTACACGGGACCAGCGGTGCCTTCGATCAATACACCTAAACCACAAAGCTAGGGGTTGCAAGTTTTACGTACTAGATTTCTGACCAAACACTCCAGGAGGTATAACTGACGAGGACAGGAACTTACCACGGGCAACATGTATATCAATCTGGGTCTGACCCATGCCGCTATCGAGGTCATGGTCAGAAACCCACAGCCAGACGCTCTCCAGGTATCCGGTTGACGACTTGGTCATATGCACCATCAGTTGACCCGCGATACACTTGGGGTTAATAGCGCCGGCCAGCTTGGCGCAGTTGGCAATCTGGAGTCTGGAGCCCGCAGCGCCTCCGATACGGAAATGGGTATCTGGAATGGCCGGTTAGTGGGAACGGTCTAAGACGAGATAGGTCAGGGGGAAGTCGGAAACATACCCACATGGCAACGGAACCCTTCTTGCTCTCGGCCACGTTCCATTCCATCATGACCAGGCCGGCGGTTGGGCCTTCAGTGGTGAACATCAGGTCTTTGATTTCGATATCGCCAACGTCACCGGGATTTCCCTCTTTGACCATGACGTATGGGTCTGAGATATCCTCGAATTCTAGAGGTCGATGAGAGGATATCAGAGGGGTGTGAGTTTGGGGGATTATATCAGGGGATTTACCTTACTGCGCCTTGGGTAATGATCTGCGACCAGCACTCACCGACGATGCGAGTTCCAATTGGGATCTGGTTTTCCAAAGCTGTTAGTTTATCTGTATGCGAAGACTGCACTCCGAATGGAGGGATTAGAGTGAGGACTAATATTCAAGGTGCGCGTCACGATGTATGATCCCATGGGGATGTATACTGGCATACCCACGCTAGCAGCAACGGCGAAGAGCAACAATAGAGTGAAGGTGTCATCGGCGGCACCGTCACCCTTGGCCACCATCTTCGCGCTGATGAACCAATCCGGAGACCAGTTGGCGTACTGCAGCCTGGACCGCTCCAAGTATCCGTTGGTGCCCATGAGGACGCTGCTCTGGGGGTGCAGGCGCGCGAGGGCGCCGCCGTTCTGGAACTTGCCGTTCGGGCTGCTCTCGTCGTACACCTTGCCGACCATGTTCGAGTCGATGGTTCTTGTTCCACCGGCAAGCGTAATGCCGGCGGTGATGTGGCGGACAGCGGTCCCGACGTTGGTGAGGCTGATCCGGTCGATGGTCACGGTGAGCTGCTGGCTGTCGGTCGACCGTGCCCTGTCGACGACTGCCGCCATGGGCGATGCCTCGATGACGATCGGCAAGTGCCAGGCCGCGTGCTTGGCCCTCAAGTTCGATTATGCTGGTGTTGAGTTCGGCAAGGAATGCTACTGCGGAAAAGCAACCAGGGACTGTGCAATGTTCCGTGTTCCGGAGCAACGATGTGTATATCTGCGAGGCCTCAATCTATCGCCCAGCGACTCCCAAGTGGCAGTCGATGGGCTGCTACATCGACCCTAGCAACAGACGGGTGCTGCCGCTCGCCATCACCGACTACACGGGCGGCAAGCCGGCCACCACGCTCGATCTCTGCCGCACGCGCTGATGCGAGCACGGATACCTATACGCCGGTGTCGAGTACCGCAACGAGTGCTACTGCGGCATGGTGCCTAGCAGCTCGGCGCAGCGGGCCACCGACCAGTCCCAGTGCAACATGGCGTGCAGCGGCGACGCATCGCAGACGTGTGGCGCCGGAAATCGGCTCAACATGTGCCGAATGCGCGGGTACACGTAGATTTCGCTGGGCTGCCGCACCGGCGCTGGTGTCACGGCGCTGCGCTTCAAGGCTCCCGTTGCGAACAGCAACTAGAACCGAATGACAACCTGGGGCTGCTTCGACGCCTGCACGGCCTCCGGGAACTTGTATGCCGGCCTGGAGCAGGGTATCGTGTGTTACTGCGACTCTGCGCTCCCATATCAAACGGATGGAAAGTTTCAGGGGGGGAGGGTGGAAGTGTTCAGCGGGATTGTCCCATTTCCTGTTCTTCCCGAGCGACAACTTATCCCGGCAGGCGGCGAGGTCTTCCTCAATCTCCAGGGCGACGTTGTCGTCGATCACGTAGGAGTCGGGCCGGAGCCGCTCAAAAGTCCGGGGGAGGGCCTTGCGGAGGGCCGCAGCGCGCCGGACGATGGGCGGCGCCCGGCGCCTCGGCAAAGGCCTTCGTGCTCTCCTCCCAGGTAGTCGAGCCCGGCCGGACATTGACGTTGCAGGCCAAGATGTCGCAGAAGGGGTACTGCTCCCTTTCAGCCCATTTCAGCTCGTTGACCACGAGGTCCCACAGGAGCTTGCTATCGAGGCGGTCCATGGCGAAGTGGAGAAAAGGAGAACACCACCAAGCGAGCGAAGACAAACGCCGTGTCTGAGGAGAGACAAACGCACTACATGAGTGAAATAAAAATATATATGAAGACCCGAGAGGCTTTTTATGTTGAGAAGGGGAACAAACATCGTTATATAAAAAATGTCTATCAGGTTGGATGAGACTGGCGATATGTCCCCCCACCACACGGCGAGTTACTCATATTTTGGCGAATGCAACCCCTCGGTTCCGCTTCCTGTTTCCTGGCTGATCACAAAAGCAAACACAGCCAAAATAGCGTGGTGGGATGGAGGAGGAAAATGATTGTGACCAAGTGAGAAATAGATATCGCACGCCCGCCGTATCGTTGTATCAGATACGCGCACTTAATGGAGCCATATGCATTTAATGGGTGGATGCTCATATGCGGTTACTGGATACATGCACATACCGAATGCATGCACTTATGGGGGTTTGGGGGGGGAAGGAACGCTGCACCTTCTCGACGTGAATGAAATGAATGCGCCTATGCAGCGTTTACATAATCCCGGCCCCCCAAACCCTTAGTTCAATGCATCTTCATCCCACATCCGATGGAAATTTCTCGTGGGCAAAACTACTCCCCACGTTCTTCTTTCGCCTCACCCGAAATCGCCAGTTCAGGGCGCCAACTCAACTCACTTGCCTGGTATTTTTCGCCTCCCCGATAGAGCCTAAAACCACCAACGTCGTGGTTGGCGTCCTTTTGGCATTCTTTCGATCCCAGCCGGACAATGTATCGAGTACCTTGTGCCTGAGCTCATAGCACGGCGGCATCACCATATTTACATGCTATTCCTGCATCGTTACGGCGCACAGTACAGTACGAGAACTGACTTTGCAGCAGGTCTGTAAGTCAAGTCCCTGCATCCTGGCTCCAGCGTGCTGCTATATCCCGTCCGCCCATGTATCCCATTAACAGGGGCCCGGGGCAGACCACAGATCCTCAAACAGGCTGCACCAGCTGGACCTTTTTCGATCCTTGCATCACCTTTACGACGTGAGATGTGAATCATCTTCCTCCTCTTCTTCTTTTCGTCTGCCAACGTATCGTATCGTCACTCACCACCGGCCGGACTTCTCCGTTTTGGGCCTTATTGCCTTCACCGCTGCTTCCTCTCTCTCGATCACTCGATCTTCCTTTCTCTCGTATTCCCCACGGTCTCTCTCTTCTTCTATTCCTTTCTCTCTCTGTATAGTCTTTCCGGCCTTACTGGCATCGTCATCGTCTTGTCTCCTGACAATCTCGCTTTTTCTGCTTGGATCTAAGCCTCACTTGCTCCGTATATATTTGTTTTCCTCTCACATGCTTGTCCAGGTACCAGCTACAGCTGCGTTGGGCGTTGCTTGGACCTTGACTTTGCGCCTCAACTTGAACGGTTGCCACTAGAAGCTTTGTTTTTTTAGGGTCCTCGCATTCTCTTCTCGAGTGGGGGCGACTTGACTTAATTTTCTCGTTTCTCGGGTCTGTGTTGTACGCTGTACCTGGATTTGCCTTTCTTCAATTGATCCCCTATTTTGCATCGTTCTTCTTCTTGACCTTGTTTCCCTTGCTTCTCTCTCTCACGATCTTTCTTTTTAGAATCTTTTTTTCCCTCATATTTTTTCTTCTTCTCTCGTTTCTTTCCCTTTGTCTGAGTTTCCCGCTCTTCGACTCTGTTTCGTCATCTCACCGTGTTTCTTCGCCGTCCAACTGAAACTGTTTTTCTTTTGTCTCTCTTTCACGCTTTCTCATAGACCACTCTCCTCTCTCCTCCTCCCTATTCTGTGCCCTCATCGACTCTTCTGTCTTTCTTCTCTCTTCTCTTTTTCTCGTCCTCTTTTGGCCACTGCCTCCCCCGCTTCTGACGTTGAGCGCCTCGTGTACAAGTTCGTTTCTCACAACATCCCACATCCCACCACTTTTCCCTCGTCCAACGCCGCCTCTCACCGCCCTGTCGGTGTCCGATTTGCCGCCACCTAGACTCGCTCACTCACCTCCAAGTCTAGACCGTCTCTGTCCCCCCAAAAGAGACGCTCAGGCCCGGCATTTGTTGGCCACACTGCAGCACTCTCACCTTGATCGCATACAACGCAACCTGCATATTGCGCACACGACCAACCCACTCTCACCTTAACACCCGCCCGGATTCTGCTATCCCCGCCCGACAGCCCTCAATTACCTCAACAAAATATTTTCCAAACAAAGGGGAAAGCAAAAAACACAGCATTGCACAATCCGATACTCTCGCCATTGACTGTCCCCCTCTTCTTGCGGCTCTGCGCTCTTGGACATGGACCAAGACACGCCGGCGTCTCCCCCGCGCCGGCGCTTTCTCCCTGATCACATCGAAACAACTTACGAACGCGTGCGGGTCAAGTCATCCTCCCGGCGGAGCACGAAAACCATCTCAGCCATCCCAACGCCGGTTCCGACAACAGCTACTGATGCTCCCGCCTCCGCCACTCCGCGTCACCCACTTTATGCCTCCACAACCGCAGCAGATCATGCAGCAGACTCCACCACCTCGAGATACCCCAGCAATGCTCCTCCTTTCTACCCGTCGATTGCTTCAGCTTTTCCGCCGCGTGTAACTCCTCGAACCGGCCCCAACCCCGAGCTGACTCCGGACCCCTCTCCTCCTCTGTCGCCCGCTGAGCCTGACCCGTCTTTCGCTGCCGCTCTTCCACACATACAGTCTGCTCTGGCCGCCCATGCTTCCGCCCAGCCCTGTGCTGCCGACACTGCTCCTCCTGCCGCTGCTTCTAGCTCTGTGGTTCCCTCTACAGCCACCGCCCAGCCGACCGAGAAGCGCCGCTTTGCCCCCCAGCTGATTGAAACCTCCCGACGCTCTCGCCGTGTTGGTGACGTCGGCCCCGCCACCCGCCCCACCGACAAAACTGACATCACTCCTTACACAAACCACATCTACCTCAATCGCTCCCGCTCTAAGAAACGGGTCGAAGATGAGGACCATACCACGAATAACAACAACAACAACAACAACAACGGCGCGAACAATGCCAACACCAACACTACCACCACCGGCAACCGTCGCCACCAACGGATCGAGTCCCGCGAGGTTCTGTCCCGCCGCGAAAGTGAAGACGAGACCTTTTCCTCCTACCTGCTAGATCTGGCCGCCCGGGAAGCTGAACGCCAACTCCGTGACGCCGCCCTTGCCGCGTTCCCCAATAGCCAGGCCCGTGAAGGAAACATTGTCCACTTTTACTTCCGCGACAGCGAGGGCGAAGAGTCTTCCAGCACCGATGACACCCCCGGCGCCGCCTCGCCTGTGGGCCCCGGCGTTTTTCGCTATGAAAAACACCATCCTCGTGTTCTCCGCCGCCGGTCGTCTGACCTAGGCTGGTGGTTCAAGGCCATGCAAGAACATGCAGATGGCCTAAACCCACCCCGGCTCAACACGGCTAGCGTCGCTGGAGCCCCTGTTACTGGTGCTGTTGGGGCTGTTGGAGCTGCCAACACCACCACTACCACCACTGTAGTTGTTCCCACTGATGCTGCACCCTCCTCCTCCACCTCTGCTCCTCACCCAATCAGTCTTGATACAGGTGATCCTTCGCCCATTTCCCCAACCGATACTGCTGTCGTTGCAGGTGATGCTATTACGAGCACTGATGCCGTGGTTTCCTCCATTTCTACCATTCCCGTCACCGCTACTTCTGCCATTCCCACCAGCGCTCCTCTTCTTGCCATTGATGCTGCTGCTACCCCTGCCCCGACAAATATTCCCGCCGCCCCAAGCATTCCTTTTGACCCCATTCGTGGTACTGCTTCCGACGATGTGCCCACCTCCATCACCTCCACCTCCACCCATGCTGCCAAAGGTCTGGACAAGTCCGATCCTGTGCCCGTCTCCAACCTTAGCTCTGACAAGCCAGATGTCGATGACAAACAAAATCTCGCTCTCCACGAATCCGAGGGCGGTCTAGCCCATGAATCCGACGAAGATGACCTGGATCCAGACCTTGACTATGACCACGAGGCCCCTCCAGATACTCTCTGGCTCACTTCGCGTCGGCTTTCCACGAAGGGATCATCCAAATCGTCGTTCCCCGGCCCCCGAGGTCCCATAGGGGAATTCCTGATGCCTTTTATCCAGCCTGACCCCTATGTCACCGAGACCTATGGCTCTTCCTCCCCGCGCCAATCGTCCCCCCTTTCGGCCAACGCCCGTCGGAACCTTGCCGCCGATCTCGCCATGCCGTACATTTCTTCATCGCCTATTGCGTCCCCGGCCGTCAAGGCTGCCGATCTTGCCGGTAAGCCTGGGTGGAAGGCCCCGGCTGCTGGTGGACTTGACTCGTCGAGGATCCCTCCGGAGACTGGCTTCCACCACAGCCCGGCGGCTAATGCTGGCGCTGGTGTTGGGGGATTCCGGCCGTTTGGAAAGCCATTTGGATATCCCTTTGGCGGTGGCGGTGCTCTAGGCCGCCGCGGCCTCGATGACGATGAAATCCGCAAGATGCGCATGGCTGCCTCGCCTCCTATGTTGGGCTCCGACATTGTCTTCCGCCGTTGCAGCTCCCCCGACCAGACTGTCTTGGAACATCATGTTCTGGATAACTACCACCACCTGGGCTCTACTGACAGCAAACACGGCGGCGGAAGCATGGTTGGCGGGGGAATTGGTGGTGTTTGGGGACGCCAGGACGATAACCACGACCTGCATCCCGATGGCCATGAGCGTGGCCGCTCTCGCGTTCGCACCAGTGATCGCGGCCAGGGCAGGCCGTCTACTGGAGCAGTTTCCGCCGCGTTTGGGAGCCGCCGTCGCCGTGGCAGTGGGAGTAGCACCCCGGAACCGGGTCTCTGGCGGGGCTGCTGCTACCGGGAACCTGGCGTGGAAGCGACTACTGTCCCCGATTTTACGGGAGTTACCCCGCTTGATCAGCAGTCGGCATTGCTCAAAACTCCTGATACCCAGTCAGGCTCGTCTAGTGACGTCTTCGACAGTGCTTTCGCCGCGCCGGTGATTAGTATTACCACGCCGCCCAGTTCTGATTCGCAGTCGCCGTCGATTCCCATTCCCGATTCGGCTGTTGCTGATATCTCCGACTCTCTTGCCGTCGGCGACGTGCCTGCTTCTCATGCGCACACTTACACAGTGAGCACATCCGGCAGTTCTTCGTCCAACGAGACCGGCAGTAGCGCTACTAGTGCCGATGATACCAGCAAGCCGAACCCGCTGGACATGCTCACGTGCAATGTCTGCGGCGGAAAGACTACGATGCAGAAGCTCAACCGCGACGAAAAGGACCGGCTGGAGCGCAAGATTGCCGAGGAGTTCGACGACGCGTTCACCACGCAGGTGTTCAACTACCTGTCACTGGGGTACCCGTCGATGGCGCGGGCGTTCGATGCCGAGCTATCCAAGATCTCGCGGGTGCCGATAGAAGAGCTGCGGCGCGACGACGACTCCAGTACGGCGGCCGGATTCGTCGTGGCCAAAGATGCCGGCTTTAATAAACGCATGCAGCTGGAACAGAAGTCTGCCGGAGCCCCCCCGAGCGGCACTGCTTCTCCCCGTGCTCCCGAGAGCGACCAGGCGCCGCGATGTGCGCGATGGCGGGCTCTCAAGATCTACATTTACGAGTGGGCGCGCCAGCACCCCGATCTGGATAACTCGACGCCGCAGAACTGGGGTGTTCGAGAGCGGCGAGGGAGCTGGGCGATTTAAGCCAGGTGTTGGCGTCTTCTTCTTTTCGTTTCTTTTCTTCCTCCTTTTTATTATTATCCTCTATCTAAATTCCCTGCGTCTTGATTTCGTTCTTTGTTTTTGGTCATGCCGACGCTATGCGGTCCAGCTCGGTCAGTTTTATTTCACCAGAGGTTGTCAAATTGGGCTTTATTCTTGCCTTTCGTGCATTTCCAACGGGGAGTTTTTATTTTATTTTATTCAATCATCATCGGGTCATTTGCATCGCTTCTTCGTTCCTTTCCGATTGCTTTTTCTTGCGTCTATAACAGCATTTTGCTTCTTTCTTGGGTTTTCACATCTCTAGCTTTTTTGCTTGTTCTTATCAGGTTGTAATCCCGTTTCTTGTGTCTATCTACTACTCCGTGTAGTTCTGATCAGTATCGGTGGAGTTTCCTTCTTTGGCTGTTTTTACACATTTTCTTTTATGCATTTTCTTGCTCTCCAGAACGTATCACAGGGGTGTCGTGCATCCCACAGGCGCTTGTCCTTCCAATACACATTTTTTTTTTCTGTGTGCCTGTTTGATTGTTTAAGGAGAACATTTACACACATACTCGTACATTGTAGACTAGAGGGTTGTTTAGACCTGCAAGTTGATTTCCATCGAGCTGGGGGAGACATCGGTCTAAGCCCTGACCGTTCAGTTCCGGTGGTCCACCAACACTAACGGGACTGCTAAAGCTCCCCCGGCGTATTGACTTTGATTCCACTAAGCATTTCCTCGTCTTCTTCAGTTCCCCTGTTCTAGGGCCTCCTGTAAATCCCCACTGAAGGAGCTTCTAGAATTTTTCACAGTCTCCGCTCTGGATTTCAGGTATGTGCATCCTCCAAGCGGTGAACATGCAGCAAGGCTCGTTTTTGGTAACAAGGTTCGAAGGAAACAGTACAGTAGTCTGGGCATTGTGGGACGGGATCAGGGTCTGTTCTTCCTGCTGGAAGTCTGGAACACAGGTTAAGTATCACGGGGCGGATGAAGGCGATGGTGATATAGGGTGACTGTGCTTGCACCCTTTCCTCTGAACTTGAGCTGTACCGCTGTACACTTCTGTCTACCCCCCATACCAGGAGGGGGCTCCAGGCCCTGTTCTGCCTGTTTCGCTTCCCACGGCGATGAACCCTCAACTGTTGTTCCGCAGCTGGTCGAAAACGGTCTGATCAAATTTCCCGTCCACCGGGGTTGTTTCACCCGAGGCGAGATTGCGAACCCGGAAAGAGAGAAGCGGGACAGCAAAACCCCCGGAACGGGTTTAGCCCTTTTGCACTACGCGCACTTCAAGATTGATGGCTTGGGCGGTGAAAAGTGGGCGGTGTGCATGTCGTTTACTGCCGGCCACATGGGCTTATCGATATGTTGACAGTTGTCTTCGGGCTTGTGCTCATTTCCCAGAGCTGTGAGCTTGTGAGTTCAGCTGGTGCCCGACGCTGGCCCGGTCGGGTTTACAGGGAGGCAGAGTGTGCTGAGCTCTGGACCAAGTCTCACGGGCCTCGCAGTGGCTTCTTCACTGCTTGGTTCTGTAAGTTATTTCTTCCCTGCACACAGCATGCCCAAGGGCCGCTCGCCGCGCCTGGACCCCATTCAACCACCCCAAACACTGCATGCACAAGAACACATCCCCTGTTCCACGTCTGCAAGCCCCCCGTAGACTGCCCTGGACATTCTGGCACATGATGGACTTTGCAGGGCCGGGGGGTATTGATGAATCAATATGCTATTCCCCGAATTCAATCCATTACGCGTACGCCGTAAGCCACTGAAGCCCCTTTCTTCCAGCACGCTGTTTGCTTCTTTTCTTTGGGACGGTGGAGCTTCTCATACGTAAAGACTGGCAGTATCCAGTTTTGGTCATTTCCCGTAGGTTTCTTGACCCCAGCCGGGATGTTACAGAACGTCTGGGAATGGGATTTTTTACCACATGTGTCAAACACACAAGATGGCTTGGTCCTGTGTCTTCAAGATATATACAGTATATATTGAACATATAGTCCTTTTACGAGTGCTGTCCATGGTGGCTATAAAAACTTGGCGGCTCTCTTTTCGCTCACCGACTTTTCGGCCGCATAGGGTGGTACGAGTTGTGCAGTCCCGTTTGGCTCAAGCCACACACGGCCACTTACCTTCGGGGAAACTCTGACCTGTTTCCGGGGGCCATAACCCCGAGCCTCGCATGTGAATCCCACGCCCCCGATTGGTCTCTCGGCGGGACATCTGGTGATGTTGTGCCACACCACAAAGGATGAGGGCGTGGGGGGCTTATATGGCGCTTGCGACTGTGGCAAGCTGTTTAAGGAATCCATTACGGTTCGTATTACGGAAGTCGCCGAGAGACTGGTTTCCCTGCTGCGTGCACTGTACTGGCTAATGGCCCGTTTCGGGTCCGGGCCCGGCTCTGTGTGCACGGGTGGGGCCGGAAAGTCCTCCGGGTACCTTGAAAAGTTTATAATGCTTTTGATCTCGTGTGAAAATCACTTAGACGGATGTTCTATCAAATAAATTTCCGCTGCATTCTTTTTTTCGAACTTTCAAGATTGGAAAAGAAAGTGTGCCTGTGGAGAACAACCAGAACTAGCAGAGACTTGACAGATAGAACGAAGCAATCTCGAAAAGGAAACCACTAACATGCCTCGTGATATACCGCACCACATCGGAGACTCCCAGTTGAATACTCGACGCCATACTCCGCGCAGGAACCAAAACTCCATACGATATAACAAACACAGTTGGAAAGCCCGCAATCAGAAACCGTGAAGACTATTTTGAAAACGCCAGAACTCCAAGAAAACTTCAACAGGCCTAGCCCGCAAAAGGCGCATTCCCTCCCATGGCCGCCTTCAATGCCCCGAAGTTCTCACGAGCCCGGCCCCGCACACCAGCGAATGCTCGGGCAACCCGGGCGCCGCGGGATTTCACAGTCTTTCTCATGCACAGGATATCCCGACGGGGGTTCTTTAGGCGCGAGGGTCCTGGAGCAGCGGCCATGAGCACCTGACTGGAAGATGACTGATAGGGTCAATTAGTCATGGCGGAATGGTTAGTAACTGACAGGTTGCCCGCACCGCATACCACTGAGGTCGCAGCCCGGCTTGCAGGCCGGGCAGTCCGCTGCCCACGGCGGCTTGGCTGGACTGGCTCGATCTCAGGTGTCTAGAGGTGTTCATGTGAAGTTGATTTCAAGACGCTTACCGAATTTGAGCTGCTGCGAGAGGCGGGCTCTGCCGAGCAGCCCTCTAGGGCACTGGGACAGTCCTCGTCGGCGTCTTGATGTGGACAGGGCTGCAGTGGTTCGGTCGACACGATCTCGATTTCAGTGGATACAAGTTTTGTTTCCTCATGCGCCTGGTCTTTCTCGCCAGGCTCTTCATGGTCATCCGCCTCGTCACGAACCTCACCCTGCTCATATTCACCGTGTGCTTCTGCTAGGAGGCCGTCGTCAAGCTCTTCGTCTTCACTCTCCCAGTCTTCATCGTCACTGTCGAATTCCGGGTCGTACACCTCACCCTCGTAAATTGTGGGGAGGATATCGACTTGGGCCCGGAGAGTTACGCGACGCGGATCTTCCTGTAACGCTTCCTGCGAAGACATGTTGAAGTTGGTGTTTCTTTATCGGCGTATTACTCCAACTGTTTGTAGTGAACTCAGTGTGGAAGTGACTCTTGAAAATCTTGTCGGTGTCGTTTGAGATATCGAGACGGAGATAATTTGGCGGCTGAGAATGGATGTGTGATAATGGCTCTGGCCGACCGAGGGAACAGCAAAGCGTTGCCCTCTCTGTGTTATTGAAATGATCAGTATCAAAACATGTTCGTGTTTGATTGAGAGTGCTCAGGAGATGGAGATAATGGCGTGATTGTGCGCTGGATATATTTCATGAAGAGGGAAGAAGGGAGAGAAAGACGGGTTTCAAGAAAAGGAAAAGAGATGGGGGAGCCAAAACTAATCGAGAGTGAGGGGAAGCATGAGTGACAAGACTTCTACCTAGTCAGGAAGAGGACTAGATAATACGGTATCGACAATATATCACTAATCTGTTGATTAGACACCACCGTGTGTGTGAAGTCTTAGTAACGGGGAGATGACAGAGCATTCATCGGGACATGAGTCGAGGGACCTGGGGGCATGATTAATACGCCGGTATACTAATATTAAGATTGAGTGCAGACTACGGAGGAGATATATTTGACGCATCTACAAACGAAGTGTTGATGCAGGAGATACCCCGTACGTCTTCAGACTCGGATGTCAGACATCCTCTCCTGGGCAACGCCGCAGGATGAATGAAAGCTGGTCAAATCCAAAGGACAGCAGCACCGACTTGCATTTTAACTTTAAAGTTAACTTTAAAGTTACGGGAGCTTGGAAATCTCGTGACCTACCCTATTCCAGAACTCGGAAGGTGCTGCAAATGAGATGGAAGGAGCGCGCTTAACTGATGCTATTATGGGACACAAGCAGTGCCAGCAAGGCAAGAGCGAACGATCGCGGCAAAAGAAGCCTTCTAGAAGAACCGCAACACGTGACTGAGCTGAGATCATAGCCCGTGAGAGCAAGGAACCCAACTCTGACCGCAGGCATACGACCATATCCCGTAGATGCGATAGTGGGGCTCGGCGCCGGGCTGAAGGTGGGGACTCGGCGCTGGTGCCCCGGTTTTTTCACACCGTGACAGCTACTTGGCATCACTCTAATAAGCAGTACACTATATATACATGAAATCTATTCTAGTATAGTTGATCACGATCCCAGAGAGATGCCTGAGGAATGGCCGTTTCCTTGGCGTATTCACTGATGCAGTTCCGATGGTGTGGGCTATGATTGAGACTGCTAATCAGGTTCCACATGTATATGCTTATTACTCTATTTTTTCAGGTTTTATAGCTAGAGAAATTTAGTTTCGCGAACAAGTTCCTGGTCTAATATTGGCGAGGATTATGTACAGGTTCCTATGCAGTGTTGTGAAAAAGGGTTACCAAAGGTAACTTGCGAGAAGCATGAATCTTTTGCTAGATAGTCAGTCTATCTTCATAATTGGTTCCCAAGGCTGGTTTCTCTCTCGGCATGTCTGGCATCTATATTAGTTTTACTATCTAACGGAATTATACGGCATATATGAGCTGCCCTAATGAGCATACTAGCATGCACTTCGACCTGACCAGGCTACCTGTTCGCCCATTTCTCCTATGACAACACAACTGAAAGCCGACATACGACGACTTTCCACCTCGTGAAGCCATTTCATTCAAACTGCCACCCCTGACCCTAGGGGAGATATTGGGCATACACAAGTCAAGACCCAGGACATTCTTCGCGTGATACTTCTAGCTTGTAAGTCAGGCATATCCCTTGCAGTATCCAGGCCAGCACCTTTTCTTTCTCTCGCCCTGCATAACCAGAATCTGAAACGTGTACTGAACATGTGAGAAAAGCACGTTTGCTTGGAAGAACCGAGAGGCTGGGATATGGCTCACATCCCAACAATGGCCCGTAGAGCACACACACCAGTACGAGGATTGTGCCCGCGTTAGCAGCCATGGAGATGCTGGCTCGGTGTTACCCGACGAGTCCCGAAGCTGATCGGGCGATCCGCCCTCGGCGTAATGTCGCATGCTTCGCGTTAGGCTGGACATTCAACCACGATCCTGTCATGTCAAGTTAGACAGCCACATCAGTCAGACACTCTATCATCTAGACCCTGAATCAGCCCCCTCCGACTATGCATTCCTCGGGTCAGTATCTAGGACAATAATTACACGCCGATGACGATCAACATGGCAGGGAGGATCTACATATCCCGTGTTAGTCCCGATATCTCTATCACATGTGTGTGGGTGTTCAGCCGCTGAATTTCTAAAGGTAATAGTAGCACACCCTTGGTTATCAAAGTTCTTCACTCACATCACTCAATATTCTATCTACTACCACTTTCTAGAAAGTCCGTTGGTGGCTCTCATATGGATTTCGATCGTGGACCCACAGACGCCTTACCCGCAGGACTCTTTCATAAGCCATGAAGATGAAATCAAACCGTGATTTGAGTGCCACGCATAACATTTACACTATTTCTGACAAGCTGGAAAAAGGTTATAACCTGTTGGTGCACATAAAAGCTCCCATACAGCGTTACACGGAACAGCTGGCATTAACGCTTATGGACTGCATATTCCTGGACCAGAGTTTGCTTGCGCGAATCAGACTTTGAATGAAGAAAAAGTTGCAATGGAGTATGCACAGAAACCGGATATTGTTATTCTATTTCATCCAATATCTCAAGTCAGACATGTAAAATTCCTCAACGCGCACACAGTCCCCCAACATACCAGCGTATAAAGCCGCAGAGGCATCGGAATTGAAGGGAGAGTTTCAACATGAGAAGAGAAACACGGGCACACTAATCCGTGTCACTGACATTTCACTGAATTGTGCTTCTCCTTATTGCGATGCGCGACCAGGCATTCCACTGAGAGTATCATGACGACACATGTAGTACTAGCTGAGCGATGGTAAACACACTTCTTGGGACGATCCCAGACTATAAGAGGTGACAGAGCCTCCTCATATCCAGTCCAACCCGGAAGAGAACTTTACTCACCAACCAACTTTCTCTACGAAGATATCCGCTCTTTTTCAATACCTACCGATTCATCCAACGGCACCGAAGGCTCGACGTCTCTCAGCTCGCCCTCACATTCTTTCACATATATCTCGCTCATCAAAAGCCTAACTTATTCACCATGCACGCCTCAACTCTCCTTCTCGCCATTGCCGCTCCGTAAGATTGCCCCCATTGCTTCTCTGATAACAGGTGAAAAGGTGAAAAAGTGGCTAACCAAGCACACGACTTTAGTATGGCCCTTGCCATGGAGCCGCGCTTCCGCGGAAACGGCGGCTACGGAGGCTACGGCCCGTACAACGGTGGCGACAAGTGGACCACCAGTACCACCTGCACCGAGACCACCAAGACCTACTCGACCACTTGCACCGAGACCCCCACCGAGACTCCCGAGTGGTGGCACCGCCCCGGCGGCTGGTTCAACTGGGGCCCGTGGAAGGGCGAGTACACCACCTGCGACGACCCCACGGTGACCGCCAGCCCGACCTTCACCTACACCTTTACCGATACCACTTACACCAGCGCGTACACCACTGGCTACTAAGCGGCGGGGAATCATAATGGTGGACCGGGAAATGATGGGTAACGTGTGATGTTTGCTGCGTCTTGTTTCTGGTGACTGGGTGTATCTTGTGTTTGGGTTTAATGTATCACGGATTGGAGATGTCGAAATGATAATTAACATGCTTTTGCTGAGCGAAATCCACATTCTCTTTTCCCTTCCACATACTAAAACTCGTATATCCGGTAGTAATTATTGCCTTTTGAATTTATTCAAAAAGAAATATAACTTGATATATATCGCGAGCGTAAATATCGAACACAAGCGAAAATCAAGTAAAACCAGCACCACGTATTACGACAAGACTTGAAAGAGTTGTCTGCCAGTACCCAAAAACGCCGTATCGTAAAATCTCCAAAATATTCATTCCGGCTTGCTCGAGCATCACTTTTCAGTCCCAGCAGCTTCCTTCGAATCTCCCACCGGTGTCTTTTCGTCAACAACAGCAGCGGATGTTTCTTGTTTACCTGCCCCCGACGCAACAACCTTCTGCAGTGCCTTGCCAGCTCTAGCACCACCAGCATCAGCCGCAGCGACTGTTTGAGGCCGGACATCTTTCCCTCCCCGCGCCTTGCGGTACTTGGCTTCGCGCTGCCGCCGCATCGCGGAGTACAGTTCCCGGCGCAGCCGTTCAGTCAGCCGCTCCAGGATCCACTCGGTCTCGTTCTGGTCGGCCATAAGCGGCGACGTGACGCCAACCCAGCTCCATGAGTGCGCGCCCGCCGCGAAGGCGCCATACAGCGCCGGCGGCTCTTCTGTTGTCCCGGCCGGCCGCTTGCGCCATTTCTGCGAACGTTGGCTGCCGCCGAAGCCTTTGCGATGCTTGGACAGCCGCCGGCGCCAAGTCGCCACGTCGCCAACGATGTTTTCGCGGGCGGTGCGGTGGGTCACGGGGCTTGCTTCGTCCTCGCCGACCAGCCGCAAGTACCACGCCCAGTCTTCGAACGAGTAGCGCCGCGGTTCTTCGTCGGTCAGGTGGACGGTCAGCGCGGCGATCTCGGAGGCAAGGAGGAAGAGCAGGTCCAGGCCCGTGGGAAGCTCGGTCGGGTGGCGGTCGCGCAGCCGCGAGAGAGAGCGTTCCATGCGCTCTGTGGTGACGGAGGAGCTGCGCGGGTGCTGGCGCAGGAAGTTGGGGTGTGCGGATTCCAGTTCGCCGAGCACGGTGTGTCTGCCAACGTGTCGACTCCGGCCACGATGAAGATCTCTGTCCATTTCGCGGATGACTTCGGCCCCAGTGGCGGTCCCTGCAAGAACATTATGTGGCGCCGGGTTCTGGCGCAGAGGGGACGATGAAGTCTGCGACGGTCCGGCAGAGAGCGTCATGTCATCCCCGTTGTCAGAGAGATGAGCGCCTCGGGATAGCTCGACGTGAGTGGTTTCCCCGTTCGGGGTCTCATCATCGGTGGCTGGACCACGGCTATAAAGGGCCTGGCGCCGGGAGCTGTGCAGGCTGGATCGACTGTCACTACTAGACTCATCGGCCTCGGATCCCTGTGAGGGTGTTGTTGGCACCTGGAAGCCCTTGAACAGCCGGCCAAACGTGACTTGATTGACCAGGTGTTTGAATTCAACTCCATAACCCGCTTGTGACGGCAGAATGGTGATTTTACCCAGCTGGTTGGTTATGTGTTTGACATCCCGGGCAATAGTATCGGAGGCGTGAGAGATGACGATAGTAGTAGTCGGTAGGCCCAACAAAGCCCAGAACACGAAGAACGAGCGGCCAGCATTGGAAACCGGCACACGGTCGCCATAGCCGATAGTGGTTAGGGACACAAAGGTAAAGTAGAAGCCGTCAAAGTAGTTCCAGCCCTGGTAGGGGTGTTCAGTCTCCTGGAATACTTTGGCCCCGACCAGCCACAGCGCGATCCATGTGCCACCGGATATCGACATGGCCAGCCACCGGCGGATACGCATACCGCGTGCCTGCACTTTGCGCATCAGGTCGAACTCCTTGCGCCGCCGCTCGAACTCATCCAGGGTGCGTGTTGGCAGCTGAGACTGTAGCGGGCCGGGAGTCCCATCTGCGGATGGCGGCGGCACATCGCCGGTAATGGGGTGTAGAACGTCGTCCTTGCCGCGAAGCGTCAGCGATCGGATCAACCGGCGGCGGTTCTTCTCAACCATGCGGGCGTCGAGCTTGTGCTTGCCGCGGTCAAGCACCAGGCTCCGGATGGAGCCGATGACCAGACCGATGCTGATGACGCCGATCAGGGCATACGGGATCAACAGAGCCCGGGACACGGGGGTGGTAGTTAAGAAATCACCGAATCCAATGGTGAAGAGCGTGACGGTAGCCCAGTAGACGCCATCAACGTACGGCCAGTCTTCCAGCTGGGAGAACAGCAGGGCGCCAAGTAAGAGGTAGATGAGGAGCATGATTGTTTGCAGCATGAGGGTGCGTTGGCTTATGGTGAGATTGAAGTCTCTGCGGTAGTGGCCGGCCATGGCTCCCCAGACTGTGAGACCCATGAGGAATGATACGACGAAGTACAGAATGGCGGCCCAGATACCGTAATACAGAGACTGGGACCACACATAGGGACCGGCGACGCCGACATCGCCATCCAGGGATGTGCCAGCAGCACATAATAGGGCGATGAGGCAAATGGAGGACATGGCCCTAAACGGAAGTGTTAGTACGCCACACACACGGCCCCTCTCTATCTCTCTGTCTGCAAGTAACTTACCATCCGACAATGGTTACAGGTTGGGCCACGTTGAAGCGAACTCGGCGGGCCATGTTCAATAGCAGAAACATGTTTGATATGAGTGCAACCACCAACTGCACCGAGTTTATGACTGTGAGCCTAAGTGAGAAGCATTCGGTTAACCTTGAACGGTGGAAATAGCCAGACAAAGTAACTTACCAAACAGGATCCTTGATATACTTCTCCCCTTTAGCTACGTCGTCGCCCTGGTCATCAACCGACTGGCGCCACGGCCGCACCAGAGCAAGAATGGAAAACGCCGACGCCATCGGGCCGAACGTGCCGGCGATCATCGGAAACGCGGACGACGAGAACCACCAGCGACTAGTCCAGAGTCAGTTATAACGCCAGGAACAAACGCGATGAGCCGGCCAAGCCAAGCCCCGGGCCGACACCCCCACCGGGAAAGGAAAACCGAGCTCACCTGGGCGTCAAATGGGACATGTCCGACTTCAGCAAGTGCCGGTAGATAAACAGGTCTAGAAGGTCGTCGGTCTGCATGGAAACGTCCGGCACATCGGCGTCCTTCTCGTCGGCCCGGCCGGACTTTTCGTGAGGCTCGGCAGCCATTGTGCACGAAGGATGTGTCTTTGGCGGGAGACGCGCAGGTTGAAAGCCGACTATAAAACTCCCGCAGTCGTGCTAATACACACAGTGCTCGGGTTACACACTTCAGGGCTGCACAGCTATGTGTGTGTCAGTCGCGTCGACGGCGGATCAGCCGGGACAAGGGCGGCGGTGTCGGGGAGATACAGCCACGGAACTCCCACGCATCTCCAGGGCACTTGACGTCGGTACGGGGGCACCACTTGGCCAGACTCGGCGCGAACAAAGAGCCGCTGAACCCAGGGAGTTGGCCGGAGGACGCGGGACGCAAGGGCCGGTAATGCCGTTCGGCCCGGATCGGATGACAATCTGGGATGAGCGGTAATGACGTGGTGGCAACAAAACGGAAGAGAGGTAATTCCAAAGAGAGAGAACAGACGCAAAAAACGAACAATGCGAGGGAAATGCCAAGTTGAAGAGATGGAAGAGAACTGAGAGATATATACGTCATGCAGATGAGATATTATTTGGTCCGTGACATGCCGTTGTAACGATAAGCGACAGTCGCTGCAGCACACAGAAAAAGCTGAGAAGAAGGCTCGTCTCCAACGCGTGTTTCGAAATGTCGTATATCGTGGCACGGGACACACACAGCTTATATAATCAGCTGGGCTATGAGGTAATCGAAGGAACCCTAAGTCGCGTGATGCTATTGCCAACAACTCCCACGACAATGAAGCTCGGAATTCTGCAGGTGTGAACTTTAAACTGTTCCAAGGCCCTGGTAGCATTTGACTACACATGCTAGGAACCTCGACGAGCAAGCTGACGATAGTCTTATACAGGTTTTTTTTGACAGGGAGGAACCCCGGCCCGCCCCTCAAAAAACATCAGCCGCTGACTATGTGGAAACGGGAATTAGCAGCCATGCACTGACTGAACCGAGGAGCTAGCAAAACCTGTGACCCTGGATTGTGGTCTTAGTTGCCACTTTTGTCTCTGGGGCCAAGGGCGTCGTGCTGGAAAAGGTGTCTTTTCGTCAGTTGAAATATGGGCGTGCATGGTCTGATAAAAATGGTCCGTGGCGGAGATCACAGGTAACCCTAGCATGGCTGGAGTTAGGGTTGGGGGGTTTAACCCCAACCTGGATGAACTATCGTGACTCTTGCTCAAGCTGGGGTTGGGGGCATTTCAAAGACGGATGATCTCATCTTCGTGCCTCGTGGATATGGCGGTTTCTATAAATATCTACTCCATCTGGAATCTTCCGGAGCCCGGCTGATGGTGCAGCCTAGCCCCCCCTCTCTTTCTGGAATATAAAACCAGACCTTTCCCCCTGTTCAGTTCACTAGCTTTTCTTCCTTCCATTATCATCAGGTAACTGACAGAAATGCCAACTCTTCTTCCCTCTTCTTACTGATGATAGCTCAGGCAAGCTATGCTTCCACTGTGATCCAGATACAACGTTGAATTATCAGTAATACTCTGCCGGCCTGGCACTGCTTGAGCAGGTCTTGTCCCCTGGAGGCCGGTATCTTGGCCCTATACCGGGAGACGTGGCTAGTGCCCCATGCCCGACCACCGCCGGCGAACTTAGACCAGCTGCATATAGTGGCAGCATGGATAAAACCGCCGCTGGAGACTCATAGATGAGTGCAGAGCTTGTCCCGGGAAACGAGGGGAGGCAGGAAGCGTTTGTTCTGGAAATAGAATCCACTTGAATATTGACTGTCCCCTGGTCCTCCGATGTGTTTCCATCTTGGCTGCTGTGCACCGGCGACAGGTATCTACCCGATTTTTCTCTGGGAGTTCTTCCTTCAGCAAACGGACCTGGCAAGCAGAACTGACGAACAAACGCCGAAACCTGCTGGCTACAATGCGCGCCCTCGTGCTGCTGCTTCTGACGCCGCTCGCGGCCCTCGCGGCACCTTCGCCAGGCCCGATCTGGGGCGGCCTGCCGATTGCTCCCCCGCCGGCGACAAATCTGATTGCGACGTAGTAACAACTGGAATTTTGGCGCTGATCGAAGATGCTACGGGATGGGTTGACTGATGAAGTGTCCGAGCCCCCTTATTGACGTTAGCAGTTCGTGTTCGTTCAATGTATATGCTGATGGGTTGATCTCTTGTCTGCTCGCTTGAAGATACGTTTGGCTGACCTGCGACCGTCACGTTTACTGTGCACCGGAAGCTGCGATAGACGTAACTCTGGATAGGAGACGCTTGATTGTTCAAGACCGCTAGAATGTACCTATTCTTGACTTCTCCTCAAACCGACGATGCACGGGACCGTGCATGTGCCCGAGACATGTTGCCGGGCCATACCCTTGAAAAAGAAAACAAGCTTCCACCAGGAAGCAAGCAAACGCAAACGAAAAGACAAACCCAAAGAGTTGGAAAAGAAAGATGGAAAAGAGGAATCATAAAGAAGACATTATGTTCGGGGAAAAAAAAAAGTCCCTCCTTTTTATTGTCGTCCATGTACCGGTAATTTTTATCGTTATCCTGTCCCATGAAAAAAAGCGAAACGCAGAAAAGACTAAAAGGACTAAACTACCATGCAATCCATCAGAAACACCGAAGCCCCGTGTCTTGTAAGAAGACAACGTTGAGCGAATAACCCGAGCGAAGAAATCAAGAGAAAACAGTCGTCATAAAAAAAGGAGACATTAGGAGGAAACACACTGCGGAAGAGAGAAGAATGAGAGGGCAGAGAACGACTGCGCAGTCGAACTCGCACAGCGGGAATCGATGTACAGCGTACAGAAGTGTGCATCAGAAAGGTGGCTCAGAGAGGACAAGAGATAGAGGGACGCGATAAGGGAAGGGTGGCCGGGAAAGGAAGAGGCCAGCCACGATATCAAGAACGTGTCTCTCCGGTGGTGTCTCTCGAGCTCAGACTGTGGCCAGCAACGCTCAGCAGTTTACATGCCAGCAACGGGATCCTCGTGCTTGGCCGTGCTGCCCTTTCCGCGCCAGGTGCTGACGGCGGGGATGTTCGCCTCGTAGCGGACCTCGTCGGTGCCGTAGGCACGGGGCGTAAGCTTGATCAGGGTGTGCAGGGGCACGTTCATCCAGGGGCTCTTGGTCTGGTCCTTCTTCATGAAATACGCGTAAATGCAACGGAGCACAGCCTGGTGAGTAACGATCAGGATGTCTTCGCTGCGCTCCAGTTCCATGATGATCGGCTCGAGGCGAATAACCACGTCGCGGTATGACTCGCCGCCGCGGTACCGGTAGTTGTACTTGTCTTCGTCCCGGGCAGCGAAGTCCTCAGGGTACTGGTCCTTGATCTCTTGGTAAGTGAGACCGTCGCAGACACCAGAATCGAGCTCGTCGAGGGCCTTCCACTGAAGCTGGTTGTAGGTGGGAGGAAGGAAGCGCGCGGTGGCGATGGTGCGCTTGAGGGTGGAGGTCCACACAGTGAGAGGGTGGTTGTCCTGGAAGTCAGGGGTTAGTATATAGGGCTGATGAGATGGGTAGCAAGAGAGAACGTGAAGACAATGAGGAAGGAAAAGGATGAGGGAAAGGGGTAGAGACAAGCCCAAAGACTTAAGCAAAGCAATAGAGGCTGGGTGATAAACAAGGGGCAAAACTTACGCCAACGGACTTCAGCACAAGCTCAGGGAGCTTCAGGGCATACTGCTCTCCACGAGGAGACAGGCCAGCATCTCCGCCAATACGACCATCCAGGTTGAACATCGACTCTCCGTGCTGCAGGTGGATCGTAGTGCTAGGGTTAGTCATTTGTTCGCACATTTTCTGAAATAGACACAGGGAGAAAAAGAAAAAAGAAAAAACCACTTACGCGCGAAAGCCAAACCGAACGGGGGCGGATGTGGAGGTTCATGAGATAGTAGACGACGCGGCTCTGGAGGTAATCACGGATGCGGTTGATGATCACCTGCTTGCCAACGTTCATGATCTTCAGATACGTGTAGTCAGACTCATCCTGGTCGCCGTCAATGGTCTTGTACACCTTCTCGTACATGCGGATGCGGTTGCGGAAGTCCTGGGCAGCGGCCTCGGGATCCTGGCCCTTGTAGTCGGGGCTTGTGGTCTTAACATCCCGGATATTGGCCATGATCAGGTCCTCGTCGTCACACTTGCTCTCAACAAAGATGACTTCGACGCCATGGGCTTCGCAGGTCTGGTGAACCCAGGCACGGCGCTCCTTGGTGGAGTTTGTGGCGTCGAGAATGGCCACAACGCCCTTCTCCTTCTTGAACCAGTCCATCATGTCGGCCACAGCGGCCTCGGCAGCGGCACGGCGCTTGCGCTCACCCTCCGGGTTGTTGAAGTCGAAGAAATCAGCAGTGGGCTGAGGGGCGTCATTCCGGCGGTAGTTTCCGACATTGAAAGTCTTGGAAGGAATGGAGAGCCACTGCAGATATCTCTGGGCTAAACACAAAAAAGTGGGAAGTTGACTGGTTAGTACTGAATAGACACAGATAAAAGTCTTCTGTGGGGCTGGCTGGTTGACGGGAAACAACTTTTGGGGACATCTCCACAAACTTACCCTTCTGCGCAATGTAACTCTTGCCGCGAGCAGGAAGTCCAACCATGACGACGCAAATGCGAGCGTCTTCGACCGGAACACCAACGCGAGGCTTGGGAGGCATTGCGAATGAAGATTCAGACAATCCAGGAAGAAGATGAGAAATCGAAGAATCAAGAATAAATCAAATGATCTGGAATCAGAGACGAAATCTCTGGAGGATTGGACCAGATCAGATGTTTCTTGATGAAACTTGGAAAGTTGGGATGGTCTATGAAGAAAAGTTGCTGGGAACCACAAAGTGTGATGAAGGAGGGAAAAAAAATACACCAGGAACAGGAAAAGAGAAAAGAGATGTAGGCAATTTTTTTCTGCTCTTTATCCAGGAGACGAGATAGCCAGAATAAGCATTAAAAGAGATGATGATGGTGATAATAAATTGATATATGTACTCGTAAGTTTCAGTTACTTAGAGCAGCTTGGGGTGAGTCGTTTGCTAGGAAGCTGAAGAATAGGCCTAAGCTTTATGTTGACGTCTGGACCAAACTATAAGCAAAGTTAGGTGGGAGTGAGGCAATCTGATGCAAATCTGAGATGACTGGAGGAAGATAAAGGAGGTATATGACAGCAGAGATACTGTTACGGCAGTCTCAAAGAGAGGGAAAAGGAAAGGGAAAAAGCTATAAAGTGAGTATAAGAAGCAAAAGAAGGACCCTAGAGGCTGAAGAAAGAAGAAAATCCTGAAGATAATAGAGTAAAGCCGAAAAAGAAGTTGAAGAGGAGGAAGTGAAGTAAGTGAAGTGTGAAGCTGAAGAACTCAGGCACAGCTACGAAGTGATCGCGTGATGCAGAGACGGATTGGATGAGTGCGACAGATGGAGACAGCTGGCAGGCGGAATCCAGCCAGGGAAGGAGAAGAAAAAGAAGCGAAGAGGAAGAGCAGGATGGAAGGAGTGAGACAACGATAGAAGGCGAAGACGTGTCGGTCAGAGGAAGTGCTGTCAAATTCCTGGCAAGAACGGGCCAAGGACTTCTCGGCGGTAGTTGCTCGAATTTCACTCAGACGCTGATTCGACGGATTCTTTTGGGTTGCCGCAGTCAAGCGGATGCAGGCCAGATGAAGAGACGAACTTTGTTGGGAGCCAAACAAGACAACCACGGTGGAGAGAAAAGACCGAGAAGATCCAGTAGGAGTCTGAGGTCCGGCCAGAAGATAGTGGTGTGGTGGGCGACGCGAAGAGGGCAGTAGTAGCAGAGAGAAAAACGCAGGATTCCTAGGCACACGCGGGCCAAAGCTTCAAGATCAGGGCGGTGTAAATGGAATGCTGCAGACACACGATGGCAGCTTAGTGACGAAATGCTAGCTGGCGGAGGTATGGACGGAAGAGCACCGAAGGAAAAGAAAAGAGGAATGGATATGAGAGATTTCAACGCTATTGAGGAAACATAAAATAAAAAACTGGATAGTTATGGGATGAGACAGGACAAAATGAGGATCTTCAAGATGTCAGGGAGATGGGGAGAAGATATGAGAGAGAAAAAAAGTCGGGCTAGTGAAGCTGATAGAGGGAGATTCAGAAGAGGGGCCAGACCGCCGGAGAAAAAAAATCCGGACGGCACACGAGGGTTGAAAAGAAAAGAGATAGAGAGAGAAATATAGTAGGCAGTGAAACAATAGAACAGCGGGTAGACGCAGAATGGCGGAATGGGGGAGTTACAGGCGAAAGCAGCAGGAAAGGAAAACACGCAGATAGAAGTCGAAGAGAAGACGGGATATCGGCAGGAATACCAAGTTACCCGCAGTGGCCAAGTTTATCGTGGTGGACAGCTAGGGGGGGTTCGTATCACGAGAGAGAGAGAGAGAGAATGGCAGAGAGGAAGATCAGATCAGATCAGAAAAAAACGAACAGCAGGGAGGATTTGAATGGGCCCGGCTATTGAAGGATTTGGGATTGGCCAGGCTAACGGAGTGGCTGATAAGCGCCTGATTTTTTGAGAGCGGATGTTTGACAGAGCCCGTGTGTGTATACATAGGGACGAGAAACAGCAGTGAGGACGTCTTGTTTGGAGGTTCTGGCGGAGTCAGAGATGCATGGCCGAGGGAGGCAACCAGAGAAGAGATGGGCTAGACCGTGGAGTAGCAGATGTTTTGCCGTTAGAGTCGTAAGGTTGGATGACAAGAGGAAAAAAGCTTATTCTGGCTTGTGATATCCTGACAAGGTAGTAGTGTAGTGTGTGTAGTATGTGGGATGTACGTAGTGCCGGAGGAAAGGGAGCCAGGACGGAAAAACTGCAAAGTGGATGGATAGGAGGAGGGAAGAAAAGAGAGCGAGTCTGGACAGGCGGGCCGGCGAGCGGAGGCAGCGGAGGCGTGTGTGTGTGTGTGTGCAAACAGCAGATTGACAGCGTATGAAAGCGTAGCTATGGCCGGCGAGAGGAAGGACACGGCAATTCTGGTGTGGTGTCTATAGAGGTGCCTACTGGGTCCCGGGAGTGGCGTTTGTTCAGGGCGTCTGCAATGGGGGGCGGATGCACGGGTGTATGTACAGTACAGTATGTACTCTGTAGTGGCGGTGACGCTGATAAAGAGATTTCAACCGAGATACAGCGTGGACGATTTGTTGCCAAACCACGTCGGTAGAGACCGGAGAATGTCGGGATTTCCGGGGGAGGGAAGTGGGAACATGGGCCCCTCCAAAAATGCAAGGAAGGATCACTTCCTAGTGGTCGAAGGACTCTCTGAATATAGATATGTCTTCTACTGGTGTAAACGGGTGCTGAAAGGGGGGGGAAAGGACCCTGTTTTTGTACACCACAAGACTTTATAAGGGCCTGTTTCTCTTATGCGGACTGATCCCGGGAAAGCCCGTATTTATATGGAGCTTTTACATATAGAAAGGGAAATGGGCCGAGCTTTAGAGTGGCTAGATAGCAAGAAGAAGTGTCGAGGGACAGATGATAGCAGAGGGCGAGAGAGAGAGAAAGAGAGATTTGTTGTCTGGCCTGGATATATGCTTAAACGCCATAACACCAACGGAAGTGCGGGGATATTTAGGTAACGCTTCGGTATAAGCAGTTATCCGAGCTTCTGGGCGGCTATGAAACTGTCCAAACAAAGAAAGGAACAGCAGGGCAAAAACCTGGGGAACCAGGAGAGAGGAGGGTCGGAATGCGTGATTTTGGGGTAACCGGGAGGACCTCTCGAAGCTCTATCTCCATCTACAGTACACAGATATATATGTATACCATTGAGTGACTTTGTCCGGGTACGCGGGCGAAATGGGCTGTGTACACATGTCTGTAAATGGTGGTGAACTTTTGCCAAAATGGCTTCTTTTCTTTTTTTTCTTTTTTTTTCTTTTTTTTCTTTTTTTTTTCTATTTTTTCTATTTTTTTCAATTTTTCTTTCTCTTCCACGTCTGCTGACCACCTGCGCAACAAATTCTTTTCTCCAAGAGTTCTGGCTCTCCCTGGCAGACTCGCGGATCCCTGGATTCGGAGAAGCAGGAGAAGCGAGGTTGAAGACGACAGAGACAGACTGAGAACCGGTGGCTGCCCTGAACCAGATTTCCTTGAGAGAGAGACAGCTGACTTGACCGACTTTTTTCTTTTCTTATTTTCTTCTCTTTTTTCCTTCTCTTTCTGCATCGCTACCGCCGAGCTGGGGCGGCACGCTGCCGTGTTCGGATCTCGGATCATCCTTGTATGTGTGGATGTGTGAGCTAACCAGTCCCCTTCCCGGCCCCTATAACGTCTTGCCGCAATCTGCTCCGACACTTCACTTCTCCCCGGATCCTCACAAACATGTTCGTTCAACCCCCGGAGTGCCTTCTCTGTTTTGTACCGAGCTGCTAGATCCGGCTCTTCGTACAGTCTCCAACCTTGATGACTCCAACCACGCCGCCATTGGCCACTCCCGAGCCGACCAGGTACTAACTAACACGAAGCCAGCCAATCCCGAAGCACCAAGAGGGGTCGTTTTTTCCTGCCTTTTTTGTGTGTGCTTTTCCGGCATCTGACAGGTGGGGGTTGCTTGCCCTGTTTCTTACTTTCAACCAATACAGAACCCAGTCTTCTCTGAGCATCGGTTAACCGAAAGAGCGTGAAAGGACATCACAACACACGACGAAGCTCATTAGTCAATGGCCGTTTGGGCGGAGAAGCACAGAAAACCCAAAACGGGCAGCATCGCTTGCTCTGGCTGTGTGTTCCTGATCACCAGCCCCAAGTCAGCTGGCTGCAGGTCATATGACGTGGGAGTGAAGAGCGTGGCTGCTCTTTTCCGGTAGGGTTGAATCGTCTATTTCGAGCCACCGATTGGACGTGGGGGTTGTTTTCGTCCGAGATGTGGAAAGGGGAAGGTGCTCGCGGTAATTCCTTCCGAGAGGAAACCCTCCATCATATGTGAAGATAACCGGGTGAGAAACATGAAAGTGTTCCTTACCCTAAGTGGCCAAATACCCTAAGCAGCTCCAACACCATTTTATCCAGCCAGATGTGCAACAACTTCTCGCTTTTCCTGTGTCCAGCTATTTCTTTCATCAGACATCAGGTCCCGGTTAGCCGTCGAGCAACGCACACGCCGCAACCAGGCCATCCCCCGTCCTTCACTCCCCACGGGTAGCTATATAGAAGACAGCCACGCTCCCTGGCAGCTGATCGAAACACTCTTCCAGTGCTGGGCGCAGGTTTCGCATGACCTGCAAGGCACGTTCAATGCCACCGCCGTGGCCGTGTTCATGGTCGCCCCACTGCCGGTCTTGGAGCGCAGAGGAGAAGCGGTAAGCAATATCAACACTGATATTATGCTGGTTCATGACCTATGTGTGTTCGCGCCAACCGGTGTCAGAAACTGTAAGCAATAGATACCTATGCCCCCCCCTGTGTCCAACTGTCCGATGTTGTGTCTAATACCAATGCTTCTTCTAGCACTTCTTCAATCTTGGTTAAAAGCAGGGTAAGCCAGAAGACACTCGTATCAGAAGCATTGGTTCCAATGGCTACACCTGCGGTACCAGCTGTCTATTCGTAAAGAGACTGCAGCACCCCGATCTATTGCTACTGCTGGGATGTCCGGGCCGTCTACACACCACAGTATCAGCAACATGCAAAGCAAAAGGCATCGGAGAGTTCCACGAGCCACCATGACAGTGATGCAAAACGAAGACGAACCGGCGATGCCCCGGCTGCGCTATTTGCAAAACTCATCGCTTCGACGGAAAACGCCGTAACCGTTCAGTTCCACTGGCTCAAGAAGTCCGCCCACCGGCCACAGGTGGTCTTAACCCACCTTCTCGGCCGCCAGGCAGAGGTAATGAGCCGGGTATGTGGCGGCAATGTGCACGCGTGGGGCGCCGAGGGTGCGGATGCGATGCTGGCGCACCGACGAAGTGGCCTGCCAAGCATGGAGCTATTGGAACTCCAATGGAACTTGTTGCGCGTTCCGGCCCTCTCGGGGGCATCTGGTACGGTTGACGACTATAACGTGGATGAGGAAGGCGGAATCAATGGTTTTCCGCGGTCGGGAGAGTCTTCATCAGATGGCCCGATATCTCTCTGGATGGAGTAGCAAAAAGAGGATAGTGACCAGTTCGCTTTGAATGTGACTTAATAGTCATATCTTAGGGCGAGTGAAACCTGGTCGGTGTGACAGGAAAAAAAAAAAGTTTCTTGCTCATGCAGACAAAGCTTGGCCCGGATACAAGAACCAGCACGGGATGCATCAATCAGGTCTGTTGGGTTCATGGCCCATGTCCCTGCAGTACATTACATACAAGAAATCCCACCGTCCACCCAGCCCCCCAACACTTAGCAGCCAAATATCCCACGTTCCCATATCACATGGGCCCACGGATTGGGTCTGCTGCATTCGCGTGTCGGGTTTGGGGGTGCACCTGCGGGACACCTGGCCGGAAGACACCTCAACAATATCTCCATTCATACATAATATGCACAGAGAAACGTTATGTGGCATAGGGGCTTTCGGTCAAAGCCGTCGTCACAGCTGTGTCCCGAATCGGGCAGGCCCATCCGCAACCCTAAGATGCGTGGGACTCCAGGGTTGCTGTGGGGTGACGAGATGCAGACCTAAATAAGACCATGTGGGTAACTGTTTCAGTTCGGATGCTGAAGCTGTGTTCTTGACTGTGTCTGACTTGCGAGCGAGCGTATTCAAGTCCAGGTAGGTCATGTCTATGTGTTCATACAGGGGGAGAAACCAACAGGGTTACAGGGTGTAAAAGTCCCAGCCGTTAGTGGAGATACTATATAGGCGATTATATGCCCATAAGCAGATGGCCGCCTCTTTTTCTGGCCCGTTTTAGCTCAGCGGTTATGAGCCCAGTTCGTGCTTCAGGCGGCGCTGCGCAACCTGGTTGAAGGTCGCCCGTTCGAATTCCCGCGAGGTTCGACTCCTTAGACGGGCGTTCGGGCTTCCTCGCGACGGAGTGGCTATTGAAATATATACGACGGATCGATATATTTTATTCGCCTTTAGTTCTCTCCGGACCTCCTGGGCCTTGCTTCGAGTCGTTCAGCTCTGTGGCTAACTTGCCACAGAGCTATTGAGAGCACACCTTATACTTATGGGGCTGGAACGTTGCTGGATAGGCGGTCATCTTTTTGCTTCGGTGGACGAGCTTGGTAAAGCTGGATTATCTTTTCGCGCTGACTCGAGCATTCTGGCCTCGGAGCATCTGTCATTAGAAAAAAAAAAAAAAAAAAAAGAAAAAGGAAGAAAAAAGAGACCTTGTGGAAACGGTTCTAAACTCGATGGTCACGGATGGAGACGTCGTTGGGGCCAGGGCATGAGATCAGATCGAGCTGATCACCAAGAAGGTTCTCGTTTGAACACCCAAATCCCAGAAGGGAAAATCAGTTCATCTTCTTCAAATTTTCACAGAATCGATCATTGGAACCAAATGGAAAACCTCACCATTTTTAAATGTCAGACTTCCAAAGTGCCTCCCATAGATACCTGTGTGCTCCTAACATCATTCAAGCCTGGCAGAAGCATCAGCGCTTGGCGTTTGTTCTTCAGGCTCGTCCCGGCCTCAGGATCAGAGAGGAGATATGGAAGAACAACCTTCGAAACCCGACGACAGAAGACAAGAGGGGCGCGAAAAGCCTCTATATCAATGGACTCCCGCTATCTAACCCCGTCCGCCTCCTTCAGCGGTCCGACAACTCCGCACTTCATTCATGAGATTCCGGGTGTTCCGGCGGGGTTCATTTGTCCCACGCCGAGTTGGCCGGCGGCGGGCGCACCACTTGCCGAGGGGGGACGAAGAAAAAAGTCGGCGGTGCACGAGTGCGTGTGAGTTGGCGCGGATCTCTCACGATGCATGCAAACGCGGTGGTGGTGGTGGTGGGATGAACAAAATGGTGTGATTCGGCCTTGGAAACAGAAAACCTGAAGAGGCGTAGATAGGTATCCAGTCCACCTGGAGATGTCTGGAACGGCCTGGATGATCGAGACAAGTGTGTGTGTGTGTGCTTGGCTTGCAGCGATATGAGTTTTGCATTGAGGTCTCACCATCCAACACGGTCGATACCACCGTTATTCAAGGTTCGGTGTTGTCAGCCAGGCACGGCTAAAGTCCGAACAACGGCGTTCGGGGGAACCTTTGAGAAAGATGCTTGGAAAGCCATAAGAGGAGGATTTAAGGTTTCTGGACAGATTGCCCAAACGGGAGAATTAATAATGGCATCTGGCGTGGAGTTCCGGACATAGCGGGGTTAGTGTTCGCCGAAATGTGTGGGGCCGTGTACGGTGTCGGCGTTAATAGGCACGGGGGTCATTTGGGAGCAGTCATCGGCACTCGTTTGCCACAGCACGACACCGCCAGGGGAAACCCAGCATCACCCACTCACACTAACACTCTACTGCCTTACGGGCTTACGCGTGGGGTGTTAAAGAAGCAAGGTTAACGCTTCTTCCCAGAGTTTATCGGCCTGGTTCCCAAGGGCCTGCATCGAGGATACATTCCTGCATACCGTGGTCCTTAATCAGTCACCTACGAGATGCCAGCGGCACTGGCTCCACGGTACGCCAACACCACCATTTCAGCGGGATTAGGAACGCCAGATACACATACAGAGAGGGGCATGCAGTGGAAGGCTTTAGACACGGACGCTGATGTTGCTTTATCAAGAGAGACACGTAGGGAGACCAGAACACTCTGAGACTCTGCGACCGGTCTGGATTTGACTGTCGCGCCATGGCGGTGGGACGCGAGTTGCGTGTGCATGCCATGATGCTCGATATTTGTGCGCATTCCCACGGAATTGCGACACAGGCAGATTGACGTTTCGGGACGATCGATGCTCAGGCTTGTAAACTGCTGCCTAGACGCAAGGCACAAGCGACATTCAGGCTGCCATATTTACCCCCGATTCTCTGGCAACGCCGAAAAAGAGACCCTAGCTGCCAGGGCTGAAGGACCCTTTCGGGGATAGGTGATCGATATATCAGAAGATTGGCGCTTCCAGGGGAAACCCAAAACCCTAAATACACCACGATCGGCGTTACTTGTGGGTGACGTCACTGTTGTTCCTTGCGGTTCTCCTTGGTGTTGTGTTCTTACAAGCTCTTGTCTCACTTCCTGGTTCTCCACCCCTCTGGATCCGCGGAGCAGAAGCTATGGCCACCCTTATTTCCACATCGGCCTTTGGGCTGGCTCCCTGTCCAGGCGTTTATTCATCGGGAGTCTGGAACCAAACATTATTCATCGGGGGTTGGGGCCCCTTTTCCCCACTCTGCTTCTAACTTCGGAGCTATGCAGCTGTCACACACACACTCTCACACTGACACGATCGCCGTCTTTTGACGACTGTCCGCCGGAAATAGGCCACACCAAGACGGATTTCTCGGATATGGGCCAAGGTTGGGTGGTGGTATGCCAATCATCTGTCATGATGGAGTAGCTGTGTACCACTTGAGGACAAGATATATATAAGGAGCTGTCTGCTCGAGGAGACTTGAGTTTTAAAAATGAGAGATCCGCTTCATCATCTCATCACCGCAATCAGAACATCTTACAACAGCTACTACAACCATCAACCACAACCAATAATCACAGCTTCCAACCTTCCCAACTCTCACAGTCTGATATATATACCAGCCATCTCCCTTTGACTGTCATCTCTTTGATCAGCTTCGTTCTCATCTTCACATCTTCTTGGTCGTTGACGAACACACACCGTATACCAACTACCCCACGTCTATTCCACCAACAATGTCTGCCCCCAATACTCTTCTAATCACCGGCGGATCGGGCTTCCTTGGAGCCCATCTGATCCAGAACTCCCTCAACCGTGGGTACTCCGTCGTGGCAACCGCCCGCTCTGCCTCCGCCGCCGCCAAGATCACCGCTCAGTTCCCCACTGCTACCGCCGCCGGCACTCTGACCACCGCCGTTGTGCCCAGCCTGACCGACGCCGCTGCCTATGCCTCCGCCTTTACTCCCGACGTGATCGGCGTGCTGCACTCCGCTTCGCCATTCATCCTGAGCCCCGAGGACAACGTGCGCGACCTCCTCAACCCGGCCATCCAGGGCTCGCTCGCCGTGCTCGAGGCCGCCAAGGCCAACGGCCCGAACGTCCGCCGCGTCGTCATCACCTCCAGCCACGCGGCCGTGCTCGACCCCAATGCCGGCGCCCGCCCGGGATACACCTACGACGAGAAGGACTGGAACCCGACCACCTTTGAGCGCGCGTCCGTGGCTGGCGGTGCGGAGGCCTACTGCGCCAGCAAGTCGCTGGCCGAGCGCGCCGTGTGGGACTGGATCGAGGCCCACAAGGCCGACGTCAAGTTCGATGTGGCCGCGATCAACCCGCCGTGGGTCTTTGGCCCGTACCTGACTGACCCCGCGAGCCCGAAAGCCCTCGGCGAGTCGATTAGCCTGCTGTACGGCCTGCTCGGCGCTAAGGAGCTGCCCCCGTTCGACTTCGGCGGCTTCGTCGATGTCCGCGACGTCGCGCTGGTCCACATACTTGCCTTTGAGACTCCCTCTGCCGGTGGCCAGCGCTGGTGGACTGGCCAGCGCTTCAACTACCAGCTCGCTGTCGAGGCTGCCCGCGAGGCCCTTCCCGAGCTCAAGGACAGTCTTCCGGCCGGAACCCCTGGCGTCTACCCCGATGTGTACGATGTGGATGGATCCAAGGTCACCCGTGAACTTGGCTTGAAGTACCGCACTCTCGGGGAGACCATGAAGGATACCTACACTCAGCTCCTCCGCGTTAAGGCCGCTTCTGCTTAAGTTGGTTGAGTCTGCGGCGAAGGAAAAATGAGTTGTCACGAGTCAAGATGTTTTGATAATAGATCTCTTCTTTTATAATATTTAATGATAGATATGACGAGTTGTAGGTAGTGGTTGCAGTTGGGAGGAAATTAGGGGAAGCTTGATAAAAAACTCGATCGAGAACCGTAAAAAGAAAAGTTAATTTTATAAGATCATGACGCGGCCTTTCTACTCCTATCGTGAATGTCAATTAGTAGGGCAAAGAAAACGGACGACAATGAATGAGATTCTAATACGGCGAGTAGAATCTCATCTGGGCAGCCCCGACATCAAACACAGCCATCACACTCTGGAGGAACACATCTCCCAGAATATACGGCCCGGATCCTCCCGTGGTGATACCCAGAGCGCAGTATCCCGTCACAGGATCGACGAAATCGCGGTAGATGAGGTGGTCAGGGTTGATCCACATCTTGGAGCCTCCGATAATCACGGCAAGTCGCGGCGGACTAGAGTAGCAGGGCACAAAGTAGCTGCCATATTGTGAGATGTAGACGGCCCGGGGCTGGAACTCATTGGCGATGGCCTCGGCAAGTTCTGGAGACAGTTAGTCAGTTGTCTGAGGGATAAAAGGGTTTGCATGAATACATACGAGGAGGGAGATACATCAGCGTGGTACCGGTGTCGACAATATACAGAAACTTGCGAGAATCAGTTGTCTGTCCCCACTGCATTCCATCAACCATGATGGTGTAGTAAGAGTACTCGTAAGATGAAGATTTGATGGGTTGGACGCTGGCCTGTAAGAAGAAGTGAGAGTAATTTGTTAATGCAATGCACCATGGCATTCACACTTGGCGGAGAACCAACATACAATCAAGATAGGGGTGGTCGAGAAGGTCTTCGGAGTCCAGGGCGTGATGGGAATGCCTCCCCAAGCCACAACTCCGTCGCCCGTGCCCTTCTCCATGAGTACACTAAAGTACGGCTGGATGAGCCCCTGATTCACCATAGTAGCCAGCACCGGAGTGTAAGTCTGCTCCAGATCCGGCCTCTCTTCGCCAGTTGGGCCGCGGTAGGCACTGGTCAGCGCGCCATAAGCCACTCCGAGAATGCCATTGGTCACGTTGTTACCGAGCCAGTAAGTGGCATTGGCCAGAGCCACCGTCTGGTTCATCACGGCAATGCCGCCGAGAGTCAGGTCGCTGAGGCCCGTGGGGCCGCTGATCTGTTCGCCGGAGCCGTAGACAGTGGCAAAGTGAAGTTCGTTGGTGGTGTTGTACGCAAAGCTGTCGATGAAGTTGGGGCCCCAGTGGCACGACGACTGCGGGAGCTCGGTGCCAAACGGCGTCAGGCACACAAAATCCGACTTGACGGTCCAGGTGTCGCTGCTGCCGGTGTCGAAGATCAACTCGACCGGGTGGCCATCCCACAGCACCTCGACGGCGTACTGGGTGGAAAACTCCGACACAGCCGTCAGGTTCTGGATGGGGGTGCCGCGTGCGGCGAGGTTGCGCTTCTTGACTTCGCGGATGGCGTTGGCGGCCGAGTGGCCTCCGCGCTGGTTGCTGACCCGGCGGAGGGTCTGCACGCGGCCGGTGATGGCATCTTTGGCGGGCGCGTTGACGGCGATGAGAGACTTGAAGGTGATTCCGTCGATAAGGCGAGACATTTCTGGAGTCAGGACTCCGGTCTTGGCCTCGATGGCAGCAACCGTGCCGGCCAGAAGGCTGAGGACAAGGACAGGCTTCATGATAGCTTTTTGGTGTGTAGATGAGGCCCGGGTGGGAAAAAAATGAAGTCTTGACAGTTGGTGATACTGTCTCCTCGGTTCTAGGCCCGTTGCAAGTTGGAGAGGAAGAACAGGGAGACGAAGGAATGAGTGGAGGAGAATAAAGACAGGAGAGGGGGACAGAAGAGAGAGGTCAAGTTAATCGGCCAGTTGTCTGGCTCCGGAGGTTTACATGTACGCCTGTGTCGTTGTGGTTTTTTTCTTGCTGCCAAGCAGACTTCCGTTCTTTCCATTGAGAGTGGGACATGTGAAGCACGTATGAAGCAAGTGCAAGATCAAACATCACTCATTCAAGGAAGGACTTTGCTCGTTGTCCGGATGGCGGGATTTCTCTGTTCCCGTCTGTCATTGTTACGGTAGTCACTGGTGCTTGCGGTTCGATACCGGCGATGGTTTGCAGCAAAAGAGAATTGTCTGCCCGGTTCGACAGCTCGCTCTCTCGCTCATCTTTACCATGTTCGTGAGCATCCGCGATCGGCGATGCGATCGATCTGGGAGCCGAGAAGGAAACAGTTCTTGGCATCGTGGTATCATGAGCAAACACGACGAAACGAGCAAACCTGGTTCCGTAACCGGTGGCACAGGACATGAAGTGTCACGTAACACTCCGCTGTCGTCTGAAGTTTTGCGCTGGCGAGCTTATTGCATGCATATCCTGGCTGGCGGCAGATGTCAAACTGCGCAGGAAGCCGAATACCTGGAGGATCAACTTCAACGCCAACTGTCCCCAGCAGGGAGGAGAGGTCCTAGACTTAAGCGGGCGCTAGAATCTTAGGCGCCTGGATAAAGGCACAGAAGCCATTTCGCTAGATGATGGGTGGAGAAGCTATAACGTGGCCTGGCCAGCCCTGAAAGTGCGTGGGTTAGGGCGAGCATACAACCAGGAACCAGTGGGCTACCCACTATAACGGCCGCATTATATGCAGAGGAAAGAAATATCAGGTCGCACAAGAAAAGGCCAGAGGTTGATACTAGAGAAAACGGGTGCAGATGTTCTTCATGATATCAGGACAATTGGGAAGAAGTCTAGAAGCCTGTCCAGAAGGATTTCAGCAGGAAGGAGCGACCAAGCGAGCAACACGTGCAACCTGCCTCAGTTTCTCCTCTGGATATCGGCAGGTGCAACCCTCTCTCTCTCTTCCAGGTCAGGCAAGTGCCAGCCACCTCCAAAAAAGCAACCACCAACAAAAGCCCCGCGCATTTATCCCCGCAGAATGCCCAGCATCGCGACTGCAAGGGGAACGCGATAACGTCTTTTAGCAGGTCCCAGCCACTGTACCTTCCTCCAAAAATAAAAATCCAACCACATCGTACTTACCCCAAATGTCGGCTACTCGAGCCGCTAATTTTCCAGGTGGCAGAAGTCCCAAAACGGGCCGTCAGGGCCGCCCACCAAAAGAAAATACGTCTGATTCCATCAGCCACACTCTTTTTCGTCGTGTCCCACTTAGCTTCGATCGATCTTCTCACCACTTTCACTTCCTCCTCTTATCTCCCCATCTTTTACTTCTTCGTCTTCTCTTCATTTCTTTATTTTCTATTTCTCCAGGTTATTGCTTCAGATCTTATCTTATCTTGTGTCCCTTTTCAATCTCGTGCATAATTCGGGACTTCCATATTCTGATAGACACAGTATCATCATCTCGCTGTGTTCCTCTTTCTCCTCACTTCATCTCATCCATATCTTTCATGCCAACTTATCATGGCGGTGGCTGCTAAGAAGGCCCGCCAACGAATCAGTTACGGTAAGTGGTGTTTGCTTGTCTCATGAAACCTGCTGAGGCTTTCCCCCTGTATATGCGCATTGCCGTCTGTGATGCGCCATGTCTCTCTGTCCTACTGTAACTTCGTTGTCTTTCTCGCCTCTTGCGGCATGTCCTCCGTGGGATGTTTGTCGTCGGTTGGGTTTCGGCTTGTGTTTCTGTTCCGCTGTCCGTTGGTTGAAACCCCGGCGCAACTGTACCCCTTGTCCTTCTATGACGCACAGGTCCTTTCGGCACTACTCTTGTGTCTTCTATGACTGCAAACAAGCATGTCTGAGACTACCTACTAACACACTCGTGACTTTCTCTCCCTCATGCAGTTCTCGAACTTCCAAAGGCTTCGTTTGGTGGACATAGACTTGGTGTGAACGGCCTTGCTGTCGACCGTGACAATGCCATCCTGTACGTATCCCTGACAACTACCACTGCCATTTTCTTCTGTTTCTGTTGTGCTCACGTGTTCGTCCCTCCTCTCACAGGTACTCCGGCGGCCGCGATGGCATGGTGTGCGCCTGGGACCTCAATCTAAACCTCAAGCACTCGTTCGACGGTTCGATCACGACGAAGCCACCCAAAGCCGCCTCGACCTTGCGTAAACAGACCCAAGCCCATACTCACTGGATCAACGACATCGTCCTCACTTCCAACAACGAAGCTCTGGTTTCCGCTTCATCCGACCTTACCGTGAAGGTTTGGCGCCCTTTCGCCGAAGATTCTACTGAGCCCCACAAGATCGGAGAACATGCCGACTATGTCAAGTGTGTTGCTGCCCCGCCCGCCGCGTCGGGTGCCAACTACGTCGCTTCAGGTGGTCTCGATCGCATGATCTACCTGTGGGATCTCAATGGCGGCGGCAAAACCTTGGAGATTGATGTCAGTGGCGAGGAAATCCCCGAGAAGGGCTCGGTGTACTCGCTGGCTGTTTCCCGCAATCTGATGGCTAGTGGCGGGCCGGAATCAATCGTGAGACTCTGGGACCCCAAGTCCGGCAAGAAGATCAGCAAGTTTGTCGGACATACCGACAACATCCGGGCCATTCTGCTCAACGAGGATGGCGACAAGGTCTTGACTGCAAGCTCCGACCAGACCATCAAGCTATGGAGTGTCACGGCCGGTCGCTGTATGTACACCTTCACCATGCACAACGACAGTGTCTGGTCGCTCTCGTCCGAGGACCCCACCCTCGGCGTCTTCTACAGCAGCGACCGGTCCGGACTGGTCGTCAAGACCGATGTCCGCGGCTCCCTCGAGGATTTGGACGACGGCCTGTCGCTGGCTCTGGCCCGCGAGACTGACGGGGTTAGCAAGGTTGTTGCTTGTGGCGATTACGTCTGGACGGCCACGTCGAGCTCGTCCATCAACCGCTGGCGATCGGTCGACACAGGAGCGCAAATCCAGCTTCCCGAGGCTTACCGCACACATTCGCGCTCGGCTTCCGTCGTCACCCAGTCGATCGAATCTCCGGCTCCTGCACCAACCGCGTCCGCTCCCGCCACGAACGGTGCCTCAACGAAGAAGGAAATCCCCGCCCACAGCATCCTGCGCATTTCCAACACCGCCTCGTTCCCCTCCGTGCACCGCGACGCCGATGTCAAAACGCTCACCAGCACCGTCAACGGCCGCAAGGGCTCGGAGGTTCTGGACAATGTAGTCCCGGTGGTTGAGCCCATACACCACTTGCCAGAGGAGACGATTGAGGGAGAATTCGGTCTCGTGAAGCACAAACTCCTAGATGACCGCAGACGAGTCCTCACTCTCGACACTGCTGGCGACGTTTTGCTGTGGGATTTGATCCAGGCCAAGCCCATCAAGAGCTTTGGCAAGCGTCACATCCAAGACATCCTGCCTGAAGTCAACACCCTAGAAGCTATAGCGCCGTGGTGCTCGATTGACATCAGCTCCGGAAGTCTTACTGTGGTCTTGGAGCCGTTCAACTGCTTTGACGGTGAAGTGTATGCCGATGAGTTGGAACTCGAGAATGCCTCTGATTTCAGAGAGGACCAAAGAAGTATGTCTCCCCTTCTATCCGACTGCAGTTGTGTCCAAGTCCCCCGTACTTTCCGGAAGCCAAAAATGTTAACCTTTCTTTTCTGCTTCTCTCATAGTCAACCTGGGCAAATGGATTCTCCGCAATTTGTTCGCTGGTGTTGTCGATGTCGAACTGGAGCGAGACGCCGCCTATCGAAAGAAGCTGTCCGATGAAGCTGAAAAGAAGTACGGCTCCCGCGCCAAGCCTCCCGCATCGATTGCCATCCCATCCACCAACCTTGGCGCCGATGGCCAAGCACTTGCCTCCAGCAGCCATGGACCTTTAACCCCCGGATTTAGCATTGCTATGGCCACTCCTGGCCTTGGGCTGACACAAGAACAATCGCAAGCTTCGCCTCATCTCACCGCTCTCGATAAGAGACTGTCGCAGACTAGTAGACCCTCGCAGGACGACTACTTCAGCAGTGCAATTGCTCCTATCGAGCCTATTGCAGCCCTCCAGGCTCCTAAGGTCAACGCAATCCCCCCTACACCAGCAGCTACCGAGGCGGCTGATGCCAAGACGAAGGAAAAGGAGAAGGAGAAGGAAAAGGAAAAGGCCAAGGAAGACCAGGCGAAAACGCCCAGCACGCCTTTTGGCAAGAAGTTCCGCATGGGAATGGGATTCGGATCCAAGAAACTTGGCCGGTCGGCATCAACGGCCCAAGCGCCCGACAAGACGGCAGCCACCGATGAGAAGGCTGAGGAGTCGGAAGCTTCTTCGACGCATGAAAAGGAGGTCGACGACAGCTTTTACGGCGTCCTCCAAAAGGTGCGCCGCGAATACGAAAAGCAACTGGCCGACGCGCCCGACCAGCCGCTTGAATCCAAGCTCACGCCCAGCCAACCCAGCGACACCCCGATGTTGAAACTGCCCTCAGGCACGAAGATTATCTTGCAGGAGGAGACATCCGCCGGAGTCAGCTCCAACATCTACATGGGCACGGTGGATACAGTTGCCAAGGACGCCGAGATCATCGAGCAGCGTAGTGCCATGTGGCTCGGTGACGTGCTTCTGATGAACCAGATCCCATTCAAGGACCCCGTCAAGGTGTCCTTTGTGCTCCAGCCCTGGCAGGATCTTCTACCGCGGATCACCTCCGTAGACGGAAATAATCGCCTCAACGCCAACAGAATGCTCCGTGTGCGTAAGATCCTGGCATATGTGGCGGAGAAGATAGATCCGCTTCCCGAAGACGCAGAGCCAGATGAGCTACAGCCTGAGGAGTACCTTGAGCTGTACTGCAACGATCAGGTAAGACACCCCAAGCCCATTTCTCTGTTGCTCAGTCGGCCTATTCTAACATGTCTCCTCATAGCTTCTACCATGCAAAATGAGTCTGGCCACGCTGCGTGCCCACATCTGGAAGGGCGGCAGCGATGTCATGCTCTACTACAAAGCCAACGGTCGCAAGACGATTACGCCCCGGCCGGTTGTCACGGAGGCCGAAAGTGAACCCCCAGTCGCAACGGAGACTACTTCAGCGGTTGCAACGCCCGCAGTCCCTTAGATGGAGCGAAAGTATCTTCGATTGCGCCGGCGGTTCCGACGGGCGGTCAAGAAGGTCGAAAGAAAACCCCCAGTCGCAGCAGCAGAGACTACTTCAGCGGGACAAACACCCGCACATTCTTAGGCGAAGCAAAAGTATCTCCGAGCGCGCCTAGTTTTTCGCGATAAACTGCGCACGCGTTTCATTCCCCGAAACTAAAGTGAGTGCACGCAGTTATGTGGCGGCGTCCAGCGGCTTGCTTCGAGTGCTTAGAGTGCTTTGAGTGCTTTGAGTATTCTTTTGATTCTATCCCTTTTATCTTCATCCTTCACATATATCCAACGCCAATGCCTGAGAGTTGGGGAGCGCTCTTTTTCTGTTTCTTTTCAAGATATTTTCCCACTTCGTTTTTCTGTCAGTCGTTTTCTTTTTGATTTCTGTTTCTCTTGGTTTGTTCTTACGTGTGGACACTCTCCACCAAGCGTTTGTTCGGGCGGCTACAGACATATCAGTGTTATTTGTTGTTGGAGCGGAACCCATCCTTGATCCCAACAGCGGTCTTGTACTTATTTGTAACTAGTGTGTCTATGTGTCAGCGGTTTCTCGCGGTCATGTTGATGAGATGACGTGTATATAATATGAGGTGGGCGGAAAACTGAATTTGGGGAAGTGTTTCATTTCTATTTTTATAGTCCTGTCTATTGTCTATAACTTTTGAAAACAGCGTATTAAAGTATGTAATATACAAGCAACAAGGCCCGACGTGGGATGCATGATGCTGGAAGACAAATGATGGGCATGCGATGGTGGTACAAAATGCTGGGCATTGCGTGTGATACATGATACATGAGGAAAGGGTGAGAAGGAAACAGAGAGGAAGGTGTAGACAGCCTGCTGATTGCGCGGCTATCCAGACAACAAGTTGACGGTCCACTGGTAACTACCCAAGAAGATGGCGCCGCCAATGCTGATCCAGGTCACGCGCGGGCCGATGCCGGCGAACAGCGGCCGGACACCACCGGTGGCGAGGACGTCCCGGAGCACGCTCGCCACCGACGTGCGCTCCTGGGCCAGCATAACCCGGGTCTTGAGGACATCCAGCGGGGTAGTTGCAGCGGCCGCAACACCGCCAGCCAGGCTGCCGTACAGGGCGCTCTCCACGGCGCCGACATCCGGCCCGCCAGCGCCGGGCTGTGCCACGCCGCGCCGCCGCCGGCTCCACGCCTTCATGGCCTCCCACAGCGGAAACTGGATCACAGTGAACGGCACCTCGCGCATCACTGTGATGCTCCAGCCGCGGTACAGCTCGCGCCACACGCCGGCCAGGCCGACGGTGGCGCGGCGGCCCAGGATATCCGCCAGCGCCGCGCTGGACCGCCCGCCGTGCAGGCCGGCCTGCGCACGCTGCTTGACCACCTCTGTCGGCACGCGCACCGAACACGCCGCAACCTCGCCCAGCGACGCCGCCGCCATGTGCAGCGCCACCGGGCTGCTCACGTACGGTGCCGCGCCGGCCTTGACGGCCTCGTATGTGGAGAAGAACAGCGCGGCGCCAGGCGCCGAACCGACCACGGCCGAGCCGATGCCGCGGTACACGCCGCGGAAGCCGCCGGACGCAAAGAAACCGGCGGAGGACTGCAGGCGAGTTTTCAGGGTGTCGAGCGGGAAGAGCGACAGGTCGACTGTGGTGCCGGCCAGTGCGCCGGCCAGCAGGGCCGTCTGGAAGGGGGGTGGCGCGGGCGCCGGGCCGGACGTCATGGTCGGGGACCTCGGTTGCGAGGGCTGTATGGGTTGGGGAAGTGTTCGCGGTCGCGGTATCGGGCCGGTGGTGTTCGCGGGCGCCGAGCGCGGAGAGAGGGTCGGACAGCCGAGTGAAGCCGACACGAGGCGAGACGAGACGGAGGAGAAGTCGAGTTGGAGCGATCGGAGTTGATAATGAAGCAAAATGGATGAGAGAAAAAGGTAAACAAAACACAACGCTCGCAAAGAAAATATATATGCAAAGGAGAGTTGGAGAAGCGTTCTTGTTTGCGTAAGATATCTATCTTATGGGTGAACAATTGGGTGTCGTGTGACACCAAAGTTCATGAAAAGGACCAGAAAAAAGGTCGCGAAATTGCCATGTCGGAGCCAGTTCCTGATTGGCCGTTGACCGGAGGTTCACCGGGCCTGACCGACGTTCACCGGCATCTTCGCTCCTTCTTTTCCAGGAAGGCACCAAAATCGCGAACTGCTCACAGACTTATGGTCGGAATCGAACCACTTTTCTTTTCCCATCAAAGCTTTCCACCCACGGCGTTTCCACTGCTGTATTCCTCGCCATTGAAAGATTCTTCGACCACAGCAAGAGATGGAATGGGCTCCATACCTGAAGTTCTCCACCGTGGCGCAAAGCCAATCTCGGTCAGCGAGTTTGCGGCCGCTTTGCGGGCAACATGTCCGCCGCGATTCCCGCGAGCCCGCGCCTTGATCCACCGCCGCATCGGTAAGAAGCTGCTCTCGGGGCGGCGAGATCTCCGTGAGAGCCAGGAAGTGCTAACTGTCTCCAGGTCTAGCAGTGTCCGGCGGTGTCGATTCCATGGCCATGGCCTTCCTGCTCTCAGAACTGCGCAAGTCGCACCCGACGTTCAAAATCGCCGATAGCCCCTACAACGCCGTCAACGCGATCATCGTGAACCACCAGCTGCGGCCCGAAAGCGGCACCGAGGCATACACCGTTGCACGGGAGCTGCGGAAGCTGCGGTCGGTTTCCCCGATTGTTGTCAGTATCGACTGGACGCAGTACGGCATCCCCGGCGGCGGCAGCGACGCGGCGGCGCTCCCGAACATGGAGAGTCTGGCGCGCCGGGCGCGGTACCGCGCGCTGGGCGATGTGTGCCTTCAGCTGGACAACGACAGCCTGTTCTTTGCCCACCACGCCGACGATCAGTACGAGACTGTGCTCATGCGGCTGCTTGCCGGGGCCGGGCCGCGCGGGCTCGCGGGAATGCGCCCCCGGGCGGACATCCCCGAGTGCGAGGACATGCACGGGGTGTCGCATAGCGGCATGGTCGACCTTATCCAGCGCAAGAACACGTTTTTGTCGTTTGCCTTACCGGCGCGGGCGGTCAAGAGAATGCGGAAGCAGCTGCGGTCTGACTTGCGGCAGTTCCTGAAACGGCGAGACGACGACGGCGAGCATGAACATGACAGCCATGACTTGGGGGCATTGCACGACTTAGATCTCTTTGGCCAGCCTGTTGCAGTCAGCCCCGACCCTGCCGACACTGGTTGGCATCAGTATAACGCGTCTCAAAAGTCACAAGTGCCCGGCCTGGTACCCCTCAAGGTTGAATACGGCGGCGTGCAGGTGTACCGGCCGTTCCTAGACTTCAGCAAGGACCGATTGATAGCTACATGCGAAGCCAACAACATCCGGTGGTTCGAAGACCCCACAAACGCCAACCCCACCCTCACCGCACGCAACACCGTCCGCCACCTTGTCCGCAAGCCCGAGCAGCTCCCCGTCGCGCTCCGCAAGCCCAGCATCCTGCGCCTTAGTACGCGGTGCGCAGCCAACGCACAGGTGGACGATGAGTCGGCCACACGGCTCCTGCGCCGGCTTCCCTACTGTTCATTCATGTCCAACACGGGATCCCTGACGGTTGAGTTCCCCGATCTCGCGGTGCGTCCGCAAGCCCGAGATGCCGAGAGTGATTTCAAGACGCGCCAGCGTCTCATGCACCGGCGGGGTATTGCAGCTCTGGCACTGCGCCGGTTGATTGCTGTCGTCACGCCGCGGCAAACCCTCCCGGAGCTGACTTCACTAGCATCATCAGTACTGCGTCTGTTCCCGAGTTTAGCTCTTCCTGGGGATGGGAAGGCCGTGAATTCGCCACCGAAAGCATTCAATATTGGAAGCGTCTTGTTCACTCCCAGTGAGATCACCGATCCCGATCCGTCCAAATCTAAAATCTCCAAACGCACTCCCCGACAAGCTTCGTCCACGCGCTGGACGGTAACCCGCGCGCTCTACAACAGCAATGAGCAGAAGCCCTCGGTAGCATTCTCTTCAGCCAGAGGTCTTTCCCCATCGTCTCGCGCTACACCCACCCGACTGTCCCTCAGCCCGCACTGGACCATGCGCAGCTGGCAAGGGTGGAAGCTGTTCGACGGGCGGTTCTGGATCAACATCCAGCAGCGCATGCCGGGGCGCGTGTTTGTTGTGCCGTTAACTGTGGCCGACCTGACCGCCCTGCGAGCGGCGCTGAATGCTGACGGGTCGCGGAAGTGGTCCCCCGGCAACTCGCACTACCACGTCTACAACTACAACTTCTCGTACGCGGACTCGTCCCTGGCTGTTCCCGACGACGACATGGCCAAGCTCGACCTGCCCGTTCCAACCAAGCCCCCGCAGCCTACCACCCGACAGTCATCGAAAACGTTTAGCCGCAAGAAGCTCGACGAACTCCTCCGGCAGGTCGCGCCGGGCAAGCTTCGCTTTGTGCTGCCGGCACTGGTGTACGACGGCGAGGTGGATTTCCAGGCCGCCACGGCGGTGGCTGCGCCGATGGAGGGCGGCAGTGAGAGAGCGGTGTTTCCGGACCGGCCGATGCAGGTTCTGGCGCTGCCCACGCTGGGGGTCGGTGTGGCGGGCTTGGAATCGTGGCTCCAGTTCCAGGTCCGGTACAAGAAGGTGGAGGAGACGGTGTTGGAGGTGGCTCGGCAGTTTGAGGAGTGCTGAGCACGTCTTCATCGCGGTGTGCTCTTCTTGGGTTGCCCGTGGATGTATCTCCTCCTCTCTTGTAAATGTCCCCTACGACGCCACGACACTCTCAGGACATATCACTTTTACCGTAACCACACCATGCTGCGCTCATGTATATTCAACTTGTATCATTTTTTTTGGTTGTTTTTCATCAGTTTGATAGATATAAACAGAACTTGTCAAAAGCAGAAAGAATTAGATTAAAAAAAAGCAAATGTCGCTGTGATCCATTATCCGAGAGCCAGTTAAACCATAAAACATAGGAAATAAAGGTAAGACTTCATTAAGAAGTCAGAAAGCAGAAAAGGGACACATATAAAAAGTGGTTAGGAAAACGTTTAACCAATCCATGACCACATTCAAATACCCAGAGAAAGAGACTCTAGAGCAAGTAAAAAAAAACAGGCCGGAAGAGAAGCGAAGGAAAACACATCAGGAACTTGGAACTCCAATGCAGGGAAAGGAGACAAAATCTCAAGAACACATATAGAATAAGGTCATGGATGGCTCAGCAGTAGAAACAACAACAGGAAGAACAACAACTACTCAACGTGGAAAAAACACTTTTCGGATCTCCTCAACATAAATCATGACAATCTCGGGAGGAAGAGAGAGTTGTTTAGCAAAGGGAGTAAAATGGCGAACCAGTTTACAGAGCCTTGGTGGCCTGGCCAACGAGCAGGTTGATCTCGCCGCTAACAGTGCTGCTGTTGATGACGGAGAGACCCTCGCCCTTGTGGCCGGTGAGCTTCTTGAACAGGCCGTTGCGGGGACCTCCGCGGACCTCGTCAACGACAACGCCGTCACCCTCGACGGAGAGAGCGCCGGAGAGGGCGGACATGCCGAAGCGGCCGGACCACGAGGCGGGGTAGACAACCGAGGCGTCACCGCTGACCGAGGTGTGCGACGACTTGAGGCAGTCGAGCTGGCGGAACGGGGCGGCGGCGGCAGCGGCGGCGGCAGCGGCGTCCTTGGGCGTGGCGGCCGACATCAGGAAGGCGGCGATCTCGGCTGCGGTCTGCGGGTCGGCGGAGCTGGCGGCTGCGGTGAAGGCCGAGTGGGCGGCCACGGGGAACACGGCCCAGTGCGGCTCGAGCACGGTGATGTGCTGGCTGGCGCTGACGGACGACGACGAGAGCGAGCCGCACTCGTTCTCGGGGGCGTCAACGGCGAACATGGGCAGCAGGGAGGCAACAACGTCGCCGGACACCGACGAGAAATCGCCGTGCGAGCCGAAGACGGCGTTGGCGTTGATGGAGCCCGAGGTGGCCACGATGGTGGTGAGGTAGTCACGCTCGGGCACGGCGGCGGGGTCGATGGGCATGGAGATGTGCAGGTCGCCCGAGGTGCTGGTGGCGGTGAAGACGGCGGCGTGGGGGTTCTCGGCATCGGCCTCGTGCAGGACGACGTCGACGTTGACGTCGCCGGACACGGTGTTGAGGATCAGCTCGTCGTACAGCGGCAGCGAGCCGGTGATGTTTCCGGACACCGAGCCGACGTGCACGAAGCGCGAGTTGACGGAGCGGGCATCGCGGGTGTCGATGTCGCCGGCCACGGACTCCAGCTTGAGGGCCGAGGAGGCCAGCGTCAGCGACGGGTCGAGGTTGATGTCGAGGTTGACGCCGGACACGACGACGGCGTCGAGCCGGGCGTTGTGCGGGGCGCGCAGAGTGATGCGGACCTGCATGCAGGGGTGCAGCTCGTGGTCCCACACGCGCTGGTGCGGGGTGATGACCTTGAGGTACTGGTCCTCCTCGTCCCAGACGACGGTGGCGTTCAGCGACGGGTCGTTGGCAATGATCTCAACGTCGAGGCCGGCGGAGCTCGACGCCTCGACGTCGCGCAGGACGATGTCGCCGTACACGCGGGTCAGCGCGGCGCCGACCGGCTTCTCCTGCTTCTCGGCGATCTGGCGGATGGTGAGCGAGCGGGTCTCGTTGAAGTCGACAGAGAAGCGCGAGTGAGGGAGGCGGAACTCGGCGTCGTGGCACTTGTCGGGGCGCACGAACTTGACGTCGCCGGAGGCCTTGACGGGGAAGAGGCCGTGGGGGATGTCGGCATCGGTGATGAACTGTAAGACGCTGGTTAGGAGATGCTCTGTGGTGTTGGGGGGGGAGGGGGTTGGGATAGAAGACGGGAAGAGACAAAAAAGAGGCAGCAAGAACTTACATGCATCTTTTGGGCACCGCCGAGGATGGAGAAGCCGACTCCAGCAACGATGGAGATCAGCAGCATGCCTCCTAGGAAAGACACAAGCCGCGAGCGCCAGGTGCCGGGCACATTGCGCTTGACGCGGACCCAGAAGCGGCGGTCCTCCGGGGGAGGGGCGTTGCCGGGCAGGAGCCAAGCGCGCTCTTCGTCGGGGTTGCCCATGGCGGCGGCGGACGGGAAGGTCTGGTAGGCGGTGTTGTTGGAGGCGGGCGAGCCGGAGGGCAGGGTCGCAGGAACCGGCGAGGCGGGACCGGGAGAACCTGCGGAGGTGGAGCCGGCCGTGGTGTTGAGCAAAGGGGCGGTCACCGACGACGATGACGGCCCGTAGTAGTGGGGAGAGGTGGCGTGGGCCTGGGGGGGCAGGCTGGCGAGCACGTCAAGAATGGAGCGGTCGAGGGCCTGGGTGGACGACGACAGAGTGCGGGTGTGAGGGTTGAAGATGTGGTGGTGGGACGATCGGGGCGACGATGGTGAGGTGGGAGTGGAGGTGGAGGATGAAGAAGGATGATGGTGATGGTGATGGTGTGAAGTGGATGAAGACGGAGGAGGGATTGAGTTGGACGAAGACGGGGCGGGAATGGTGTAGATATATGTGTTTGGATGGTGTGGGTGAGGCTGGGCGTGTGCTGGAAGGGAGTGTTGCTGCAGGTGTGAGATGAGATGGGGAGGAAGAGGAAGTGCGGAAGAAGGAGGAGAGATCGGACGCGGGAATGGGGTGGAGGAGGGCGACGACGGCGATGACGACGCGTGCGTTGGGGGAGGGTAAGCAGCGGCTCGGGCTGGGGGAATGGAGGGGTATAGAGGGTAGTGGTCAGTCTGGCCATGGTGCATTAGGGGGTGCTCGCTCCCGGTTACAGGCGAGGCCGGGGGTGGATGGGAGCCAGAGAAGGGATAGGTGGGGGGAGGAAGGCCGTCTCGCGCCTTGGAGTTTTCGCGCCAGGCCAGCGACGGGTCTTCGACCAGCACATCGGGAACGTAAGGAACAGCAGCCAGGGACAGTGGAAGGCCCTGGGCGGCGGTTGGCCCGGTGTAAGGCTGGTACTGGGGGGGGAAGTCGGCGTAGGGCGCGGCCGCGGGAGACAGCGACGCTTTGCTGCTTGTGGTAGTGGCTGCGCTAGGGGCTCCAAAGCCTAAAGCTGAGCCCGGACCAGGACTGGGAACAGCTGGGTAAGTTGGGGTTGCTCGTGTTGCAGTGGGTGGAGGAGATGTAGTGGTGGGTGCTGCTGTGGGAGTCACTGCTGCCACTGCCGATGAAGATGGTCCCCCACCAGGAAACGACGCCCGGAATCCGTCAGCAGGAGACAACGCATCAATCAGCATCTGCTGAGCCTCCAGATCGTCGGAGTCGTCGTAATACGGGACCGCTGGAGCCGCCGACGAGGGCTTCCCCGCGGCTCCAGACCCGTAGCCGGAAGCTTGCATAGAAGAGAAGGAGAGGGGAGAGAAGGGGAAAAGAGCGAAAAAGGGGCGAAATGAACTGAGGAGACCAGGAATGCAACAAGAAAAAAAAGATTAATTCTTTGTTTCGTGTTTCTCTTGCTTGGGCTGTGTGTCTGGGGACGCCGTCAGACGGGGGGAGAATTAATTCGAAGAAAAAAAAAAGCAATTAACACGGCCGATTGAACCAGGCCGAATTAGAAAGATACGAAGAAAAAAAATCAAGCGAGAAAAGAAAACGTTGTCCAAAATGTGGAGAGAGCTGACGTATCCTCTCGGAGTCGAGCCAGACTTCGATCACAGCTGGTCCGAACAGTTCCGGGGAGCCTATGGCAAGCAAGAGAAGCGTTCACGAGCGTCGGAATCAAAGCTCTTGACAGCTCCGATCGCGTGGCCGATGGATAAATGATGGGTGGAGAGCGATGGCGTCTTTGTTTAGCCAGATTGGGGGGGGGAAACAGGGTGGAAGTTTGGGGCCGCCCGGGATTCTGGGTTCTCTCCGCGGCCTTCCGGGGAATGTCGTCGACTTCCGGGCTTCGAGGTCCGGCGCGGTTGCCCGGCGCTTGAAGTGTGTTAGTCAGCGCGGACGTCGGAGTGGGCCGGTGGTGGTACAGTGCGGCGCACGGCGGGCAGTGGTGGGCGGCAGTGCGCGTTCGCACGGTTAGCAGGTCGCCGTCGGTTACGTAAGGAAACACGGGAGAAGCGTGGAGGTGAAGAGATGAGAAGCTTTTTTAGAAGCCCGAGTCCCCAAGTCGAGCCAGATCAGATGAACAGAGAAAATGCTGGCCAGATGATATCTTTGGATGAGAATTTTTCTCTTCTTCTTTTCTTCTTTTCTTTTTTCTTCCTTCGCGAGCGCGAGATAGAGGCGAGAATGGGAAAACAGGGAACACCGGGGTTTGCTTCAGCGGTGCTTCGGCGTGGTGGAACACAAATCAGCGCGTTTGCAATACACTGAGGGCGGAGAATGGGGTGGTTGACAAGTCGTCGGCAGTTCTGTTTGAGTTCTTTATCTTCTTCTTCTTGTCGGATAATTGACGGATGAAAGGAGACTTGAGCAATGTCTCGTTAATCAGTGTTGAAGATGGTGGACTCTGCGAATGCTTTGAGTATTCACACACAAGAGATGAAGCAGAATCTCGACACTGTTTGGGAAGAGGGAAAACACGGAGAACGAGGTAAATGATAAGATGGTATGATAAGAGAATCTCAGAGGGAAGCGGGCAGTGAGCACAGGTGTGTCGATCCAATAGGTTAGCCGATCGCGGAGACGTGCAGATAACTCGAGTGCTATCTGGCTGTTCTCCGTTGATCAGGTTCAGGCCGATGTCGAAGATGCTGCTGTACGAGAGCGAGATGATTTCAACGAGACACAAGGGCCACTCTTTGATGCGAAGCTAAGCTTTACTCCCAAGACAAACTCCGAAAAGTGAAAAATGAGGAGGATAACGGCAGAGTGCGGCGAAACGGCGTCTACCACACAATCGCGTGAGAGAAACGGAGAGAACTCCAGAAGCGGCGAGAAAAAAAAAAAAAGAAAAAAAAAGCCGAATCACCACCAGTCACGAGAGAACGAAGAAGAAAAAAAACCTAAAAGGCCAGAAACTGTCCAGTGACAGGGAACTTCAGCACCAACGCTGACGCGGCCAGGATGATTTTATTCTGTCCAAATGGCGATGGCGGGGAACCTGAAGTTGCAGTGCAGCGAGAGGCCAGTGGATGGATTCGATGTAGTTCTGTGATTTGCAGACTTGTGTCTGCTGTTTCTTTTGCACGTAATGTTTTTTTTTTTCTTTCGCCGTCTTGATAAGAGGCTGGGATGGTGGTTTCGGGCGGGGGGCGGTGGAGCAAGCATCACGGCATCACCACCTGTTGTGGCAAGGTCCCTTCAGTCGGGAAATACGCTCGAGGTGCCAGTTAGGACCGGCCGACTGGGCAAAGGAACTTCTGGTGTTCTACGCGTATATACCAGGGGCAATAAAAGGGTCTTTGGACCCTGTGGTCGTGAGGTCTCCTTTCTCGAGTTCCATACTTGATATCAAGTTATCAACCACTAACTCTACTCGACCTCCGTCCAAGGGAAATTGCAAGAAGTGTCAGCATTGATTTCGTGCTTCAAGCAACCGCTTCTCGTTTATTTCCTGGCCTTATCGACCTCCCTTTCTGGGAAAAGCTCGCATGGGGTCCGGCGCAAGCTTATGGCTTTTTCGGTGTATTGTTTTGCCGCGCGGTGTGCTGACCGGCTCCAGTTTTGCCGCTTTTGGCATGTCTAGTGGGTTGTCTTACACTACCCACGAGCCTTGCTGTTGGGTTTTGGTCTTTTGGATATTCACAACCTCGTTCTGTTTCATCCTGAACGGCAGAGTTTGATTCCTCGGATGTTTTTGTCTGTCTGGAGACTCGGAGTGGCTAGCCGTCCCACTCGCGATTCATAGCCAAATCTCAATCCATCAATCTTAGCCATAGTGACTTTGATAGAAATAGCCATGATGGTTTACACGGGGATCTCTCGGCGCTGGGGGTTACACTGCATCTGACAAGCTTTCATGAAGAGCTTCGAAAAATCATCAATGGTCCAGTTGGGACTGCCGTGCCCGCGTAGTCTAGTACTCTAACTCCCTTTCAACTTCTTAATTCACTAGTACCTTATGAGCTACGAGTACATACTAGAAAGCCGTCCCAAACTCTATCAAGATAGTTGGACCAGTAGATCTTGTCGTCTCCCCGTAGTGCACCGCAGTTAGCGTTCGTGCCTGTGCCTGGTGTCATATGCCAACCCTAACCCTAACATCCAATAATCAGGAACTTTCCCATGTGAACGCACGTATAAAATCACACAAAACTGCATCATAGCCACTTCCAAAACCATAAACTTTTGGTAAATGTGCACGTCTTGAACGACCATGCTGGTGTATAAAGGGCTGACTTTATCCCCACTCTCACGCAAATCATACACGTTCCCGTCGACCGCAACACGTTCCATGCCGTGCTGCTTTCTTCTATTCCCCCAAGAAACCCGCAAAACAAAGGAAACAAACAAAAAATATCAGACTGACGATACAAGAAGGCAAGATGCTGTCGGTATACAAATGGGAAGAGAGGAAAAAAGCTCGACGCGTGAGGGGAGAGAGAGTGTGGTGCGTGTGAGACAAACCGCCCGTAGAGTCTCCGGGGAGGGCTTTTCGTCCGGTGTGTACCCCTTCTCATGGACTGCCGGAATAGCAGGAAAACAAAAAAGAAAATCAAGTCATTTCTACTTTCATTGGTCTAGAGGTTGAGAAAAGCATAGAAGAAAAAATCAAGCAAGAGAACAGAAGCCAAACAGATGGTCTTTCCCGCCCTACAAGCAAAAAGTCTAAATTAGAGTATTCCCATTCCTCACAGGTAGGTGGGGCCATCAGAAAGGACGGGGAGGGTGGGAAGAAAAGCGATATGCGTATTAAAACAAACAGCAGCAGTAAAAGCAGTCCATCTTTGGCCTTTAGAGTGTGGGTGAGAGAGGGATCGGCATATCGGAGGGTGGACCTGGGGGGTGTACGCGTCGGGCTGACGCTTCCAGTAAGACGGATGGATTTGCGATGGTCAAGGATATCGAAAGACAGAGAGAAAAGGGAGATGTAATGGGTGGGCCAGTATGCAGCTGTAACCCGCGTAGAAGCCAGGTGAGGAATAAGAGTCAACACTGCATATGCTGTTCAAAACCTGTGTCCGTTGTATGCGCCTGGGCACTTTGATCCTCCGGAACAAAGATGTTGCTCCCCACCCGCAGTGTGGTTAGCGCTTTGGGCTCTGTCGCAAAGTTTGACGTGTGGATATGGCTGCGTTTAGACAATACGCGTCGGCATGTTACCAATCAGGAACATCGGCCCCTCTGTGATAGCTGCAGGGATCCGCCCAGAAAAACCAGAAACTGGCCAGTGATTGCAACGATCAGATCGGAGGAATCAGATACCGACTTGTCAATATCGCGTTTGCTGGCGCGGGGAAGAAGAAAAGGGGAAGAGGACGATAACCGAGGAGATGAGAGTCTTGAAACAGCAGAGTCCGACATGAAGATGCCGCAAAGACCTTTGGACCCTACACACACCGAGAATAAACTCCTGATATTGAGCTAGTTTCTAGTCCAGTCGTAGCATCCTCTTGGAGTTCTCATACACGATCCACGTAATGCTGAGAGCTGGCGCCACTTTTAGCAAGTTGGGGGTCAGACCCTTGTACATGCCCCGGATTCCCTCGTTGCGGAACGTCTTCTGGGCCACATCCCAGATCCCTGTGTAGGTTGGCGGGTGCATGGCGGTGCCCTGGGTCTGTAGCCGCGTCCGGAGCACGTTCAGTGGGTAAACCACCGTTGCGCCGAACGCTCCGGACGTGGCCCCGACAATGCCGGTGACCACGTTCGGGGGCTCAACGTCGTCCTCGTGGATACCGCGATATCGGCCGACGTACGCGCGGTATGACTTCTTCAGGAGTTCGAACATTCCCATGTCGATGGCGCTGTACGGGAACATGCCAACGAGGCCCATGGTGACACCGCGGTAAGCGGTGCGCATGCCGCCGGTGGCGTACATCTTCCGCGCGGTATCGATGATCAGAGCATTTCCAGTGAGACCGCCTTTGGTGGTTTCACACTGTAGTCGGAACTTGAGCGTGTCGAGGGGGTAGACGCAGAACCTAACGAGTTGTTAAAACTATGTTGCCGTTAAAGCTCGAGAGAAGACAACTTACTGCGCAACCATGCCGGCAACACCTCCAGCTGTAAATTTGGACCAAACACTGATCTTCTTGGGATCATTGTGACCTTCGATGCGCGCCATCGTCCGTTTCATGGCTTCGTACGAACCGAACTGGAGGGGGGGAGTGTGTCAGTTAGAAACGAAAGTTTAGACATCTCACAAGCCACAAATATGGGCATTGATAAGCCTGACCTTGATAGCAGTTTCGGGCATAATTTTGATAACATTGAGACCGTTGCCTGCCAGAAGAGTCGTGTTAGCCACTGAAGAACGTTACGGCGCATGCTAGACGGTAGAGACACGAGAATCTCGAGCATGACGTACCAGTGAAAAAGTTCCGCGCGCCTCCTGAGCTCCAAATGTCTTTTATGGCATGTAAAATGGGTACTGTGGAATTGCGGAAGGCTGCGAGCGGCTTCCCTCGCTTGAAGGCTTGGACGGCCGTCTCGCCTTCCGAATGAGTATCGACTAGCAGGTAGACCTTGAGCCGGTCAAGGGGGGCAGTGGCTGTTCGGGACACACCGCCGGCAATGGCACCGGCCAGGAAGTAGCCTGGATCGGGTACAAAATCTGTCAGTTTGGCTTTGGCTTGGTGGTGTAGAGGGCGGAACTGGGGGGTTGGGAGCGGCTGTTGCGCCTGGTCCAGCGGCGACGGTGATGGCCAGAGGGACGACGATCCCACGGACGCGGAATCCTCGGCGCCATCTGGCGGGAGTCCTGATGCAACTTGGCTCGCGGACGAGCCAGATGCGACTCTCGCCAGTGCATATGAAGCGAGTCGCCGCTGGGCAACAGCATCACCATCCGGTTCCCCGAAAGAGGATGACAACGCAGAAGAATCGATAGGGAGGGAGGGGGGCGCAGATATCGAGGATAACGCACCCGGGGGAAGGTGTGTCGACGGAGAAGGGACAGGATCTGAGCGTTTGGCCGAGGACGCCGTGCTGGATGGAGAAGTGTTGTCGGATTTCGTGGTGGAGGTGTCGGAGCGGAGACCAGAGGATTTCGAGGAGGTGGAAGAAGACAAGGATGGCGAGGAATCGCCTGATGCTGACCCGGCCTGGGCACTTGCAGACGACATATTGCTGCTAGGCCCTAGGCCAGTGCCGGCTGACGAGGAAGACGACGCCAATTTCGGGGTTGATGCCGATGGTAACGATACCCGGGCGGTGGTGGAATTTGGTTGTGGTTTCTCCAGTTCGGACTGACCAGCTATCCTAAAGAGGGAGCCAAAGAGGAACTGCAACAAAGAACTTGTCGTACCTAGACCTTGTAGGGTATCATCGCTGACGAGGGAGTCGCCCTCAGGATTGAGCGTGGCGATCGAGGAGAAGAAGGACAGCGCAGCCTGGAGCGGCTCGTCGCTAGCATGGCCGGGCATAAACAGAAGGAAGTCCCTGAATCGCAGAGAAAAAAGAAGATGCTATGAGTTAGCTATCAGGTCCCGCCGGAGTGGTGCGCCGAGCCTCGAGCCATGTCAGCGCAACCGCATATACAACAGGGTGGATGCTCACCTCCACTCGTCAAAGCTGACGTAGCCGTCATTGTTTAGATCAACATGCTCGAAGAAGTCGTCGAGACGGCGATTGGACACGGTCAGGCCGGCCTGACGAAAGGCTTCGCGTAGTTCGGTCTTGTCGAGCTTTCCGTTATGATCGCTATCGATGGAGCGGAACAAGGTGTGAAGCTGGCGCTCGGCGTCGTGAACGAAGTCGCGGAACTCTGGGTACAGAGAAGGTGGGAGGGGGTTTAGCAAACAGGCCATATGAGATGGGTGTGACAAGAAGTGGATAGGCGGGACCGACCTTCAAATTGAATTTTCCCGTCTCCGTTCTTATCGACGGATGTCATGATCTTTCGCAGGAGGTCGCCGGCGTTTTTTAGAGCTACTCCGAGGGAAACGGACGGGAACCGGGTTAGCTATGAGGAATATCCGACTATCACCGAGCTCAAGCGACAGCTCCCGACAGCTTCAGGGAGGGTCAAACGGGATATGGCTTTCAAACAGCTCTCTCCCTGGATGCAGCAGCCCTCAAAATACCAGGACGACAAAGTTTCTCCCAGCTGATACATACGATGATCAATCTTTATTAAGCCACGACGAAGGCCCTTGAGATCCAGCTCGCCCTTGCCCTGCACGTCGAGGCGCGTCCACAGGATCTTGACGCGATCGTCAATCTGGACCCGCGGGTCAACGCATAACCACCGGCGCGGATCGGATGCGGGCGACGCGGGAGAAGCGGACGAGTCGGAAGGCGATGCGGCCGACGGAGCGGCGCTCGACGGGGCGCGGTCCGGCGCGGCTGGCAACGGCGCCATGACTGTTGATTTACTGCGAGGGCATTAAAGTCGTGGAGAGCAAAGGTCACGGCAGGTTGAGGAAGGCAAGGACAGAAGCGCAACAGCTTCAGAGCATCGACAAAGGACGATTTCGGGAGGACAGAGGATACTGAGGAAATAACAGAAGCCAGGCTGAAGTGGAAGGCAGTTATAATCCGTTAGGATGCGATGAGGGGGATCAGTTCGATGAGGAGACAAACGGATCAAAATATAGTGTGACGTTAATCAACTTGGCAGAGCGAAAGAATCAAAACAGCCACAGGCTGAGAAATTACGAAGTCATCGAGTCAAGATAAAGGAGATAATAAGCCAGAAGTCACGGTTTGATGATCACAGGCAACCGACATGGCCACAATGGAAAACAAAACAGAAGATGCTAGTATAATAATACAATGAGTCAATGAAAAAAAAGAAGGAATATGAAGCGTGAATAATTGATCCAGTTCGGTTAGTGCAGAGGAAAAACACAACAGATCCCGAGTTTTGAAGCTGGTATATGGACCGAGAATCTCGAGAATTAGCTGGACCACGGAGTGGCCAATCAGAGAGGAACGTGCCATTAGGTAAGACGGCTGCTGACTTAGCAGCCCCAATAGGTGGAAGATGACTTTTGCGGGGCCTGGAAGGACTAATGGCAGGCCGGCCATAATAAGGGCGGCTATCTCTGATATGGGCTAGACATTCAAACTCATATGCTTTGCATTGTGGTATTTTACTATAATTTCCTGACTTATAAGCTTCGCCTGCAAACTTTTAGAGTAACACCTAGTCAAGCCTGCAGAATATTCCCTGTAAGCTAGAATGTATCTGGTTTCTTGGCCGAGATGAACCTCCGCAGTCTGCCGGGCGGTGAGGCATCTGCATGGCTAAACATCGGCATTTCTCCCCGGAAAGGCTGATCCAAGCGAGCTCCGATCGCCGACATCACGAACTTTGTGTGTTCGTCATCATTCATGTGTTACAGTTTTGGAAATCTCGTGTGTTCTCTGGTTTTGAACGACTCCCGCGCTTAGTCCCTTACTCCACCTTTCTCTTTGATGTGCTTCTCCTGAACGTTGAGCCCGATTCTAGGGCTGCCGGTGTTCTTGTCGCCACCGGTAGAACCACCCGCCCAGAACGAACCGGCCGGCCGCCGGTCATCGCCATGTCGGCTAACTACTGGGAATCAACACAATGGCGGCACTGGCTGTTCACCAAAGACGAGCTCGCGGCCGTTCGCTCGAAACTGGCGGAAGAAAGCGGTGAACTGACGCAGATGTTCCCGCTGCAGTCAGACCGGGGCCTGTATATATACTTCAACCAGCGTATGCCCTTTTCATTTCCCACCTGAACGGAACCGTTGATGAAATCGATGGAGAAAAAAGCTGACTTTCTGGGTGTCTTGTGTGTGCTTCTAGAGATAAACCGTCTTGCGAAACGTCTGAATGCCCGCCAACAAGCTGTCGCCACCGCCCAAGTCTACGTCAAACGCTTCTACAGCAAGGTCGAGATCCGCCGCACAAACCCATACCTGGTGATGGCCGCCGCTGTATACCTGGCCTGTAAAGTCGAGGAGTGTCCGCACCACATCCGGCTGGTGGTGTCGGAGGCGCGGTCTTTGTGGCAGGACTGTCTGAGCCTGGACACGTCGCGGCTGGGCGAGTGCGAGTTCTACCTGATCTCGGCCATGAGCTCGCAGCTGGTTGTGCACCAGCCGTACCGCACCCTGTTCTCTGTCGGCTCGACGCTGGCTCTGACGCAGGACGACGCTTCGTTGAGCTGGGCCATCATCAACGACAGCTTCATGACCGACTTGCCGATGCTGCACCCGCCCCACATCGTTGCTTTTGCGAGTATCATGCTCTCTCTGGTCCTGCGTCCGAACGTGCCCCCGCAGGGATCTGGATCTTCGCAGACGTCGGCCGGAGGGTCTCTGTCGTCGGTTTCATCGCGCAATTCCATGGCCATGCAGTCGGGTGGCCAGCTTCTCGCTAGTCCGGGCCCGTCCATGCCGGTCAGCATGGCTGCGCATGCGTCTTCCGCGCTCGCTCAAGCTCAAGCCCAGCTCCAGGCCCAGGTACAGGCGCAAATGCAGCCTGCGGGGAATGGCGGATCTGATCCTGCGGCACTCAAGCGCCAGCCGAATCTGAGAGCCAACCGGGTTCAGCAGTATACACAGTGGCTCGCAGGGAGCACGATCGATCTTGCGGCGGTCATCGAATGCACACAGGAGTTGATCCATTTCTACGAGGTTCAGGAACAGTACAACGACAAGCTTACGCGAGAGCAGATTCATCGTTTCATCAAGGCGCAGGGACTGGATAAATAGGGGTTGGGCTTATATATATATCCCTCTTTTCTTTTTCTTTTCGGGTGTGATGCTGCTTTTTGGAATGGCCTCATTTCTTTTCTTCGGGACATCGTGTACGTCAACGGACGGGCGGGGGTTTCGCCTTCCTCTGTGGCATCTCTTAATGTTAAAAAGCGAACGCAGACTTGTTCAAAACATCGATTTCAAATGGCACAGACGTCTAATATTTCCATGGCATCTGTATCTTTTTTTATGTAACCACAAAATGACCTTTTGTGGCTCAGAAGCCGCGAACGTCAGACCGCCGATTAGGGTTACACCCCGGGTAAAATGACCCTCGCCCCCGTTTGATATCACCAACTTATGCGACCAGGATTTCTCGATACACAGGGCCTTTCTGAAAAGCGTTCTTGTCCAATTATCCGAGAGTCTTCCCGAAAAAAATGAAAAATTTATAAAGACTTACCATCTTCTCATTTCCTCTTCCCGTTTCTGTAGGATCCATTTACCGTGTCTTGCAGCCCTCACAGCTTTCCCACCATTGGCGAAGAAGAAATGCTCGTCCTTCACGATGAAGCCACCAAAGCGCACCGCGTTGTTGAATTACTCGGGTCCAAACTCATAGACGCTCTGGAGTGTCCGGAGCGCATTGATGTTGTGGTTTCGGCTATAACCAAAGCGGGAACGCATGACCTGCGCCAGCTGCATTTCAAGCTCGACGACTACGCCGATGCCGGGGTGAAGGCGGCCGGCTTCTCCGAGTCCGGCGATGCTGGTGGTGCCGGCCACACGGGCCCGACGGAACAGCCAGCTGCAGACTATGCGCTCCTCCGGCAGCTGCTCCACGCGACCCACGACTCCACATACCTCACTCACCTGCAGACGTGCTTTGCCGACTGGCGCAGCCGCGACCTCGTCGAGCCGGCGGGCACTGTCCTGCCCGAGTGCATGCCCACGCGGGCGCTGTTGCGGCGCGGGCCCCCAACCGCCCCGGATGCTGGGCCCGACGGCGCCATCCCACTCCCACGCGACGTGTTTGCGCGGCCCGGCTTCTTCGCGTTTGACATGAGCAGTGGCATCGCCAGCGGCACCTGGGAGTCGGCGCTGGCGAGCGCCAACCTGGCTGTCGAGGGTGCGCGGGGAATCTCAACCCCTGCATCCGGGCCTGCCCCGACCGTGCTGGCTCTGTGCCGGCCGCCGGGCCACCACTGCACGACCGATGCGGCCGGCGGGTACTGCTACATCAACAACGCGGTGGTGGCGGTGGCGGCGCTACGGCACTTCACGGGAACCAACAAGCAGCCCCGTGTAGCTATCATCGACCTTGACTTCCACCACGGAAACGGCACCCAGGCCCACTTTTACACAGATCCCCACGTGTTCTACACCAGCGTGCACGGCGAGGGCGAGTATCCCTACTACACCGGTGGAGAGGATGAGTGCGGCGCGGGGGAGGCTGTGGGGTGTAACCTGAACCTGCCGCTGGCGGTGGGGTCGGGCGTGGCAAAATACCTCCGGAAAGTCGATAAGCTGGCCGCCGCCGTCACGGCATTTGCGCCAGATAATGTGGTAGTGAGTCTAGGGTTCGACACTTTTCGATTGGATCCCCTAGGGTCATTCGATCTTGACACCTCGGACTATGCTACCATTGCGGCCGCCATACGGGCGTTGCCGGTGGTGGCTCGGTGCCCAAGCTTGATTCTTTTTGAAGGCGGGTATAACCTGGAACATCTGGGGAATAACATGCTCTCATTTCTCTATGGGTGGGAGTCTCCCTGAAGAATGGAGGGATGGTGGATTGTCAGTCATGAGTGGTATAAGCAAGGTGTGAGGATCTCAATGAATAAAACCACCAGTTTTTGAGCATTCGTATGCTAAGATGCTGGGCTCGGGTTTGTAACGCTATGCATGTTCTCCTATATGCAAGAAACATAAAATACATCCGCTTCAATGGATGACGGGCTAGAAACAATAGAGGGTATCCAAGGGGGCAGGTATTACCAAAAGAAGGATGCATAGACCATGGACAAACAACGGAATATGACTGATGAAACTTTGAGAGCAACACACCAGTAAAGTTAAGACCGACGCAAAACATTGAGGAGGGGGGAAAAGCCCTGCCGAGCTCCGAGCTAAAGTATTGTACAGGAAAGACAAAAAAACAAACATCACAGTCCCATGAAACCGAAGTTCAAAAGGAGGAAGAACACACAAAGTCCAAGTTGGAACTTAGACGAGGAGAGTCATCTCTAGCTCGCCGTCTAGGCTGAGATGGACGGCCTGAAGATCTTCGGCCTCCTCCTGAGTGAGATTTTGAAAGTTCCGAGGTAGCATCGGCTTTTGGTAGATGACCTCAACCACTTCAGGCATCTCAGGAATGCCGGGAGTCCGGTTCCGAACGGCAAAGATGTCCTTCGGGAGGAGGTAAGCGGCATATCTGAGTAGGTTTCTGGCGGCAATGACGTAGTTGGGAACAGAAAACTCGCTAAACATTCGGTTCAAGACTTCATTGGACGGGTTCGGGGCGGTAATGGAGAGCGGAGATTCGTCGCGGACGACGCGGGGACCAACATCGAAGAGGGTCGCGGCAGGTGGGAGCAGGCCAAACTGGTTGTATGTCTCGTTGGTCGAGGCATCTCCAATGACAATGATTAGCTGAGAAAAGCGGGAAAATTGCTGGAGCAATCCGAGAAAGATCTTGAAGCTGGGAAGGTCACGGGGACGGCAGTATGGAGTGGCCATGAACTCATCAATGACGCTGCAGGGAATGGCAATGTTCTGGATGGCCCAGGAGTCGAACTTGCGCCGAGCAACATAGTCGTTGATGGCGTCGGCATTGGAAGTATTGAAGTACACAATGTCGACTTCGGCGTTGATCCAGGCACCCCGACCAGTGCTGAACTTAGGAGACGGCGGGACAGATCCACCCTCAGTCCAATCGGAGATGCACATGTCGGCATACTCATCGTCATCCATGGTGACAAAGCAGAAATCCAAAGTGTATGTGGCAACGGCGCGGCTATCAAGGCACACCTGAGTCGCAGCGTAGGGCTTGAAGCGTGTAGCGAGCTTGTTGTTTCGAAACTCGACGACGCGGCGATCGTCAAGAACAATGGAATAGTACCAAATCATGCGTTGGATGACGGGAGGCAGATGGGCGAACTTTGGGAAGGTTGGTCCAGAATTGCTGGACAGGCCCGGGCCCAGGGTGGCCTCCCAGACGGAAGACTCCAGGGTGGCACCCTCGGGGAGAGGAAGAGGCATGTCCGACATGATAAATAAGTTGATAGAGACGAGGGACACTAGATGGAATGAAGGCAGTTGATAACGGGTTAGTTAGAAGATAGGCAAGGGGATAAAGGCTGAGAAGCGTAACCAAGCTATAAAAATATTCCGAGGAAATAAGAATATCATGAATAACTAGATAGCTACATGATAGGGTTAGGAAAACTGACCTAGAAGAAGACTAGACGACCGGTTTAAAAAAAAAGAGTGAATGGACGGTAGTAATCATCTGGTGATGAAAGGAGGAAAAAGAGAATAACAAACCGAACGGGATAAGAAACACAGCTCTGACTATAAAGAAACCCAGCAGACAATCATAGAAAACAGAGAGCTAGATATAGATAACATTATGGAAAGAGAGAATAGAGCACAAACAATGCAGAAGTACATCGTAACTAAGTGATCGTGAATGTGGTGGGGTGATGATGATGTTGACATTGGTGATGCTATGATGTTGTTGATGAAGAAAAAAATAAAAGGTAAAAGAAAAGCTGTAGCTTGCTGATATCTCTTGTATGGAGGAAATAAAAACAGTCCCGGACATGGAAGGAGCAACAACCGACAGGAAGACGGCCGTTCCTTCCAAAGTCAAGACGGAGTCAGACCCGGAAGGTACTCCGGTGCAATCCGGGGTTTCTCCGGGCCAACAGCCGCAGTGCGGTGATGTAGCCAGGAGGTGGATTTTATCGACAAGAGCGTACAGCTACTTGTTTGTGCACGCCAAAGTGAACATCTCGTGGGATGGGAAGACCAAGAGGGACAACCCGACATCCGATCGTCCTTATGCAAAGAGAGACAGGTCAAGCCACGCCTGGCACGGGAGATAAATGCACTGCCTATCTAAACACTCGCCCCCTTCCCAGTCTCAGCGGCGCTGGGGCGGGCGGTTTTGGATATCAGGAGGTCGGTCAACCTTTGATGATGTACGAGGTGGACATGGATGCCCAGCGGATCTCTCACAAACTCGGCGCCGAGAAGAATAGAGCTGACGACCAAGCCGAACAGAACCCTCAGTGGCGCCTGCAGCTGGAGCCACATGAAGTATTTGTTCGAATAGCGAGTGAGATATGCCGTGAAACACGATACTGCGAGTAGAGAGACCAGCAGCCCAAACCTGCCACGCATGGCAAGGCGAATGGCTCTGTAGAGTGTTGGGATGAGAGCAACAGCGAGGTAGCTGATGGAAGAGCCAAGGATGAGTGTAACCCCCAACGGATTGAGCTTGAACATTGTGAGGACCAAGACCAGGGGCAGTCCTGATTCCATGCGATAGAGTCTAGTGAAGGCGATAAGCATAGATACCGTTTTGATTGTGCGCAAAAACATGTACTGGCCAGACGCGTATATATAGAAAGGAAAAAACACACCACCCAAGTGGTTCTGCAACCACGGGTAAGGGCGATGGGGCAAGGGGAGGAGGTCGGCACCACGGAGGCGGCCAGATGATGATGAAGGCCGTATATGGCGCATGAGTTTGGTGGTCAAGAAAAGCACGAAAGAATCTTGAACCAGCTGGCTGAAAAACGCCGAGATGGCATCCCGACCTAATCCCCCCAGGCTATCGAGTATATACGTCCATGGAGACTGCCAGGCCATTTTCAAATCAGCCATCGGCGCCCACGAGACCAATAACTTGGATGGAAAGAGAAAGGTGTTCGTGACGTGAGCTAGAACAAGGAAGTACACAATGTATGCCATGCTTGATCTGTAGGACTTGCCCAACTGCCCCAGCCGGATAGGTGTCCATCGTCCGCCAGACAAACTCGACGGCGTGAGAAACCACGCCTGGACCTCGGACACCGACGAGTACATGGGAGGTGCTAGACCACAGAGCATTGAGTGGAGACCATCCGGGACACCGGCATATACCGTGGTGGCCCATGGGAGAAGATCCTGGACCCAGAACACCAGCCGGGCCGCATACCACCGCGAAATGGAGACTCCCTGCGGTCTCTGGACCGGACTCAAAGACCCAGCTCGTGAGGAACCACCTTTGGCTTCTTCGGCAGCGAGATCACGGAGAAGCGACGGGTTCACACTGGAGCCGGACTTTTCGGGAAGATAGACCACATCTTCATCGCCATCAAGGGCGAGGGCGACCTGAGTAGCAGCCTGTGAAGTCGCAGCCACAGCCAGGTGAAAGGCGCGCGTGGCGCGCTCCAGGCTTGATTGGGGACGCGACATGTTGGAGATGTCGGATTTGGCAGAGGGCGACTACCTAGGCATAAGTAGAGGGATTGTCGGATATGAGAATTCTCGTGGGGTAAACTTTCCACGTTATCCGTTGGATGCTGGGTTGAAATTCAACAAACGGGAAATCGGTCAAATGCCGGGCGAGGACAACTGACAACACCTGGCCGATAATCTCGTACGATGCGATTGCCGGATTTCAGGGGTTAGGAAGGAGCTTTAGGCACCGCCGCCGCTAGAAGCGGTTGGATTATCGGGTAGGGCCGGTGTATTTTCTAGCGCGGCTTCGGAGCGTTCTAGCGTGGGACGAGGTCTGAACCGTCACATCATCTTACGGAGAGAAAAGATAGACAGGCTAAAGGAAATGAAAACTTCGAATACTGCCAATACTGCGAGTGAGTTCGAATCTGTTATTTACCCGAACTGCCGCAAGTAATCAAAGGGCCGGTTCTGGGTAGCGATTCTAGATGTTTCTGTTTTCTTTTAGAAGTGGTCCTCTCATCCGAGCTCCTGGAATGCACATATGCGATGAGGTAGGATCGAGGGCAAAGCAATGCTATTGGAAAACACAATGGCTGTCCTGACCGCGGGTGTGCTCATTGCGTGACTTCGTGCAATTCTCCTGGGGAGTAGTCGGTGACGGTCCAGTGTAGTTCACATGTTGGTGGTATGTGCATGCTATGGGCTAGATACAAGCGTCGAAAGCATTGGAAGTTGACACTCCTGAGAACTCAACACACTGACAGGAGGAAACGCAAAAGTTGGGCACACAACGCTTGGTGGTGAGTGCGGAGCACACCTAGCAAAGGCTTGATTCACGGCATAGGACAACTCCTTAGACACAAATCTGCTTGTTTCTATCAAGTTCATTTAGATGAGCATTCTCTAGTACAAATTCCATTGAAAACCCCTAATAGCAATATAAAAAGAAACGCATTGAAGAATCGCGAGATCCTGGCACCCAGAAGCAGAAATATATATCCCAAACATACCCGCAGAAGAAGAAAAAAACCGTAAAAAAAAAGAAAAGAAGCACAAACGTAAGACCGAAACACACTGAAATAGAAAGGAAACAGAAGAGAGAGAGAAGGGTATAGAAAAGAACCAGCAAGACGCAAAAACAGAGAGAGAACCCGAGAGAGAAGTGCGCAAACAGAAGGTCCAAACGAAAAAAAAGGGCCGGAGTTGGAAAAGGTGATGAGCAGAAGCAAGCGTGCAGTATATCAGTTATCACCTGCAGATGCAGAGGCCTGCAGAGGGCATTCTAGGCCTGGGAAAAAGAAGCACAGATAGAAATAAACCACGCACCGGCGCGTAGAGCACCAATCCCACAGGCCGCTCGATGCGAGCTTGGCTTTATGGAGCAAGAGGGAAACAGATCACTCTGGGTGGGAGACCACGCCATGGCTTTCGTGGCTGGCAGGTGGTGGTAGTGGAGGAGGAGGAGGAACGTCGTTATTTGAGCAGGGCAGGGAGGGGAAATGTTGCATGGCGAGGGAAGGATAGGGTAATTGGTGCGTTATTAGCTATCGCTCAATATCGGAGTGTGGAACGGAAGTTGGACAGCATGGGCTCCGTGCCGTGCTGTGATGGGATGCTTGCGTTGCCTAATACCGTAAGGCGTCTCGGACGGTTGCAACCTTGGTACCAAAGATTGGAGGGAGGCCGGTGGTTGGACAGACGCAGGCTGCGGGGGTTAGGGAGCTCCGATAGGGAATGGATGCAGGATAAGCAAGCACCATGGGTAAATGAGACCGTCCGCAGAGATGGGAATGAGAAAAAGGAACAGACAAAAGGACGACAAAAAGAGGGAATTATCCAGATGATCGGGGTGTGTGGCCTGGGCAGGAGCGCGTTGTGGCGGCGGTGTGCCGTGTTGTGATCATCTGTCAGTGGAGGCCGGGTCGGCAGCAGCCCAGCTTCAGCCCTGCCTTTGGGGCCGCCCAAGCCAGCATGCCGTGGATGGCGACGGGAATTGGGCGTGGATGGGCTGCCCCAAGACTGCATTCCTTCAGCAGGGCGGATCTTCATCCACACTTCCACACGTGCGTGGTCGGGCATCGCTGGGACTTGTCGTATGTCGGCCCCTCTCCTCTTTTTCTTACTCTCTCTTTTTTTTCTGGGGCACTCAAAGACATGACACCTGGAAATTTCGGATGTTTGATGACTGTGAAAGCAATATCGGCAGTGTGTGGTAGCTGTAGAGAGATCATTCGCTGTGAGGACGGCGAATAGCAAATGGTAGACGAATAGGCGCGAGTGAGAAAGCGAGACTCGGTAACCGAATTTGTTTCCAGAAACCAAACAGACCACTCAGCTCAGGCCAAAAGGTGTGTGCTATTTCTCGTGTTCAGGCCAGCTCTCTAAATTTGTTCGTACCACGCGAAAGCGCAATAAAAGCGAGAGTGGCCAGAGACCAGGGGTAGGAGAGGAGACCCAGATTCACCAGTGGGATTGCGACAGGTTCTGGAACAACATAAAGAAAAAAAAGGATAAGCCGGAGACCCATAGCCGAGCGAGGGCCAGAAGGAGAATCCACCGAATCGCCAAGTTCAGAGAAGCATTCCAGGGCTTGTCATTGCATTCTAGGTCGTTCCAGGCTCCACCAAATATTGTTTTCGGGGCGCCTTGGGGTGACAACGAGAAACGCTGGAGGAAGCTTGAGCACGCCACAAACAAGGCAATTTCTCTCATTTCCTAGAACCGAGAGTGTGAGAGAGATATAGTGTGTGTGTGTGTGTGGACGAGGACTGTCTCGTAGTGTAGATTTCACACCAAGCTGCTCCTCTCTCCCTCCCACGCATGGCTGGAATGGACCCCCACTCTGGCCTTGGGACTTCGCAATGGGAACACGGTACCCCAAGTTGTTGAGTGGCGCAGAGAGTTTGAGGGGGGGACAAGGGACAATTGGTGGCGACGCGGGGGGAAAATCGATGGTGTTGTGGCAGAGAAACACAGGATGGGGGGTCAAATTGGAGAAGCTGAGCTCTTTCGTAATTGAAATGAAGAGCGGCCATCAGAAGTCTGTCTAACTCTCTTTCTCGGTTCTCGAACTTTGGTACCAAAAATTGGGCCGTGGAATGTGCGAGGCGAAAGAGAAGGCGAGGGGTTTTTTTTCTTCTTTTTTTTCTTCTTTTTTTTCTTCAACTGACAAGGCTTCAGAAGGGTGGAGACTCCGAGTTTGGTTTTGCTTTTCGACGAGATGTACATGCACATGTGTACATGTGCATTGTGTCTGCTGGCTGCATTGTTCGCTGCAGGTGGCGTGCATTGGGATAGACAAACCTAAACAGCTGGTGACGTCGGACAAACTTGGGCAAAAGCTGGCGTAAATGGATGGTCCGGGGGGGAACGATCGGATGAATCGGAGGGAGGCAAAGATCCACGCGAGTTCGACTCTTGTTGGTGATGGAAGCAACGAGAGAAAAAAGAGGGTGGCAGGGAAACCCGAAGGTCTCTGAAATTGGCCGGAGTCGGTGTTGTTGGTTCTTTTGCTCTTCTCGGAGTAGGTCTGCCGAGGCCGAGGGACAGACAGACAAGAAGCAGAGACAGAGTGTGACCTGATCCCCCTTCCCAGGAGAACGGCCAGGCCTGGTCAAAAGGAATAAAAAGAAAACGAGAGCGGCAGGGGTAATGAGACTTTTGGGGGAACGGAGAAATGATGGTGTGGGGAGGGATTTGTCTTGGAAGCTGGAGATGTGTATCGATATATTGAAGGCAGAAGGAAACCCCCCACAAATACAGAAGATTGATGGTGTCAATGAATCAAGATGGAGAGACTGAGATGGAGGGGGAGAGCATGGGGGTTAGAGGACACAGAGTGGTGAGGCAGACAAATAAGCGTGCCGGAGGCCGGGAGGGTTGCTTGTGCTTGATGATGCAGAGGAAGTTTGTGTTTGCGTGGCAATGGTTCCGGGCGTGGTGTGTGCGTTGGTGCAGGGAAGGTAGAAAAACGATGATAAGACGTGTTGGAGAGGGCAGACTCGCTCCAACAGGAGGGTTGGGGGTCCGGGGCTTTGCTGGTGATGGGTGGTTGTATTCGTTTGCTTTCGTAGTCGAAAAGAAGTCATTCATGATGCATATAGTTGTGGTGGTTTTGTGGTGCTGGCATCCCAGCTATCTCGAGTCCGTTGTGTGGTGTATAAGGGGTGAAAGACCGAGCTGTGCAACGCCTGCATAAATCCCGTATAAAAGTTGTTGAATAGCACTTTTCGATACCTGTGATTTCGTGGATCCCATGTCTAATAAAGCCCAAGCCAGATCTAGGATTTGGCTCATAATTTTTTTTGGTTTGTTTTGCTTTTTCTAATAACGCCGGGGTCGTTGTTCTGTCGTATGTTGAAGGGTGAGTGAGGGGAAGAAAAGAAAGGAACTGATCTCGGCCATGATGGCTTCAATTCGTTGACGACACTGACGACTTGTTTCGCTTGATCATATGCTCCCACGGGGTAACCTGGGGAGGCTGGCAATCACCTATGGAAGAGAACATGAACATCTTCTGGTCAGCATTTGGGGGGGAAAGCGAGTGCAAAGGAAAAAAAAGCTAGAGGCAACCCGGAAACGGAACAGACCAAGGAAGCAAACAACAGGGGAGATATAAGAGAAGAGAAAAAATGAATATTGCTGCATGCTTCCTGCATGCGCTGCTGCAATACAACCATAGTGCACGCATAGGTCCAGATATGGACACGGACAAGGGGGCAGCAAAGGCAGAAGAACGAAAACACAGACACGGGAGAGAGAGAAAGCAGGAATGATGCGAGTGGAGAGTCGGGAGAGGACGGGGGCAGATGAGAGGAGTGCAGAAGCAGAGTGGCAATAATAAGAAAAAGGAATATGAGGAACGCTGGGCACATATACACCAAACTTCCAAAGTGTGGTTAGGCCTGTCTTTATCTGCAGGTTTGGGCTTTCGTGTGACCTGGAGTCGATGCGAGTACAAACAGGAACCAAGAAACCCCCCCACGTTCCGTGCTCGTCCATATATGAACGAGAGAAGCTGGGAGAATCCGGAGAGGGCAAAAACGGCAGAGGAAGGGGCCAAAAGGAGGTCCGAGGAGGCAAGAATTAAACACGGCTGGATGCTAGAGAAAGAAAGACTTACCACACAATCGATCACCCCTATACAGACAGCAAGAGTGGGAGTCAGTAACGACACAATTGGCAAGGACATGTGGCTCAATACCAGAGACAAGTGGCAAGAGAGAAGAGGAACCCAGAAAATAAACTCACCAGTACTCGTAATGCACTACATTGGGCCGGCAAGGCTTCTCGGTCCGGCGGTAGACCGGACACCAGCGATGGACAATAAGCTTGACATGGCCACACTTGAGTTCTCGCTGAAAAGGAGGGTTAGAATCGGTGGTGAAGGGAGCTATGGGAATCGTTAGGAGGGAACAGTGAGACTAACTTGGATATAATCACACATCGTGAAAGACTGGAAGATGAGAGATGAGGGGAGAGGAAGAGCTCGGGGAGGACGATATCTGAGGGAGCACTGCAGGAGCTGTTGGGGGGGAGAAATCCAAGGTCCAGGGAGCTTTTAGTGAGGGGAGACTGTACGATAGCGTTAACACACAGTCTCAGGAGTCCAGTCTGAAGGGAAGAAAAAAAGAAAAGGAAACGAGACAATGACAGAATAAAAGAATGAAGATTTGCAAAGGGGGGAAGAAGAAAGTCAAAAAGGAAGAAGAACAGTCATAAGAGAACGAGAGTCTAAAAAGTAAGATAGAGGGCGGTCCCCGATCTCATAAGAAAGAAGAAGAAAACGGAGCAAGGGCAATTCCAAGATATAAACCTAAATATAAGAGACTGATAGCTAGGCCAGGGCCCAGAACGAAAGAAGAACAAGAGAAAGAAAGCCCAAAGAGAAGCAATTGAAACGCAATCAAACTACCAAGCCGTCCAAAGTCGTAGAGAGAGAAGACAACCAGAGGGAAGAAAAAGAAGAAGAAGAGAGAGAGGGAACGAGGAAGTCAAATGCTCCGTATATGCCCGTGTACTATACATATAAAGAAGACACCTTATGGAAAAGGGAAAAGCGGATCAGGAGATGTGACCCGAGAAAGTCTCAGAGGCGAATGGAAGTTGAGATATTGGGACAGGAAAAGAACAGGAAAAGGAAAAGAGAAGAAGAAGAGGAGGGGGGAGGACGGGAGGAAAAGATGAGGAGAAGCCGGTGTTGAAGTATGGATATTGAGATCGACACAGAGACAGAGTGAATGAGCACGGAAAACATAAAAAGAGAGAAAAAGAGTACAAATATATGTATAAATTTGTCAGTGTAAAATGGACAGGTTCTGGATGTTCGATTTCTCTGACAGCTTTCTGGAGTAAGGTTGCATTCTGGGAGTATTTTTTTTTTTCTATGTACGGCGTCCGACGCTTTTATACAAAGTGGAGAGAGGGACACACTTATACATAATTCTGTTTTTTGCATGTTCTCACAAACTGTAATTTCTCCAGGCGGCCCAACACCTCACTTTGGGCCAATCCCACATTTCCGAGGAGTCAGAAAGCGAGCCAGCGAGGGAACACGGTAGACAAGAGCTGGAACTGGTCGTTGGCCGTGAAGAGAGGCAAACCCGCGTATCGACGAGGCCGGATCTGGAGGTGGCCGAGAGAAAGCAGTTAGAGGAGGAGCAGCAGCCACTTGTTACCCAACTTTGAGGGTTCGCTGGATAACTCCGCTTGGGCCTAATATAGAACGCCTTCCGGGTGTGTAATGTGTCGTAGTGTTTGCAGGACTGCAGAGGACAGATGGTGTCGGCCGTCTACTGTATGTAGGTACTGTAGCTGAACCAGACTTACACTCAGAGGCACCAGACCCAGCCAAAGAGACAGACGTGATAGCAGAGATAGCTTAACCGGAAAACTGTTGGTATACGTGCATACCTGGTGCACTTGCATATGCACCTCCGTCTTCTGCCATGCCAACATGCGAACTTGTCCAAGTGTTTCTCATTGCGGCCGACCAGTCACGCCTGCATCATGCAGAGTTAGATTGTCCCGAGTCTACAGTAGTTGTATGGCTGTGCACATGGTGCAATGCTGGATGGCCATTGTTGGTTGCTTTCTGCTGCCGGGTGATTCTCTGGCTTCTTGCTGGTGTCGTCGTGAGAGAGAGAGGAGCAACCAACCAACAGACTTCTTCCGACTACTAGCGAATACACATCATCACCACAACGAACACATCAAGGTACATGCATGCTCCGTTGTCTGTACACAACATCAGCCAGCATGCGTCTCTCTCGGCCGGGACCCTCTGGCTCTCTCCCGATCAGGCACGCTTCGGTCCTGATTCGTGAGGATGCTTTCTTCAGTCATTTGCTTGGTCTGCTCGCGTCCAGGTTTCTGTAAAGGATTCCAGGCCTATCTTTCTTTTCTTTTTTTTTTTTTAAAAAAAAAAGAAAAGAAATCTCCTTTGCCCCTTGTTCCCGAAGAAGAAAAAAACCAGTCCAAGGTTCATAGTTACTCCCACCCCTGGAAGCAGAGAAAATACATCGAAAAAAATTCCCTCTTTTGGCTTCTAGCAAAAGGCGTGCCCACACTAAAGAACCAAGCTATATCTCGGGCATTAACCAGCTTGAAACAAAACTCAAAAAAGGAAAAATTACTGGGAGGAGGGCCACCGAGCCGGCCAAGAAGCCCAATTTGCCCAAGGATACAATTATTGGCCCATGGCAATTTCGCTCGTGGAGCCTATAGAACACAACCACCCACGCCAGAAGCTTCCGCGCCCCTGGGGTCTTTGTGTTCTATCTTGGGCCGTGGCTCCCGAGAAGCACGGATATGGACCTGGATGTTAGACTTAGTATTGAATGGCCTGGTTCTGCTTCGTCGAATCAGTGGTCTGGGCCAGGCCGTACTGGGCGTATATTGCCGCCCTCTATATCACCACCAGCGCGGTTGGGCTTGGGCCCTGTTGAAGGATGTCTGGTTGGCGAGCCTCTGCCAAAGGCTGTGCCGTGCTCTGCTGAAATGCCCAAGACAGCCTCCGAATGCTCCTCGTCGCTCAGGCACAGCCATCTCTGCATTGGCCACCACGTATCTTGCCGTCTGCAGTCGGCTTCCATGTGGTGGCATATCCGACCCGCCACGGGTAGTGTCCCTCAGCCAGTGCTGGACGCACCACTCACTCGTCTGTTAGAAATCCACTTTGGGAGAGAGGCCTATAGCTTCGCCTGATATACATGTGTCGAGAGGTCCACGTCCTCTGTTGCTGTGTCTGTGCCTGTAAGCCGCCGCATCCACGGCCTTCCCGCTCCCCTCAACAGGGCATGTGGAGCCGTGCTGGAGGTCTGATTCTGGCAAACACGGCACACGTGTGCACTTTGGGCCAGAGGATAGCAAACCCGTAGATAGCAAGCCCAGACTCTGCAAATATAGCCAGAAACACACACACACACACACACACACGGTCGTGCGCCATGACAGCATGTAATTTGCCCTTTTTGAACGAGAACATCCCGTGCCGCACTGAAACAGCATCCGATATATGTTCGTGCAGAAACTCATCCACCATGCAGATCGTCGAACCTGGCGGCGGGAGGTTTTTTCTCCGATATAGGAGCATGAATATGTCGATGCCTGGCCCGGCATGCACTGGATGTATCGGATGAAATCTGTGCCACGTCGCGTTTCAACCCTAACCCTGGTACCGCGGATGGGTGTAAGCCAGAGTGGGAGACGGGAAAGATCACGATGCAGTACGTAGAGAAGATGGACACGCGAGGTCGTCGCTTCCCGTCGCCCCAAAGAGCCCTTTTCCCCCGCGTTTGTCCAGCTCATCGCTGCACTCTGATGCACGCCATCCCGGGGCTGACGCGTGTTCTGCATTCTGCAGCGCTGCAAGCTTGTGAAATGTGCTCTCGGCGGTCCTGCACGGATGTGCTGGCCGGAACGCCTCGCAGCGCGTCAGTTGACTTGCACTCGCGTCTTGGGCTTGATGGTGATTCGTGACTGCATCTTTAGCTTCATGTATAGACACGTACAATCCACACACTCTCTGGTCACACAGGCTGGTTCCTGCGTGTTCCAGACCCCGTCGGGCTCGAGTGCTGTTGAAACAAGATAAAGATGATAATTACATGAATAAACGGCACAGGTTCCATATGCTCTAGAAGATCGCCGGTTTCGTCAAGTGTCTTCGTGCATGCATGCAAATTGAACTTCGAAGAAGCCACCCACCGGACCAGCGATCGCCACGAGAATGGTGTAGAACAAATGAGCCTGAAACGGAAGCCCAGACCGCTCTCTTCCCAGCCCGCCCTAGGAGGGGCGCGCGCCCTCCGAATTCCCTTAAAAAAATGAGTCTTCGATGCTCTTCGTCGTCTCAGACGGAACAGCGTTCAGGGTTGCAAAGAACCAGCTAAGCAAAAAGGAGAAAAGTTCCCTCGCACGCCATCGATGAGGCTCGCCATGACGTTCCCTTTCAATCTGATGTTCCCGGACAGGCTATCCCGGTGTTTTAAGCCTCTCTGGGGAGATTTGGTCACTTGACCAGCGTTTCATGCCAAACACCGCGGCTTGCCGGAAGACTACGAGAACCCGACGGCCAATATAAAACGAACCCTAACCCTACCGCCAGATATCGAGGATGCCGAACGGTCGCAATGTTGGGATCATGTCGAAATACTGTTAGACCTCCATCGGACGTGTAGTAACGACTTGTCATATCTTGAGTTCCAATTGATGAGAGAATCGCAAAACTGGGACCAGCAGATACCAGACCACAGGGTGCCCCTCCCCCCCCCTCCTCTCTCACTACCCACCACTTTACAAAAGCCAATGCAACATTGCCAACGGCCTGCCCAATTCGTGCACCCAGCAGCAGCACCAGCGAGGCCAAGGACAGTACAGTAGGTCCTGCACATTCAGAAGTGCACCCTGGATGCGACGGGCGGGTCAAATATCCAATATCGCAGCCTCGTACCATGCCAACGGCTGCAGGCTACGGCATCCGCGAATACCACCCCGCCGGCCACACCACCAACTGCACTGTTTGGCCCTTCTGTATTTCCCCCCCCCAGACTTTTCATGTTGCAGGCGTGCTTGGGATCTTGTGTCCCTGGTAACACCGAACTGATCTGGGAGGAGTTCCCACTTCGAGCCCCCATTCTCGGTCCCGTATTATTGCGCTGCGTTTGTTTGGCGGCGCCCTGTCCTGGCAGGCCGGCACCATGCTTTCCCTCCTCCTTGTTCGACGTACTCGAGTATCTTGGCATTTTCTTTTTGTTTTGTTTTTTTTTTTTTTCTCCGTACACCGGACTTTTGTTTGGCCAGCCGACTGAACAGGCTAGTTTGAGACGAGCAGGGGCATGACGATTATTGGAATTTATCCAGGGTGGTATTTGGTGAACGGATACAGACACGACGAGCCTTTGCTTGCCGGGGGGAAACCCCTGAACGAGGAAGAAGCACGACATGTTGATGAGTGAAGAGTGAAGAGCGAAGACCGTCCGTGAAGGGCTCGAAGACCCTCTGTAACAGCCTGCTTGGTGCAGTATCAGCCAGCCGCCTCCGAGCAAGGTGGCTCGGTACTTTGCCCAATGTCAGCCCCTACTGAAGGTCTCCGAGCACTCCCAATTGTCCCTTCCACAGGGGACCTCGCTGCCTGGAGTGTTTTCCTGACACCTGTTGTCTGCATCAAACACAGGATCACGCCACCTTGTGTGATATGGGCGGGGAACATTGCATCCCTCACCTCCTCTCTGACTTCAACTTCGGTTCTCACTATCAAACAGTGACGGGAGAGCATCATAATACCAGAGCCATCTCCATACCAAGAGCACAGAGAAAAAGCTACACATCACACACGAGCCTCAAGCCCTGGATGTGCGTTAAGCTTTGGAAGGTCGAGAAGAAAGAAAAACGAAAAAGGCGGCCCTGGAACAGCTGGCCAGAGGACTATCGACGCAAATGACCTGTCATTTCCCGACCACATGGACACGGAAAATCTGGAAGAAAAAAAACACAATCGAACAAGTGACAGAACACAAAACCAGAGCGAAGAGAGAGCGAGAAGAGAGGGGGGGGATTGAACACTAAAATTATGCTGATTCGGTGTGGATCCTGTATCTGCGGCATAATGATGGCTGGGGACATAACACAAAATAGTAATGTCGGCTGTCCGTGCACAGAGGCGGCAAGCCAGGCGTGTTTTAAAACCATGCTGGGGACTTGTTCGGTGGCTAATTATGCTCCAGAGGGATGCTCGGGTTTGCAGGGGAGCATGCTGGGCACGGTTCGAAATGACGCCCTGTTGTGGCCGGCCCGGATCGGGGGGTTTTCATTCCACGTTTTTCTTACCAGGTGTGATATAGGCCTGGATGTTGCGGTCACGCAAAGTGAAAACCGGATGAGACGGGCTACAGGAGCGTGAAAGTTGGCTGATGATGACTGTGTTCCCCGATGCTGATATCATAGATCGGTACATGCACCCGTATATGGCTTCCGATCCTTTTCGCCATCCCCCCCTCCCAGCTGTCGTCATCCACGCCATCCACCCATCGACACAGCTGCAACGACCACTGTGCCTCAGTTCACAGCGTCTCGTATATACCCGCCGGCCGATCCCGGCCTCAAGACGATTATGGGGGGTGTCTGATATCACTTGCTATTGCCATGAATGGCCGAGCCGCCAAAGGTCGATCCCGGGTAATGGAGGGAGGGCGCTGCAGTCTCCCTGCCATCCAGACCTCTCAAGGTTCATAGCTCTCGGTGCCGTCCTTCTCCTCTTCCTCCGCCAGATCCAACACCCCCGCAAGCACCGCGTGGCACTGTTTCCGGTACTGCAGCGCCAGTTTCTGGTTGCGCGTCAACTGCGCCCACGTCTCCTCGTCCGGGCACTCGATGTCGTTGGCCAGCACTTTCCCAAGCTCGGCCTCCAGCTTCTGGTCAATCATGGCCATCGCCTGCAACACTGCCTGGCCGACCGCCGACGGGAGTGTGCTGACCCATTGGGCCTTCTCGGACGGCACAGGACCCGCACCGGCAGCTTCGGTCCAGCCCATGATTTTGCGGACGGCCGTCTGCATCGCTACCGACACTTCGGCCGCCGTGGTCGGGGTAAATCCAGCGAGAGATGCGAGTTGGTCGGCAGGGGCTAGCGATGATACTAGGTCCCAGACGAGTCTGTCGTGGATCCGAGAGAGCTCGGGGGCCGGGCCGCAAGGAGACGAGGGAGTGGACTCGGAGCCCGTGCCGTCTGCGTAAGAAACCATGCTCCGCCGGCGAAGCACCACGCTGCTGGGATCCGACACGGGCCGCAGAGAGATGAGATAGTCGTTGGTAGAGGAGGTTTCCGCCGTGTTGGGTGTCGCATCCCCTCGTGCCCGCAGATGCAAGTAATCGTTGTGCAGTTCGGGGGATTCTGGTATTATGAAGCCGTATGACACCAGTAGCTGGGCGTTTGTCTTGCTGCCGTAGTTATTGAACACCTGCGCACCCGCCGTGTACTCGTCCCCGGAGACGAGGGCCACGCCCGGAGTCTCCGTGTCGGGAGCCGGCGCCCACTTCACGCGGGCGACAAGAGAGTGGTTCGCCACATCGTACAGCGGCAGAAGCATGGCAAAATCATCAACCCTGACTCCTGCGGGCAATGTACTTTGCAGGGCCGTTGTCGTCAATGGAGGAATCACCAGGCTGGGCGTGAAACTCCGCGAGGCAAACACGCAGAACGCCCAGTCACCGAGACGCTGGGTGTACGCCGCAGCCGCCGGCCAGCCCTTCAGAGCCGCTTTCGCGTGTGAAAACTCGCTCTCCAGTCGCGTCAGCAGCTCATCGGCCGCCACACCGGCGTTGGTGCCGTCCAGGAGCGCCAGGTCGTCGTCGTCCCAGAGCGGTGGCAACGCCCACGCTTCCGGGGCGTCGGGCGGGGCCAGCGTTTGGATGTAGCGGTACCACGGAGACTCGGCGCCACGGAGCTGCTGCTTCATTAGGAAGAACCGGGAGATCACGTGGGGCGGCACGGTCTGCAGGAAGATCTCGGGGAACGGGTCTGAGTCCGGCGGAAACGGGAGGCCCGAGGAAGCCAGCGAGCTCGGTGGCAGCGTGTTCAGGTACGAGAGCGTGAGACCCATCGGACATGTGACTACCGTCTCACCAGGCTTCACAGTCGGCGCATTCTCGAAATCGCCCCCGGGGGTGTTCTGGCGGACCCGGAGACCGAAGCCGGACTCGGCATCTTCGAAGATTTCCACCGACGGGTGCAGCGCCGCGCCTTTTGCGACTGCCCACTCGACCAGGGCTTTGTGAGGACTGGCCATGAATGTTCAATGTGTGTATTCGCCTCGAGTCCAGATGGAGATGTCGAAAAACTCGCTGAAGATTTGGGTGGTGAGGATTCGGAAATGTTTTATGTCAAGATGAACATTTAGGGCAAAGCGGGGCACCCTGATAAGATCTAACCCTACCACTTGAAGATAGGGACGGATATTAGGGTTGGGCGTTTGCAATGGAGGCCTTTAAGCTTCAGAGTTATATTGCCCGAGAAGTTGATCTCTATGCAGATTGGATTTCCAAATCTGATAAGATATAGATCCTGGAGTACATGTTTTCAAGACATCATAGGATTGTTGCAGGGCACGCCGAATTTCATCATTGATCACCACCCTACCGACTCAAGCTGTATGAGAAGCATTTGTCTTATTGCAAGTAACCCAAGAGACAACTACTGCAAGACATCAACAAAAAGAAACGAAGAAACCCACTCAAGGCATGCGGGGCTCGCCCAGGCAGTATCCCAGAGTCTTCGGTGCCACGGCCCCGACCAGGGACTCCGCGGCACTGTAGCCCACATGAATGATGCGATGGAGCATGCGCATGTGCACGGAGGCCAGCGGGGCCGAGACTCCATCCCCAAATCCGTATTCCCAGGCCCGCAGCACCGCGGTGAGCTCGGCTCGCAGGCAGTTCCGGTCTTCAACCATCGTGGCGCCGCCTGTCTTCAACTGGTGCTCTTGCGTGGCGCGGATGGTCAGCTCGACGTCGAGGTGCTGGTAGTGGGTGCCGTCGGAGGTCAGCATGCCGCTGGTGCGGATGATCCAGCGGCGGCGGGGGTCGGAGTAGCGGATGGCCGAGGGCTTCTTGATGGCCCGGGCCGGAATGCCGGCCGGGAGCGGGCGGTAGCCCTGCTTCATCATGTTGTACAGCCGCTCTTCGTCCGGGAACATTCCGCTCTCGCCACGCACGTTGCTGATGGTGTCACAGAGCTTGAACTTGAGGGTCTTGGTGACGAGGACCCTGGGGTGGTGGCCCGAGCCGTCTTCGCCTTCGACGTCCGCCGGCGCCTGGATGACCAGGCTCAGCGTGGCGCCGGGCTCGCGGCGCTTGCGCTGGTCGTCTCTCTGATGCCACTCCAGGCTGGACGGGGAATGCGACGGGCGCGATCGCGGGCGGAACGGCACCGGCTTGTCGTACATGCGCTGCGGCGGCGCCACCCACGGGTGCGGGCCGGCCTCCATGACGGCAAAGTCGCGCACAACGGCCAGCAGCTCCATCGCCAGCAGGCGCGTGCGGTGGGTCTGCAGGAGACTGAGGACCATCGAGGCGCTGCGCATGTCGGCGTTGCACATGTCGGCGCCGTCGCGGCGGAACTCGCGGATGCTCTGGATCATCGCGTCCCACACGTCGGACCACGACGGCTCGGGCTGCGGCAGGCAGTCGGGCGGCACGGCAAAGCGGGCGTGCAGGTATCCGGCGTTGGTGCGAAGGCCGCCGCCCGACCAGCCGTCGATGTTGGGGCCGCTCCCGATGATGCTGGCCTCGGGGAATGTGGTGTGGCGGTTGCCCTCGGTGCCCGGGGTCCAGATGGCCGACGACACGAGGACGTGCTGCATGAATTCGTCAAACGTGCATATCTTATCGGGCGCGCTGCCTCTGCTGCCGGGAGCAATCTTGGTGTGTTCGGGGCCGTAGAGACTGGCCTCGACTTTGTAGAGGTAGTAAAAGAACACGGCCTCAAAACCCGAGTGTGGGTTAGAGGAAATGCTCTGGTCGTGTGGGTGAATGTGAATCATGGTGAATATGGATAGGCACAGGAAGGGAAGGTCGAGGGTGTGTGTGATTCGATACTGGGATGGGCGGTCACCTATGAATAATGGTGGGTTGTATGAGAATGATTAAGAAAGTGTGGACAATGAGGGGAATCATGAATAAGAGAAGAGCTGACACTGAAATATAATGAGACGAGGATAGTGAGTAAGATAGAGAGAAGAATATCTATTAATCATAGAGGGGACCATGAATCATTTATGTGTGCAGAGGCATCGTATATGACGCAGAGAGTCCAGTACTGTACCCCAACCTAGGGTTCACTTATTTTGTGCTATTCGTCTGGCCGCTCAAACAGGGAACATGCAAGAGAAACGATGTTTGCTTGAGTCCTGTTCTCGGTTCCAAACCAAGGTGTTTGTTGATGCCACCAACCAGTGTTTTGATGAGAGGCCGGAGTTGGAGCTGAGGTGAAGAGGGAGGTGGTCTTGAAGAGGACGTGAGATAGAGCCTGCATAGACTATCCAGCAGCAACTGCGCAAATGAACTGACTGGGTCACAAATATAAATGACAGGCCTGTGTACCGTTTGGGGATGTTGGTGTCTTGAGAGTATATTCAGTTATGTCTTGCTTGAGTGCCAGACTCTGGAAGCTCACTACAGCCAAGGCATATGGTTGTGTCTTTGGGAAGAGGAGAAAGTGACTGGCGTACCTTATCACTGGCCAAGTTGGAGTTATGTGTTTCAACAGTCTAGAGTATTCCGAGGGGCGGAAACCTGCAGAACCGGCTAGTTGTCGAAGAGAGAGACACAGGGAAGCTGAGAGCGGAAGAAACAGAGGTGATACCCGGTGTCAACAGTGAGAGGGTACAGAAGAGGGGGGGGGAGGGGTACACTGACGCACACACACACACACACACACACACACACACACACACACATACATACATGCGTACACATGTATGTAGAGGCTGGAATACACCACAGTGATGTTCTCGCAGGCGTACAGAGCTGGTCCAATGCGGCCGTTGTGTCTCACTCACACCAAAGTGGAGAGCGAAGTGGAAAACCAGGAGTTGTTTGCTAGGCCATGTAAGCTGGCTGGAGTTGGGGGATGCACCAAACACAGAGATACAAGAAAAAGACCAGGGCACGGTCTCCGGAGATTATACAAACACCTGAGTAAACAGACACCACCAGGGCCGTAGAGACCATTCGCAGACCACCACCACAACGGCAAACGGAACCTCCCCCGGCCTCCTTCGGCTGAATCACCATGCAAGCACCCCGAGGCGAGATGATACTGGGAACAGAGAGAGAAGGGTGGTTTCTTTGGCTCAAGTTCAGTTTGTTGCCACTCGTTCAGGTCTCTCTAGTGCCCCAAAGAGATTGGCGAGCCACTTTCTCTCGAAACGGTGAACGGATAACTGCACCGATCTGTACCAGTCGAGCATGCATGTGCACCCATTCGGCATCTGTTTCTGGTGGGATCCCTACTGAGGCCCGGCGACTCACGGCGAATTTCCAATCCAGGTTGATTGGACTGGGGTCGGGCCTGGCTGTTCACACGGGATGGCTGACTCGGTGTTTGTTCAGGTAGTGTCTGCTTGTATGGTGAACCATTTCCTATATCCACCATCCTGTTTATCTGTTCGACGGCTATCCCTTTGGAGGAGGAAGAAGATAAAGGAACCCAGTACCATCGCATCTGACAAGACACGCGCCCAACACACGGCAAGTCTAACGCAAGTCCGCCTTGAGTGGTCTGCCACTGCGTTGTTCTGCTGGTGACATGCATTAGTGCGGTTCGGTGGTGGTACAACAGCATTCCTTCAGCGAAGAAGAGAGAGAGAAAGCAACAGACAGCAGCACACACAGAAAGTGACTCCACGGTGGTTTCGTCTTGGCCATGGCTGGCCCAAGTTACACGCTGCACGAGCGTTCTGGCAGAGAACGAGATGGCGCCATTGAGCTGGCAGTTAGTGACAGCGGCAGTTGGACGATGAGCTTGCCAGACGGTGCGATGGGGACGTAGACGGCTGACAGATGCTGATCAGAGCAGATCAGACGATGGGAGGCATGTAGTGGGCGGAAATGGAGGCATGGGCAAGCTGATTGCGCAGTGCAGGCCTGGATATAAGCGTGGGAGGCCACCAGAGGAGGGGGACAGAGGAGGTGAGAGACACTGTACTAAATAGAGGCCGTCGACAACGAGGACTACAGGCCAGAATATACGACTGTGTGCCTCCTTTTCCCACTCCTTTATCACTTCCGCCACCATACTCTCTCGTGCGTACACACACACATACACACTCCGCCCACGCAAACGCTTCCGAAGATCGGCCCCTGCTGCCAGCCGTCGTCTGCCATCCAGCGTATACCTGCACCAAAACGACAAAACCAGACAAGTATAGCCGGGACTCCAAAAGTCTCAGATATGCACGAACCCGCGAGGAGTGAGGATGGGTGCCAAACGGCTGTCTTTCCCGGGTGCTGTTCTTGGAGGCTGAAGAGGAAAACTAGAAAAGAAAGAAATACATAGATAGACGACGAACGGACGAGGAGAAAACGGAATCCAGGGAGCTTTCCTCTGGCCTCCCTCCCCCCTTTTGGTCTTGTGTGAAGATGCAACTTGGTGGCCATGGCCATGGCCTGGGCTGCCTGGTTTGTAGCCGTTTGTACGCAGTCTCGGCGGCAGCTTGTATTTCCCAGGTTCCAGCCAGTAACGACGGGCCACGCATTGCAGGCGTGCCTACACAGTCGGAACGAAGCGAGCAGAGGGCCACGAGCAGCCACATGCAGAAGGGGAAAACACATCAAACATCCACACACACACACACACACACACAAGCGATGTGAAATACCAGTGCGGCAAGCTCGCTGGGCGTGGAAAATCACGACTGGCAAAAACAGAACCCGACCACAGGGAAGTACACAGACACCGGCGAGAGAGCGGTCAATGGGCTGAACTCTGCTTGCTTGCTGTTACACAAGAACACGCAGAGACCACTTCACTGTCCCCTCCCAGCCCTCCCAGGCCCTTTTCTGCTCTTTGCGTGTGTGCTCCTGCCACCGACATTTCGTGCTTGACCGCTCTCGTTTGAGATACACAGGAAAGGGAAAACGGTGACTGCGCGCATGGTGTCAAGGCAACACAAACCTCGGAAGTGCAGTCTCAAGTATAATGTGCGGGCTGTAGGGTTACAGGGCCTGGTATATGTGCAACTTGAAGGGTGCTTGAGAGATGGTCTGGGCATTATACGGCAGACGGTGTGGAGAGCATTTTTCTAACCCCGGTGCTATTGCATTCCCGCGTCTGCCGATAGAAGATCTCGGGTTCACTGATGCCGGGTTTCCAAGACCCGGGACGGGATGCAAGACGGCGCCGTTGTGCCGAGTCAAAGCGGAGTCAACCCTAACACTCGAGATGTACAGGTTAGACCCTAAGGCTGTAGGGTTGGTATAAGACACTGTCGCATAAAATCGGCAGTGCTCATCTTCGCGAGAAGCGGTTTTGAGGAGATGGTCCCCTTGCAGAACAAAATTGCCCCAGATGCTTCATATCAACGTCACTACTGATCGCGTGCTGGACAGCAGTGATTGTGTGTCAAGTATACCCGCCATACAAATCCTGGGCAAAGTGGACATTCGGGTGTCGTCGTGTAAGCGCCCGCAGAGGAGGCGAAAAAAAAAAAGGAAAAAAAAAAAAAAAAAAGACCTGACGAACCCCACGCTTCAGAACTGGGACGATCTGAGCCAATCGACCACTGACACCAGGGATTCAGGCCACCCTGCTGAGAACACCAGCTGCAACCACTATGGTCCGCTTCTGGAATGACTGGCTGGCAAAGGCTTGCAGGCCTTGTTTCAGTCGGGGGACAGGAGACAAAGGGTCAGCATAGCCCGGGGTTCTCTCATTATTTTGGCTAGAATTAAGAGGTGAAAAGGACAAGAGAAACAAAAGGAATATTCATTGAACAGAAAGAGAAATAAAAGGTAAATAGGCCTACATCCCTGATTTGCTGGCTTGACGCTGGTGTAGCGCCACACCCGAGGACCAAGTCTCACAAGAACACCTTATAGCTAGCTTCGACGTCCTTTGTGCCGCTTTGTTCTCTCTAGCCTATAATTCCTCTTCTATTGTGCCATGAGGAGAGTCTTTGTAGTTCCCCAGAGCCTGTTTCTTTGTGAAGTCCAGTCACAAGACCACCCACTTTGCGCTTGTCCATTGTTTGCTCTTTTGATAGCCGAGAAGTCAGAGGAGAGTGGAGAGCTAAAGACTTGGCTTTGGCTCAGCCTCAGTGTTTATCTTTCACCCCTCTCGTATTTCCTCTGCACCAAGCTGGTTCTCTTCCTCTAGCAACCACACCTTTCAACGCAATATTCGCCACTGATAGCCTGCCAAGGAACAAGAGGCAAAAGACACGAACACTAGACGAACAGCCCATGCGATCGAGACTTCTTGTGGTTGGTTAAACACCACTCCATAAGCGCACCGGCCAATCACCAGCTCTGGACCGGCCGCGCAACCACACAACCACGGGCGTTGTGTGGATATGCGCGAGTTGTCTGTGCTTCCCAGGCCCCCTTGGACACCAGAGAAAAAAAAATAAAGAAGAGGAAGAAGAAGCTTGGCTTCCCTTCCATGCTTAATTTTTTACACGGCCCACCGCGGAACATCAGCCAGGCTGGAACGGGCGCTTAAGCCGGCCGACGAAATCCATATTCTTCAACCATCGTGCATTTGAGTGGCCGGCCCGCCACGGTCGGCAGCAGGGCAATTGAAACACGGAGAGGATGCACGACTTTTCAGTTCACGAGCGGACTCTTCTGGCTCTTCCTTCTGCTTTCTCTCTTCTTCGTTTCTTCGGCTTCCTTTGTTTCACACCCACTTCACCACCCCCCCCGGCCTAGGATACTCTCTTCCTATCCGGCTGAAGCACGCAGCCTTGCCAGTTCTGTTTTTAGACAGTCATCATGACATTACCCTCCCACCCGCCAGCAGAAAAGAAAAAAGTTGACCCCATGGCCCCATCTTTACCCCACCCCTCTTCTTTGAATGTTCTCGCCCCTCCATCTCTCTCTGTTCCCCAATCTGGTCTGTGGCGGCTGTCTCTGCGTGTTTCTCCTTGACCAGAGAAATGGATCCTGTGGCAACTGGATTGAGTCGATTGGTGGTGAGCCCATGACTGCCCGTTGTGTGCGGGCCAGTCATTTTTCTTGGCTGTATCTATATTCGGCCAAATGCGTGCTCTGACACGTTGACTCAGGACGAGAGAGACTGTGTTTGGCGATGTTTGAGGGCTGGGCTTCATGGCCGCCAGCAAGCATTCATAATGGCCACCATCCCAGGCTTTTCGTCTGTCTTCGTCTACTTCCCTCCCTCCCTCTCTCTCTCTCCCTCTCTCTCTCTCTCTCTTTTCTCGTCCACCTATCAATATACTTAGCCAGCCCATTTTTCCTCCTATATTCTATCTCCTCCTACTATCTTCTCTTCCTGCTATTCTGTGAATAGTCAGTCCTCTTACTTTTCTTCTAATACCTCTACTCTAGATATCTCCTGGGTGACGATTTTCTTTGTCACAAGAAGAGTTGTGTGGCTATCCTGCTCTTTTGACTACTTCTTTCTACTAATTAATAGTCACTATTGTTCCTGACTTGGATCACGCCCTTTGTTGTGTGATTGTATTCATAACTACCGTTTTTTCTTTTCTTTTTCTTTCTGATTTGCCTTGGTTCCCGGTGGCCCTTTATATATCTCCATTTATCCCGCTTGTGTCTAATTCCTTCGTCTATATCATATCTTTCCCACAAGCCAGAAACATAACTTATACCGTATATACCCATCACCATTCTTTTATCATAATATCCTCTCTTGTATATTTTCTTGAATCATTACCTTTGCTTTCTTTTTCTTCTTCTTTTTTTTTTCTTTCTCTCCACAAACATCTCCTGTCCCAAGTCAAACTTACCATCACTCACCTAATTCTCAACTCGACATGGTGGACTTCTTCTCTAACTCGGCCTCCCGGTCGGAGAAGCATGTCATGCCGCCTGTGCCGCCTTCCCTCCGATCCGACTCAGTCGAACTCTCCGAATACCGCAAACACGAAGCTTCGGCCAGCGCTGCCGCGCCCGCTAACACCTCGCCGACCGCCGTTTCCGGCCACATCCCGTACCTCGGTCTCCCGGCCCGCCTCTCGCAGGTCTGGCTCAACCGCTGGACTATCCTGCTCATCCTGGCGCTCATTTCCGTGCTTAGCACTCTGAACAGCGTTGAGAACAACCTCGATGATGCCAAGGTCAAGGCCCTGTCTGCATGCACCAAGGTCGAGGACATAGGTAGTGCCATGGCCTCCATGCCGCACTACCTGTCTCTAGGAGTGAATGAGCTGTCGGCGTCGGGCGTTGAAACTGCCGTCAAGGCACTGGTGGCCACTCTCGATCTGGCCCTCACCGTCATCGAGGCCCTCGTTCTTTTTCTCATCAATATGATGGTGTCGACTTACGTGTGCCTCTGCTCAGCCATGATCCACGGAGGTCTGGGCGTCGCGGCCGACGTCACCAAGAAAATCACCGGCGTGGTCAACAAGAGCCTCGATTCCATTGCCGACTCCCTCGTTGACGATGCCGCCAGTGCACAGGCTGCTATCGACAAGCTGGTCAAGAGCATCGAGCAGTCCGTGTTCGGCTCGCTGCTCCCCAGCATCCCCAAGCTGGACCTCACCGGCCCCATCGACCGCCTCCGCGACTTCGACGTCGACACCTCCGGCTTCGTGGCCGATCTCGAGAAGCTCAACGCCACCATCCCGACCTTTGACGATGTCCGCAACCTGACCGAGCGCGCCGTGTCGATCCCCTTCGACTTCCTCCGCCAGGCCGTCAACGACTCGTACGGCTCCTTCACTTTCGACCGCTCCGTGTTCCCCGTTGCCCAGAAGCAGCAGCTCGGCTTCTGCTCCGGAAACGACGGCATCAACAACTTCTTTGCCGGCCTGCGCGATACTGTTAAGACCAGCCGCATCGCCATCATTGCCGTTCTGGTCACTCTCGCCGTACTTGCCTGCGTTCCCGTGGCGTGGTTTGAAATCCGCCGCTGGCGACAGCAACGCCAGCACGCCCGACTGGTTGAGACCGGCCAGTATGAATCGATGGATGTCATCTACATTGCCTCGCGCCCCGTTTCCGCTTCTCTCGGCATTCGCGTCTCGTCTCGCTTCCGTTCGCCCAAGCGCCAGATTCTCGCGCGTTGGGCCTTTGCCTACGCCACCTCTCTGCCGGCCCTGTTCGCCCTGTCGCTGGCTCTGGCTGGAATTCTCTCATGCATCTGCCAGTTGATTATCTTGTCTGCCATTGAGAAGCAGGTTCCCGAGCTGGCTTCGCAGGTGGGTGGTTTTGCCGACGACGTCGTCGCCAGCCTGGAGACCGCGTCGACTCAGTGGTCTACCGATGCCAACCGTGTCATGGACGGGTTCAATGACGACCTGAACAGCAACGTGCTGGGCTATGTGGTCAACGGCACCACTGCCGTCAACAACACCCTCAACATCTTCACCCGCGAGATGGAGAAGGGCCTTGACCTTGTGTTCGGCGAGAGCATTCTGCGGGATCCTATCGATGACGTGATCCGCTGCCTCATCGGCCTCAAGGTTGAGGCTGTCCAGAAGGGCCTGACCTGGCTCAATGAGCAGGCCCACATGCAACTGCCGCGCTTCCCTGATGACATGTTCAGTCTCGGCGCCAACGAGTCCATCAGCGGCGACTCTGATCTGACAACCTTCTTGTCTAGCCCGTCCAGCGGAACGAGCGATGAGATCACCGAGGCCGTCAGCCGCGTTACCGACGTCCTCCGCCGGAGCATCATGTTCAGCCTCATGGTGTCGCTCGGCCTCCTCCTGGTGTATGTTGTTGTTGTACTCGGCGGCATTGTGTATGCTTTAATCAACATGATCGGCGGCAGCTCCACGCGGGGTGAGTCCGGCTTTGGCAGTACTGCCTACCAATCTCACCCCACCGAGCACGTTCCTGCCCCCACCTATGATGCGGCGTACGAGCCCGGTCCGTCTACGGCCACTGCCTCGCGTGTGCCGCTCCGCTTCCCGCGCTTCGCCTCCACCAACGCCGATACTAGCCTGGATGTGGCCGCTAGTGACGGTGACCGAGTCACGCGCGGCACAGCCGGTGCCAAGGTCCGTGTGTCGGGCGGCGATGGCCACGGTGGCTCTTCCGGTGGCGCCCCTGCCCACACCCGCGCGAGCTCCCACGGAAAGCTTGACGGCGTGGCGTTTTAGAACAATGCCACCCCCAACAGCACCGAACCCGCTTCTGGGCTGCCGGCCACCCGGATCACCGCCGCCAAAGGTCGCCGCCGTCCCCCGCCGCCGCCGCCGCCGCCCCCGCGCCAGACCTCACGCACTGCTATTGCCACTGTGGCTCTGACCGAAGTTTCCGCCCGCGGATTCACCACTTCGCTGGCCAGCCCCGTGCTAGACATCAATCCGTTCTCGGACGACATGTACCGCATTGACGATGATGGCCGGTCGAATGTGGTTGAGCGACGCGGCCGCCAGCCTTTCAGAGACTGAAGTTGCAGCGGTCTTGGAGACGCCTCTTAGTCAGTTACTTGTTTTCATATCCCCCCACATCGTTTCCTATGTTCCTCTTCCTTTCATGAGTTTTTCATTTTCTTGTTTTCGGGCCGTCCACCAATGGACTTACCTTGGGGTTTGGAGTTGGAGTTTCGTCATGTCTGCGTGCATAGAATCGCAACATGCCCGGAGTTTATGGCTGGTGTCAGGAAGGGGGAACCGTTTTTCGGCTTGTTTCTTGCCTCCTTCTTCGTTAATAATCCAAGTTGAAAACATCGTCAAAAGTTCTAGAGTATGGAAAATAATTTTGTGATCAAATCTGCGTAGTTGTAGACATTCGTTACCAAGATGTATCCCTGCGAGTCCGATGTCTGGCCGGTTCCGGACATGGTGGACCCGGGATCGGGTCCGATACGGCCCCACATCATCTCCGTCCGGCTCCGAGGCCGTCCACCATTTCACGGCCCCGCCGCTTCCTCCGGATCCTTTCCCCGAACCCCATCCCTTGTTTCATCCCTTTTTTCACTACCGCCCGAGCCACCCCCCACCCACGCCTTCTTCCACCTTCTCCCACCTCCACTCCAACCCTTCCTCCCGCCCCTTGCCCACTCCCCCACCTGTGGTGGTGGTGATCGAAGGTTTTTGTTTTGTGGTTTTTTGCTTTGTGGTTTTTGTTTGGAGGTTTTTTGATGGGAGGGTTTTTGTGTGTGTGTGTGTGTGTGTGTGTGTGTGAGAGAGAGAGAGAGAGAGGGAGAGAGGGAGGGAGAGGGAGAGAGGGAGAGAGAGGAAGATGGAATTTTTGAGGAGCTTTTGGTAGGAGCTTTTTGCGGGAGGCTTTTTTCTTTTTTTTTAAAGGGGGGGGGATGGGAGGTCNGGGGGGGGGGGAGAGTGAGAGAGTGAGAGAGAGAGAGAGAGAAAAGTGGGAGAGGCTTTTTTAGAGATTAGCACATAGAGAGCGAAGAAGAAAAAGAAGGAAAAGAGAGGGAAAAAGAGAGAGAAAAAGAGAGAGAAAAAGAGAGAGAAGAGAGAGAGAGAGGAAGATGGAATTTTTGAGGAGCTTTTGGTATGAGCTTTTTGCGGGAGGGTTTTTTTCTTCTTTTTTTTTTAAAAGGGGGGGGATGGGAGGTCAGTATTAACCAGAACAAACACACACACACACACACACACACACACACACACACACACACACACACACACACACACACACACACACACACACACACACACACACACACACACACACACACACACACACACACACACACACACACACACACACACACACACACACACACACACACACACACAGAGAGAGAGAGAGAGAGAGAGAGAGAGAGAGAGAGTGAGGGAGTGAGGGAGTGAGGGGGAGAGAGTGAGAGAGTGAGAGAGTGAGAGAGAGAGAGAGTGAGAGAGTGAGAGAAAAGTGGGAGAGGTTTTTTTGGAGATTAGCACATGGAGAGAGAAGAAGAAAAGGAGAGAGAAAAAGAGAGAGAACAAGAGAGAGAAAAGAGAGAGAGATAAGAGAGAGAGAAAAGAGAGAGAGAGGAAGAAACTTTAGAGATTATCACACACACAGAGAGAGAGAACGAAAAGAGAGAAGGGAGAGGAGGGGAGACTGTCACACACACACACACACAAGGAGAGGGAGAGAAGAAAAAGTAAAAGAGAGAGAGGAGAGAAAAGTGGGAGAGGTTTTTAGAGATTGGCACACAGAGAGAGAAGAAGAAAAAGAGGGAAAAATAGAGGGAAAAAGAGAGAGAAAAGAGAGAGAGGGGATTGCTTTTTTTAGAGATTATCACACACACAGAGAGAGAGAAGGAAAAGAGAAAAGGGAGAGGAGGGGAGACTATCGCACACATAGGGAGAGGGAGAGAAGAAGAATTTAAAGAGAGAGAAGAGAGAGAAGAGAGAGAAGAGAGAGAAGAGAGAGAAGAGAGAGAAGAGAGAGAAGAGAGAGAAGAGAGAGAAGAGAGACAAAAGATAGGGGTGTTTTTTAGGGGGATTTCGGATTTGAAATTTCTTAGAGGTTTTCTTTTGCGCCTTCACACACACACACACACACACACCATACATAGAGAAAGAGAAGGAGAAGAAAGAGAGAGGGGGGATTGCTATATATATGCTTTTCTTCTGGGGGGGTTGGGTTTTTTGGTTTTTGGGGGGTTTCTTTTTGGTTTGGGAGCTTTTTTTCTTTTTGTAGTTTATCTCACACACAAACACACACACACACATAGAGAGAGAGAGAGAGAGAGAGAGAGAGAGAGAGAGAGAAGAAAGAGAGAAAGACAGATAAACGGAGAGAAAGAAAGAAAGAGAGAGGGAGAGAGGGAAAGAAAGATAGGGAGTATAAGAGATAGAGAGAGAGAGAGAGGGAAAGAAAGATAGGGAGTTGAAGAGATAGAGAGAGAGAGAAAATGAGAAGAAGGGGGGGCAAGAACTATCTAAGCGAAGTTGAGAAGTTAGCTCAGGCGTCATCAGCATTAGTGAAGGGTACCAAGTCACTCACAGTCTATCATTGCTTCATCCAGAAAGAAATGTTCATGGAATGGAAATAATTGTTGATCAGATCCGATCCTCGCACAGATATCAATGACCAGATTGTCTTGTTGTCTCAAAACTGACTCCTCTATCAGTTGTCATGATCCGCGGTAAGCTCCGGACATCGTGTCGATTTCGCAGGTGGTCTCGGGCCGAGCGAGACTGTTGTCAAAAGGTTGTTTGTTTGGTTGTTTGTTGGCTGTTCTTGGGACAGCAAGATGGTTGTCTCAAGCTCGCTAGAGAGTCTCGAAGAAAAGAATGGGCTGCGGCCTGGAAGACTGTAGCGAGGAGAGAGGAATAAGGGGGCTAATGAGCCGCCAAAAAGTCTGTTTGTTTGCCAGTGTGTTTCACAAGAAGCTTTTGAGAAGTTGAAGTGGAAAGGAGAGGATCAGCCCCCATCAACACTGTGGTTGAAAGCTTTGCGACTCCGGCAAAGGGAAACGGCAGAAGCGGGATCAAGCACTGCCTAGACTCTCGTGGAAAAGCCCGATTAGACGGAAAGCATCGTGGTGAAATTGGCAGAAGATTGTTTGAGAGTGGCAAAGGACGCTCCCAACTTGGCGTGCAGGAAAATGATTGCTGCCAAGTGTTGGTGAGAGGTGGTTACTTGTGTTCGGGTCGAGATCCATTGGAAGTGATCGATCGACGAAGCCAGGCCAGAGGAACAGAGTGGAATCGTACGTGTTCATTCGCACTCGTTTGTTCGAGTCGAGATCCAATGGAAGTGATCAATCGACGAGGCCGAGCCAGAGAAGGGAGTGGAATCGTGCATGTTCATTCGCACTCGTTTGTTCGAGTCGAGATCTAATGGAAGTGATCGATCGACGAGGCCGAGCCAGAGGAAAGGAGTGGAATCGTGCATGTTCATTCGCACTCGTTTGTTCGAGTCGAGATCCAATGGAAGTGATCGATCGACGAAGCCAGGCCAGAGGAACAGAGTGGAATCGTGCATGTTCATTCGCACTCGTTTATTCGAGTCGAGATCCAATGGAAGTGATCAATCGACGAGGCCGAGCCAGAGAAGGGAGTGGAATCGTGCATGTTCATTCGCACTCGTTTGTTCGAGTCGAGATCCAATGGAAGTGATCGATCGACGAAGCCGAGCCAGAGAAGGGAGTGGAATCGTGCATGTTCATTCACACTCGCCCGAGAGCCAGACATCAAATCTTGAAAGATTTGGCAATCAGAAGGCCAAGAGGTGGAAAGGAGACAAAAGAGGAGTCAAGAGACAACTGGAGCAAATCATGAACAGAGTGGAGGATTGGATAGGATCAGGTCGCGAGCCACGGTTGGCTGAAGACACAGAATAGTTAAAGAGGAGACTTAGTTTTGAGATGAAGAAGTGATAGACTAGTAAGAGAAAAGAGAGAAAAGAGAGAAAAGAGAGAAAAGAGAGAAAAGAGAGAAAAGAGAGAAAAGAGAGAAAAGAGAGAAGGAGAGAAGGAGAGAAGGAGAGAAGGAGAGAAGGAGAGAAGGAGAGAAGGGGAGAAGGGGAGAAGGGGAGAAGGGGAGAAGGAGAGAAGGAGAGAAGGAGACACGTACGTGTGTGTGTGTGTGTGTGTGTCAGTATGTTGTGTGTGAACGAGAAGAAAAGAAAAAGAAACAAGAAAAACAGGATAAGAAACGTGTGTGTGTGTGTGTGTGTCAGTATGTTGTGTGTGAACGAGAAGAAAAGAAAAAGAAACAAGAAAAACAGGATAAGAAACGTGTGTGTGTGTGTGTGTATGTGTGTGTGTATGTAACAGACGCAAAGAAAAAGAAAGAGAGAAGAAAAGAAAAGGACAAGAAAAGAAGTGGTGGGTGAGGGAGAAGCCAGGTCAGAAGAACCCAAAAAAAGAATCCCGGCTTCTCCCGGCTTCCGAGTCCGGGAGGGTGCAGTGAAAATGCATGAAACCCCGATGGCTGGACCGGAAGCTGGAGAGAGGAGCGGCTGGCTTGAAAATGCAATTGTGCTTGATTGTTTGTGTGGCCAGCGGCCACTCCTCTCCCAAAGGGGGCTTGACAGCAGCACCAGGAGATGGAGGACGATGGCCGAGCGAATGGCTCAAGGCCCGACTCGTCTTGGGAATCATTGAAGATTCGTGGGGGAGGGGTGAGAGAGGAGAAGCCGGCATGAAAAGTGGTTGTTTGTGTGATTTTTTGTATGGTTTCCGGCTACTCCTCTCCCACAGGCGGCTTATCAAAAGCACTAGGAGATGATGAGGATGATAGCCGAGCGAAAAGGCTCCAGGCTGAGGTCATCATGGGAATCATTGCAGATTCGTGGGGGAGGGGGGGAGAGAAGTAGCCGGCATGGAAAGTGGTTGTTTGTGAAGTTGCCAGCCATTCCTCTCCCTAATATCACTCACTATACTCGCGCCAAGAGAGGTGGCAGAGCTGAGAATCAATGGACATGCGGAAAGATGAAGTCTCTGTGGAAATTGTCGAAGCTCAGAAGCGAGGGGGGGAAGAGAAGTAGAATGGTGAGATACCAAGACCACCAGGCTGTTTGTTGGCCACTCCTCTTCCCCACAGTGAGTATCAACAGCTCACTCTAGGCAAATGTCAAGATGGACATGGAAGAGATAGTCCGGAGAAAAGATAACTATGACATTCACAGTCAAGGTGTTGCTGAACAGCCCTCCCCGAGCCAGTCTCTGAAGGACCCAAAGAAATTGAAGTTCCAGAAGATGAAGAAACAGAATAGATTGTGGGAATGGTGGGAGACCGGCCCGGAGAGGGCGATTGTGTGAGATGAAGCGCTTGAGGACCGAAGGGTCACAAAGCGAACCTGAGAGGTTCCAGTGCTGAGAGAATCAGCGAGGACTCGACGGAAGTCCCTGGCCAGGGTTCTTGCTGGAAGTTGGCTGTTTTTTCAAGCATGGCCAGGGACCTCCAGAGTCCGGCCGATTCCGGTGCTGAAAGAATTCAGCAAGGACTCAACGGAAGTCCCTGGCCAGGGTTCTTGCTGAAAGTTGGTTGCTGTTTCAAGCATGGCCAGGGACCTCCGGAGTCTGGCCAGTTCTGCTGCCAATGATCAGGCCAGAAAAGGGGGCCGGGGAGGGCCAGACACTGCCGGCAAGATGAAGCAGTTGTGCAGATAGAAGGGGCCGGCAGTGTCCAGCCACAGAGTTGATCATCGTGGAAAAGGCATCAAAATGATGTTGGAGCCCGGGTCAGTACCAGAAGTTGATTGAATTGAATTGTCATGAGGAGGTACCGACCCAGGCTCCGGCAGCAGAACCGGCGAAATCGGATCCGATCGGGATGTTGCAGATTCAGGGGGGACCGGGGACGGTCTGAAGTCAAAGTTGTTGGTTTTGTAGTGGTTGATGGACCATCCCCGATCCCCGACGTTGCTCCCAGAAAGACCAGTCGAATTGGTGAACATGGAAGGGCAGGGTAACTGAGAAACCCCAGGTTCATAAAGTGGTAGAAAGTTGAGGGGGAGGGGCAGGGGGGGAGGGGGGAGAGTTTGGGGTGCTGAAGCAGAGATGCTCAAGTCAAGATGAATGTGTAGTGTTGCCCCCCAAAGTCTCCCCCAAAATAGAACGAAAGCCCGCCCCAGCCCCTCTCCAGAAAACCCTGCCCTACCATGTTCGCGTCCGAAGACAAAAGCCCAAGCCAAAGAAAAATGTCAAAATCCGCTCCTTCTCGGGAGGGGGGAACCAAAACATGTATAGACGATTGATGGTTGTGTTGAGGGAGATTCAGATCTCTTCCCCCTCCCCCGAGAAGTGACAATGATCGCAGACCCAGCAATATCGGTGCATCACATCCGTCCCATGGTCTTCATAAGAAGCAAAGATGTTAGAAATGGGCGAAGATTGCCGATATATGGCGCCGGTAAATGACAGAAGAAAAGGCAACATATAGCGAAAATAACAGATATAGCGAAGATAGCAAAGAAGAAATGTCGACGCTAAATTGCAAAATAAATGGCAAAAGATGATATATATGCAAATGATATATCAAAGGAAATGGGAAATATATGGCAGTATATGTGAAGAAAGATTTCACGCTGAGACTTCCGAGGAAATCTATACCATACTCAGCCTCCCTTTTCACAAGCTAGAAGAGTCGTCGACTCAAGAAGCGCCGGCACCAAGCTCCAGAGCCGTAAGCCCCAAGCTGGTAAGGAAATGACTCTTCAAGGATTTTCTCAATTCCAGCCCAGGCTCGAAGTTGTCCAGCATCTCACGCACTGTCCAAGTTGTTGAGCCCCGACCCGTCATGCAGGCCCGAAGCAAGACATTGGTCCAAGGATAACCTAAGACCGAAGCTCCGACACCGGGTTGCACGGGTCGTACCGGACCGGTGGGCGCCGGGTCCGGGTGGATCGCCGAAGTGGCCTTGACGTCCCAGAATCAACCACAGGGTTTAGCCGGGGAGACCGTCGAAGCTGGCGGCGAGGAGGTTGACCCTCTTCGTCCAACCCTTGCCCCACAAGCATGTCGTCAGCACTGCGGCGTCGCTTCCGAGATCGGGGAGCCGATGTGGAAGAAGAGGGTCCACTGCCAGAAGCAGAAGACGACTCTCCCTCAGAGACCAAACTCCGGTCACCTGAAGCAGCAGGAGCCAGCAGTGCCTCCGGGCACGAAATCGACCGACGCGAGGCCCGGCCAACTACAGCCAAGCTGGGTGCGGGCGGGCGCAATTCCGATGGCAGGCCATCTTCTCTGCCAGCCGGTGACAGAACACCAGGAGCCGGCGGAGAAGGCGACCGTGAAAAGTCCGGAATCGAGCCCATTTCCACATCCGCGTTCACGTCCTCCTGGATCTCAACATGCCGTGTTTCCACGAACAGAAGAGACAAAGGCCCGTGGCCAGCTGGCATGATTGGCGGGAGCGTTGGCGGCTCGACATCATCTCTCTCTGCGTCTCCTTCTTGACCAAGTCTCGCCTGGTATCCGGTGGCGGCCACTGGGACTGGCATGTCATCCACTACATCCACCGAGCCAGTCTCCTCTGCAACAGCGTGGTCCGCACCAGCGGGACGACCATTGACATATTCGACATGTGCAAGAGGAGACGGCCCAGCAGAGTAGTGGATTGTGGGGAGTCTGGAACGGCGCTGACTAGGCAGCAAATCCATCATCCGAGCCCAGTGGTGGTCGGAAATCGCCACCGAATAGTTGACTGGCCGAGACGAGGCCTCTGGCTCGGGCTGATCCACAAAAGTGGATGAGTCCTGTATGTCCGCATCATCATCGTCGTCAGACAACAACAACGCATCATACATGGGGGACTGAACGGAGCCGGCGGAATCAGAGGAGGAGGAAGAGGACGAGGAAGCTTGTGTACTTGAGGGGCGGGGGGGGTTAGCAATGAGGCTGGACGAAGAACTGGGTGGCGGCAATGGCAACGACAGACGAGACAAGATGGGCGCCAGGGGTCCGAGAGCCGCCTCATCAAATCCCCCGTCCGGACCTAGGCTCACACTGGCCACTTGGTCACGGACGTGGTTGATGAGCATGGCGAAGTTCGGGTCGGCGGCGTCCTGGAAAAGCTCATCCAGCGCAGCCAGGACATGGTCCCGATTGAACTGGACGGCGGACGCCACCGGCGCGGGCTCGGTTTGCAATTCCACCTGGTGCTCCTCCACGGTTGTTAAATTAGCCTGAACCGCGGAGGACATGAGAGACCTGTCGTCAAGGTTCTCATCCATCAAGCCTTCGATTGGCCTGACTGTTGTGCCATTCACCACCACCATACCGAGTTCCATTTCCACCGTGGGCCCCACATAGGTGCCTGCAGGCATTGGCAAAGCTACGGCAAGATCGGCGCTTTCAGCCGAAGGGAACTGGGACCAGCCATATTCCTCCAACTGTTCAACGCCGGGCATCTGGCCCTGAGTCAAGTCTACCAGTGAGGGCCATGGGGAGGAGACATTGAGAGAGACCGCCGCCTCAACCACCGAAACAAATGGCGAGGATTCCTCCGAAGAAGTCTCCTGTACCACCGAAACAAATGGAGAAGACGATGATGCCTCCTGTATCTCCTCCAGATTGACCGGCGCGAAGGAGCTCAACGACCCCTCCACAGCCGAGGGCCACTCACCGGTCAGGTCAATACCTGACATCAGGGCAGACAATTCCGCCATAGCTGAGCCTGCAGACTCCACCTCTCCTGCTGCGCCAACAGAGGACAAGATCCCCGAAAGAATCTCGCTATTGACCACAGCTGGCGCGACCGTCATGCCAGACACCTGCGACACAAATGGGGAAGAGCTCACCTCTTCCAAGTCCAAAAGCATCATTTCAGTGCCGCTGACCTCCGAGACAAATGGGGAAGAGCTCGCCTCTTCCAAGTCCATTGTCATCACCACGTCCACATCTGAGAGAAACGGGGAGGAGCTGCTCTCCTCCAAGACAATCTCTACATCGGGAATGAAAGAGGACGTGGGAGCCGAAGCCGGAGTTGGTGCGGGGGAGGCATTGCTACCTCCATTTCCAGAGAGGGTTACTGTCACCGCCTCCATATTGGAGACGAACGGAGAAGAGCTCACCTCTTCCAAGACCGACGTCGCCTCAGCGGCGACAGTGACAGCAACAGGGGGGACACCAGAGAACTCTACTGCATCAGAACCACTAGCCATTGCCTCATCGGCAGCCGTAACAACCACAGAATCAACGCCCGCGACCGCCACAAGTGACGTCACAGGCCAGAATGGACTGGATGTAGTTGCGGCCGAAGCCACTGGTGCCTGACCGTCGTCCGAAGTCACTGTCAAACCGGCATCAGCGACCACCACAAGTGATGTCGCCGACATGAACGGGCTTGACAGTTCGGATCCAAAGACTTCTAGACTATCCGTTGACTCGAAAGCCGACGAATCTGTTATGTCGAAGAAGCTCGGAGGATGGACGTTGGCGGAGGCAGTGGTAGCTACGGCCGAATCCGCGCCCCCATCCGCGCTCACAACAAGTGATGCCTCAGACGAAGACGGGATCGACGGTGCCGCACCAGTAGCTCCCAACACCACAAGAGAACTCGTCGACTCGTAAGCCGTTGAGTTCGTGATGTCAAGGAAGCTCGGTGGGTAGTAGATAGTGGCAGAAGTGGAAGAAGCAGTAGAATCCCCCTCCGCGCCTTCAACAGGGATCACCACGTTGTTGTTGTCAGAAGAGGCGGCGGAGGCGGTGGGACGGACCGGGAGACTGTCGGCGGAGGGCGAGCCCGCCACGGACGTCTCAACCGTTTGGACGGGAGGATGTGGAGCCGAGACCGATTCTGCGGGTGCCAAGCCGACTCCATTGGAAACAGGAGAAGGGACCGCATCTGACAAGTCGATCAGGTCTTCGGAATCATCCATGCCGTATTCCGTCAAATTGGCTGCAGGCAGAGGGGGCAGATTAAAATAATCAACCCCGCTCAAACCAGCGAGCGTCCCATGGGCAGAGGGCTGGGTCGGGAAGATCGAATCAGAAGGAAGGGCCAAAGCCACCTCCTCCCAATCACCCTCCAAGTCGAGCAAAGCGGGAGCCGAGCCGCTGCTATCACCCTCTGCGGGACTGACAAGAGGCTCACCCGGGGTCGCTGGAGGGACGTCGGCGCTGCAAGACGGCTCACTCACCAAGCCGGCAGACACAACATCACTCCGAGCACGGGCATTGTCATCCTCTGTTTCTTTGAAGAGGCCGGCGTTCTTGCCAGAAACCGAAAAAGTGACAAGAACTTGCTCGCCTTCCTTGGCCACCTTGACTTGGGCATCGACTGCGGCTAGGTCTTCACCCGCGCCAGCAATCTCCGCCAAGAGAGTCAAAAGTGCATTGCCATCCCGGCTAGCAGAAGCAGTTGCACCATCACCACCAGAGGTAACAATGGGCATCTCCTGCGAGGTAGCCAGAACGGGGGAAGGGTCACATGGCACGACGTCTTCGGGGCAAACAGAAACAGAGGATATGGCTGTCAGCGACAGCCGTGGCGGACCACCAGCAAGATTGCCATTCCCAGGAACAGCACCTTTGTCCTGGAACTCGTCCGAAGATTTGTTCCATTCCTCCAGCGATGTTCCAGGGAAGTCGGGACCGGTGGGTAGCGCACAATCGATCTTACACGGAGCATCGACAACGACAAGGTGGCGGAAGCCTTCGTCAAGATCCATTTCCACCGGCAGGGGTTCCTCTCCCCCGACAACCTCTGAGATTGGCTCCAACTGGCCGCGACCCCAGTGGTTTGTCGGGAGTGAATACTTCGCAGGGATAGAGACGGAGTTGAGTTCCCATTGAACCGCCTCCCCCACCGTCAAAACGGCAGAAGCGGAGTCGGCATAGGAGTGGAGCCGTGCGATGAGTTCTACAGAACCCGCGTCCACTATTTTTGCCTCCCCATCTCTATCCCGCTTGTACTTTGTGAGCCTCCCTGCGGCTTCAACGGAGAGCAATGGCTCGGTGACGGAAGGGTGGAAAAGTGCATTCCGCACATGCACTAGAGACGGAAGGCAAAGCGATTAGTATCAGGCACACGCGGCTCGACTGGTGCGCAGATCACTGGAGGATCCAGCACTCAGTTCCGTTTGGTTTGGGGGGAGGGACGGGGTCTTGCCTTTTGCCGCGACCAAGTCGTACCAGCCGGCGCAGGGAGCAATCGGGGCGTCGAAGCGCGCATGCTGGCCAATGCCGTTCTAAGACATATCCAGCAGCGTACGCGACTTCTTGGCAGCCGGCTCAGCATCTGCGCCCGAGAGGGACTCGCGGGTCCAACACTTGAAGCCCGGCAACACAGTCCGGCGCATCAGCTTTCGGGTCTGGCGCAGCCGTCTCTCCTTAGTCGACGAAGTGGCACCCCCCCAGCGGGTGCCCGTCGAGGCCGAGTCCAGGCTGGCCGTAGCCGAAGAGCCAAATGTAGCGAACCATGCGCGGTAGGCTGAATTGCCGGTTGAAACCGGCCGTCTTTCCCAAGCACGGGGGCGCAATACCCACCGTGGAAGGACAAACATGTCCTTATCGAACAGGGGCGGACGACCGACACCGCTAAAAAGAAGAGAAGAAGACGGGGAAGATAAGTCAGTATTGACACGTCAAATAGGAAATGGAGATGATGATGATGAAGATGATGATGTGTGTGCGTAAGTGGCATGGGCAAGAGCAAAGTGGTATCTAATCGCCGTCACAAGTCAAGCATCAACTGATTCTCATATGAGGCCAACTTGAACCGAGTCTTCGAGAGCGGAAGATCGCCGGATCCGCAAGACAAACAAAGACAGTAACGAATCCATGCAAGACAAACGCAAGCACAAACAGCCCCAAAGTATGACACCGGCCGGGATGAAATCGACGACGAGGACGAATGAAAAGGATTTGTCGAGCCACTGGGGACGACCTGGAAGGGAGGAGGCATGATCTGTCTTGAACGAAAAGGGGGGTTCCATATTTCAAGTGGTAAAAGAACGGATATATGGCAGGGGAATTATGCTTACCGAGCGGGGATTCGAACCCCGTTGTGAAGAATCCAAAGACGATCCTCCCGAGGGTCACCAGTCGGACTAGTGGTTGCAGGATGGGGGCTATTGAAAGGAAGAGAGAGCTATCGTCAGTTGTGATCTATGGCAGCATGGTGAGTGATGGGGATGGTGGTAGCCATGAAGGATGGTGATGGTGATGAGAAGAGACGGGTTCACTTACACGCGGCGGCCCAACGAAAAGGGCTGCCGGTCCAACTGGCTACGCCAGTTGACGCTCATCTCCTGCAACGTGGTAGTCATTTTGACGAGGTGATGGTTGGACTCGAAATTGGTAGTAGGTGGGTGGTGAGGAGTGACGGTAAAGTCAAGTGATGATTCGGAAAATGGTGCGGCAAAGGGAAAAAAAAGGTTGACGGTTTGGAATTTTTGTTCGAAAAAAAAGCGTTTGAGGCACTGAATGATCAAGTTGACTTGGAGAAGAAAAGAAGAGAAGAAGAGAAGAGGAATGAAACTGAGAGAGAGAGGGGAGAGGCCGGGCTTTTGTATGGCCCTGGAGACGTCCCCGATCACTCCTCGTCGCTCCTGCCAATGTCGACTGAAGAAGCGATCCCCAGATTCTCGCGTGTATTGCCCCACTAGTTCCCACTTTAGGCGCTGTCAGAACCCCTGGATTGACGCTCCTTCTTCAACTTCACACCACGACCGTGCCAAACTGGCAAGATGTCACCGACAGGTTCCACCCAATTGGGAAATTCTAATCCCTTGGGGAGTGCAGCTTTTTTTCATTGGCCGCTCTCCAGCCAACCTCATAAGCCAAGAGCCTGAATGGGAAAGACCAGCAGGCTCCTTCCTGTGAATAAACGCAAACGCGCTCATCCAGACACTGATTAGGTCATTCTCTGATCCCTTAGGGGGCCGCAACTGCTACTGTATATATGCTGTAACTGCCAATACAGGCAAGGCCTACTTACCTAATACCTTCTTGGCCCCTCGATACCCTTCAGTCATATGTCCTTACGGGGTAATCACCACAAGCTGTTCCCTTTGGGACGGCAACAACGCAGTAGTTCTTTCCCCTTTGGTGAATTATAGGTGATGACTGGTCAAGCTTGGGATAAAGCGTGTTATTCTGCCTCTAGTTGGTGCATTGCGGCTTCCTGTAGGTAGACTTCAGTGTAGATTCACCGCAATGTATGCAGTGGGTACAGAGTTGGTGAGTTCCAGCGCAATGACGCGGAAAGGTGAGGGTGTCTTGGTCGTTTTTTTTTTTACAACCTGAAGAAGGCGAGAGATGAGTAGTTGATCGACTCTATAGGCAAAGTGAGAGAGTTACCTACTCGATGAGATGAGTGGTGCAGTGCACACACTGAATGAGTGTCCTTCGTCAGCCTGACAACCCGTCACTCACTTACACACGTCCCGAGAGATAAAGGCACGCCCCTCGATAAAAATCTGGAACAGAGGAGTATCTCTTGATGATTTTCTCTTCAGGCCATCTGATCTGAGTCAAGGGTTATCATGAATGGTTCAAACTGCAAGTTCGTGGGATGCATTACAGAAGTGACGATACCGTATGTGCTTTCTCAGTGCCGTCGCTTATTGCCGGCGCTTCACCTGACTTACACGCACATACAGGGGTCGAATCAAACCCTAGCTGTGGGTAACCCTAACTCCCATATCTCTCGTCACGCGTGTGATCACGTGGTCCGAAACTCCATCCTGGCAGGTTTTTTTTTTCCCTCGCGATCTAGACCAAGAACATCACTGCCATGCAAACCATCTCACAACCTCAATCGCCTCCCATCTCTCTGCCTTTGCGTGTACGTGTAATATCGTGCCTAACGAACGAAGCGAATTTCCTCACACATCTCTAAGCGCAAAGCACTGAATCAACTGGCGCGCCCCATTCGCCAGCCCACCACCAAAAAACGCACACGCGCACATATCCCCAAAACTCCCTTCCCGAACCAGTCGATCGAAAGTCCAAACGAAAAAAGGGGCCGACGGACGAGAGAGGACTTCTCAGCCTGGCGGACTCCTCACGGCTCTTCCCGATTGAACCCCGTGCTTGATATAACCGTGCACGCACACACTCACTCACAATGGCCGGCAAAAAGCCTATGCGATTGCCTCCTTTGAAGGTTCTGCGCGTTCGCAACCCCGTCCAGAAGACGGAGAACCCGTGTGTGCAAGCCATGGCCTCGGTACTTTGTATGTGGCTCCTGTCCCTTCTGTTTCCTATTTCTGGAGACTGCTGGCCCTGAGGGATTCTTCTCCGATGTCCTCCCGGCATGCCTCAGTCCTCTATTGTGTTGATCTCGTGGTTGGACTTGCATTCCCACGACCCGCTCTGTCCGCTGGCCAGTGTCGACGCCGCGCCCAGGAAAAGAGCCATATCTGTTTGCTTCCACATTCTCGTCTTTACCTTGCTAACCATGACATCACTTCCGTCTTCCACAGCATGTTGGGCGTCATCTGGCTTCAACACAGCCGGCTGTGCCGTCCTCGAACAGCAACTGCGCAAGTGCATGGACGCCCCGACGACCGAGAGACCACCCCCGACCGCCGTCAACTACCACCTGTCGCGGTTTGCGCAACAGATCAGCGGCCCCAGGAAGCTTAAATAGACGCGACGTTCCTTTTAGTGTGCCGTGCTCGACAGGCCCAACCGTCCGCGTATACCAACGGATTCCTTGCATAACGACGTCCCCGGAGAAGCACGTTGAGGGTTGGTGGAAGCAAACGCCGTGTAGGCTTTTTGCGGGAGGATAGCCGTCGAACCACTTGCGGACCATCCGTATTGTATGACTATTGTTGTTTTGAAGTATCCGCTCAGCCGAAGGCGGAGGAGATGTACGTAAGACGGTAGACTGGAAGATATGTACCAAAAACATTATATGCCAACTTTTTTCTGCTTCTTGTCCTTTCGTATCTGTATCCATCGTTGGGTCTGTGAACTTGCCGATACAGCCGGAGAAGTCTCCACCCTACCAGGTTCGAGGGAGTAACCTCCCAAGCATTCACAGCCAAAACATCGAGGCAGCTTCACCCATAACTACAGAACGGAAAGTCCAGCGTACAAAGTTAGCAGTACCTTTAAGATAAGCTGTCTCTTGATCTTACGATACATGAGCAAGATATCACTAGGGTGAGTTCGTCCACAATATAGAAAGGTAAAGATTCAGAATCGCTGCATTTTGTGTTATACCTGTCTACGGCTAAATAAAACCAAAAAAAAACAGCCAGAAAATGGTTCCAAGTCCCCAAGCTCGTCTCCAATACTCCATCGGACACGAAAGCAAATGCAGAAGCGCAGGCAATTAGACAAAAACATTGCGAGCAAAAAAGGACGAAGATGAGGAAGGGAAGCCGAAAAATTCAAGACCCAGAGATAAGGAAGAAGGAGAGACACACAAGACACAGCATTAACATGCGAGAAAGACACAAGGAAAGAAGTAGGAGCGAGTACCAACGCAGAAAGCAGAGTAGAATTCAAGAGAACAGACGAAGAAGAAGCAGAGGAAAGAATAACCCTAACAAAGACAAAAATGATCCGTGAAACGCGTGGGCCGTCAAGTTCGAATTGTAGAACCAACAAAACAGAAAAGGAAGTGCAATTTAAAAGGGTATAAAATGAAGAATGAAGACGTGAGAATCCAGGACGGGGAGAGAGAGGAAGGAGGTGGAACGGGAGAAGAAAAAGGAGAAAAGGGGGGGGTCATGCATGACAGAATCATCTCAGGCTGGAAACAACACAGGACAGAAACCAGACAGGCAAACCAGAGCCAAGACAGAAGATGCAGGTGCGCAAGATGCAGGAAAGAAGAAGGGGGAGGCATAGTAAATAGACAAGGTCTAAGTCACATGAAAGAGGAGAGAGAAGAGCCGGCGGCACACACACACACACACACACCTCCAAGCTCAACACCCCGAAAATGCACTCCAACGCGAGGAGGCCATCTACGCCGTCTCGCCATTGCAGTACAGTTCAATCTCGCCCACACCGCCCGCATACATGCTCTGCACCCCGTCCCGCCAGTCCAGGAAGGCAATCTGGATGTCGTCGTCGCTCTCTATACTGACAAAGTCCCCGTCCTCGTCGCGGTACCGCAGCCGCAGCATGCCCTTGGCAATGCTGCTGGACGTGAACCGCGCCAGCTTCGCGTCGATGCGGTCGACCAGGCTCTGGAAGGTGATGCTGAACGGGACCACCAGCGTAATGTAAGCCCCGCCGTCGGTGTGCACCTTCACCTTCAGCTGCGTCGGCGCGGCTGCCGAATCGTTGCTGGCAAATGAGCCAACGCTCACGCCCATGTCGCCCGAGCTGCCAGGCGGCGAGAAGCCACCGTTAGCACCTGAGCGTGGCTGGAGCGGCTCAGGGATCATCGAGCTGGGGCTCTGGGTGCTGCCTGACCAATTCGGTCGTCCATACACCGGCTGCACCGGGAACTGGGCCATCTGGCCTCCCAGACTACCCGAAGGCTGATGTTGTTGGTACCGTTCGCGCTGGGTACCGGGGCTCTGGGTATTGGACCGCATCGGGATTTCTTGCCGGGGAGATCCGGTTTGCGACCGCGGAATGTTGCTGTCGTGGTGGGCGTGGTGGAGGTGGGCGGGGATTCCAGGAACGGCCGGAATCCCCACGGTAGTGTTGCCCGTGGCCGTGTTTCGGCGCATTGCTCCGGGGCCATTGATGTCGGGTGTACTATACGACCGACTACGTTGTTGCTGGGCGGAACTTTGCGACATAACGGGCATCGAGGGCCCGCGGGGTTGGCGAGCGTATGGGCTGGGCGAGGGCCCGTCTCTCGAAGGGGCACGTGGCATAGCAGGGGCGGTGTAGCGGTTGTTTTCTTCCCAAGTGGGCTGAGGTGTCATCGTCTTCGGGAACGGGTATCCGCTCGTCGAGAAGGCTCCAGAAGCGGTGCTTGTACGTGACGACACGGGCGACTCGGCAACGGGCGAGAAGTACGACTCGCCATACCGCTCCGCCGGTGAGGCTGTGGCGCGGACAATGCTTTGAGTCTGGAGGCTGAGAGGAGCTGGAGGCATCGGGAGAGGGAAACGAGGAGGAGCAGTGCGGACCATGCTAGCCAGCGACTGGGAGCTTTCGCTGGTGGCTGACCGCTGGCGAAGGTTGTTGCTGGAAGCCGTCCGGGGTAGCATCTGGCCGCCAGGAGTGCCGCTTCTGTACTGGAGGCCGCCGGTAAGTTCATCGTCTTCCTCATCAGCATCGTCTTTGTAAGGGTTCTCCAGCGAGCTGGCTTGGTTCTTCAGCCAGTTGAATTCGGGAGCGGACGTGTCGGGGCTGGACGAGGCGGTCTTGGAGGCATTCAGCTTGCGTTGGGTGTCGAGGCCGGCCGCCCATTTCTTCATGGGTTCTTCGTTGGAGAATCTGATGGTGAAGTGCTCGACAGCCGGGTCACCTCTCCACCAAATCTCAATGCTGTAAGAGCCTGGATTATATCGGACAAGAGTTAGAAGCGGAACATACATGCGATGGCCTCAAGCGTAATGGCGGGGGTGGGGTACGTACCAGGCTTAGAGAGCGTGAGCACATCAGTCACATTGGACATGAATATCCGGCCCTTGAGCTGGAGCTTTGCGCTCTTATTCCGAATCTTGGAGCCAGTAGACCGTGTCTTATCCTTCTTATCTTTGGACTTGTTTGGTGAGATTTCCTTGCAGCAAAGCAAGATGGATTCAAACAGATAGATTTCGTACTAGAGGAAGAAAAGAAATAAAAGTCAGCCTGGGATTGTTCAGAGGAGCCATCAACAAAGCAGGAGTGGAAGGAACCCACATCTTTTTCTTGATCGTTCTTGCCAGTGATGACAGGGTAGATTCCGTGCTGTAGGAGTCTACCAAAGTTCTCGACCCTATGGTTTTTCCAGTCGTCGACGCGGCCGATGAGTTCCTCGAGGGCCTCATCCAGGAGGTCTTGGTTCACAGCTTCGTTGGCGTTCTGGAGAGCACGTTCGGCGGAGGCGATGCCGGCCTCGAGGTCGGCGCGGATGGCTTCGTCTTCGGTCTTCTTCAAGAGGTCCTAGAAATAAGGTGAGGAGAGAGGATGGGTTAGATTACACGTACACAAGTGTGGGGGCGGGGATCATGCTAACCTTTAACAATAGCGGGTACTTGACCAGTCTCTGCATCGGCTTCAGCAAGAATCCATCCAGAGTGTTCGCATCACAGGCCACGGGATGGTCCGCAGCCTGGATCTTGTCAAAGACGTTGTTGACGACCTGGGCCGCCTTGCGCTGGTTGGCAATAAAGGGCTGGTAGATGCCGAACTGCTCCTCGAGCATAGAAAACGGAGATCCCCACATCTGTGTGGAGGCGGGCATGGAGTTTGTGGTCTCGACACGAATCAGAAATCGGCGCTGGAAGTCCAGGATGGCGTTGATGTTCAGGAAGATCTGGTACACAGTGTCACCGGGCACCACGCCCTTCTCTTCCAAGGTTTTCTTGAGGTCGTGCAGATTCTCTAGATCCTGGACGTATTTGCGCTCGGTATCGACGAGTTCCTTGATGACATGGTCGCGGTAGGACATTTTGCCTCCGACAGCAGCCGGCATGTCGTCTTCGGGGTACGGCTGGGGTTGGTACAACAGACCTTTCTGATCAGCGAGATCTAGCACCAGGTTGAGGACTTGGGTAACCTAGTGGGCAGATTAAAGTTAGCCATGGTTTCTAGAGTCAAAATTCATCTTCATAGTGTTCAAGTTGGGAGGTTGGTAATATGGCGGTGAACATGCCATTGCCAACCATCACCACCACCACCACAAACCCCCCCCACCCCCCCAAAAAAGTCAATATATACCTTTACGAATCCGGTAGTATCAGTGCCAGACACATCCGTCACACGGAAGCACTCGGCGGGGGGAATGTTCAGATCCTTCAAGCAGGCGTTGATGAACTTGAACACGGCCAGCTTGGCCCGCTTCGCATCGGTCACATTCTCGTCGTCGACGCTGAGGGGCTGGCCCTGTTGCAGGCAGTTGAAGACGATCAGGAAGGGATATCCGGTGCGGAAGAGACTCCACAGAGAGTCGACGGGGTCGGTCTCGTCGATCTGGGCGGTGAACGGTTCGAAGCCGGGCACCTGGGCCAGGCGCTGCTTTAGCGACACGCATATTTGGTATAGTGAACGCGAGGCATCGGCCTTTTGGTTGATGATGTTGGCGGTGGCCATGACGGGGCCTCCGGCACTGGGAGTGACGGCGGTGGTGCCGCTGGAGAAGGATTGGAGCGAGGTCGCGGAGCTGTTGTAGGCGGTAGTGCCAGACAGCTGGCTTGTGCGGGGAGCGGAGTTCATGGTGGAGATAGCGGCAGAGTTCTCTCTCTTGAAAATCGGGGCCGTGTTAGTTCTCAAGAGGGGGCTATGGGCCATAACATCCATAGTCGAATAGCGGTGTACGTCGAGAGGAAGAGGGTGAGGCACAAGGGTGTATATAGAAAGACGGCCGGCGGACAGATCAAACGATGAGAGATCCGGAGGTCGGCAGAATCGGGGAAATCGTGGCAAAGAAAAGTATGATCGCGGTTGAGGTAATTCGAAGCCGAAAAAAGGCTCCGAGGCGAGCTATCCGGAGGAGCGCCACCCCGCTCGAAGGCCGGAACGTTGAAGTCGACGAGGAACAATCTAGACAGTGGCAAACGAGCTATCACCTTCACGATTAGTCGAGGGCTCTACAGGTTACGACGGAAAGCAAAAAGCTGTTCGTAAGTGTCCCAAAAAAGAGGCCAAGCAGTCCCCCCAAACGACGATGTCGAAGATAACCGAGAGGCCGTCCGTCCACTTCCTGCTGCTGAGTCACAATGCACAGAAACCCAACCGGGCAAGAGTCAAACGAAGGCCCGCGGAACCCGTCGAATGGTCAAGTGAGGCCCTTAACGAGACAGTTCGGTGAGGGGACAAAGAAAAAAAAAAGGAAACGAGGAGCTTCTAGATATAGAACCCAGGCGATCGATCAGGATTGAGTGAGGGGAGAGAGAAGGCTGACGACGTACCGCAAGAGAGAATCCGAAGAGAAGGGAAAGCGTGCAACGGGCTAGAAATTGGATTGCAGGGAAATCGATCGAAGGTCGGCGGTCGCACGATATTCCAAGTCAAGGAATTCGGACTCCAGATATCCACGGAGGTTGGAGAAGAGGAAGGAGGAGACTAAAGAAGAAAAGAGAGGAAGGAAAGGCAAAGAAAGCGGAGACTACAGGGTCGATAAAGAAAAGGGGAGGGAAAAGGAGGGAAACGAAAAGGCCCTTGCTAAAACGAGAAAAGAGTATTACAGCGTCCAGAACCAGGGTGAAGAAGCCGTGGAAGACAGGATACGGTGATTGAGGATATTGGATTGGAGGGGAGAGGAAGGGTGATATCGATTAGGGGTGAGGCTGATTATATGATTAGAGGCAACGGGAACAATAAGAAGAAGGAAGAAGAGACAGGAGTATCAGTCAAGATCAAGGGAAATGAGAAAGAGAAGAGATTCAGGGCAGCAAGATCGGAAGCCTGGATCAATGGATAATAGGAAGATTTGCAAGGAAACGAAGCCAGTTGACAAGGACCCCCTCTCAGAGGAGATTTTTTACTTTTGGGGGGGATATTTTTAGGAGAGAACAGGGGGATGTGGAATAGATAAACAGAGTGATAGAAGGTTACAGGAAAAAGAAAAGAAAAAGAAAGAAGAAAAAAAGGGGAGGGGGAGGCCGAGGAAAAGAAGCAGAGGCCGGGAAAGGTGTCAAAGATAGGAGAAGAATGAAGATGATGCTTCATGGTGGTGGTAGTGATAAAGGGCGAATTCAAGGGAGGCTTGGTTCATTTCTAGGCGGGTGGATGAGGGGCAGCAGCTGGAACTACAGGGTTCTAGTGCCTAATGGTGGGTGTGTTTTGGCACTATAGCGCTGGTATGGGAAAACTCTCAGCGGGTTTGGAACTAGATGTGGCGGGCAATTGGCGGCCAGAAGCCGCTAGAAGAGCAACTGCAGGCGCTGGAAGGGAAAATGATGAGTCAGCAGCAGTGGGAGACTCTGATTGGTTGGTGGGAGTCTCTGTTCCTCTGTGTGTGTCTCAGTCCGTGAAGAGCTGATGTGTGGAAGGAAGTATTCTGGACAGGCACACAGTACAGTACTCATCACCGCTTTTCGATTTCCAATTGTGCTCGATAATGGCAACGCATCACTATCGCCAGAATTCTGAAGCTCGGATCAGTTTAGATAGGAAACATTATCGCTTAAAAACTTTAGATTAACATGGGTAACTGGGTCGGGAAGCTGGTGGACTGGACAGTGTTACACTGTGCGCTGGATAGGGGTTGACGGAGTATCTATGGTGTATGTATGCACACTGTAAACACTGTGTTAAGCTGGCCTTTTCTCTGGGCCGCCACGAAGACCCTCTCGAGTATGTGCACTGTGTACAGACTGTGGACCTGGTTTGCTGATTTGCGGGCCATAACCTCTACCGTGCATTGAAAAGTCGGCACACGGTGCTTCTCATGATAAAGGCAAACGGCACAGTTTCTAGCATGTATGAGAAGTTGTTTGTTTATTCCCAAGAAGGGGACGAAATTCAAAAGGGCGGGACAGTGTGCAATCGAAGAGAAATGCAGAATATGTGTCTCCCTGATATGATGTACTGTAAGTAGTAGCTACAAGTCGAGAGTGGTGGCCATCCCCAAGAGCATGAGCAGTCTGTCCTCTGTATGTAAGTTCAGTACAGTACTGTGCTTGGTCGAACGGCTGTAAGCTGTTCGATTTCACCAGGCTTCCCAAGGTGGTTCTTCTGTGCAACAGCAGCATTGACTGCGATGTTTCAAAGTTAGCGAGGAGGCGGCCTATCCCCCTCGTCGGCGGCCTGCTACGAACACGGCTCCAAGGTGTACAGAACACAGACTCCAGAGTGCCGGTACCACAGGCAGAGCGCACTGCTGTGGTGTGCGTATTGGCTGGCGGTGGCGTCCGGAAAATAAGGAACAGAGAAGATAGAATCTTTCAGGGTCTTCACAAGCGTGTTCTAGAAACCAGGAACCAAGAAATGGAAAGAGAGGAAAGGAAGGAGGGGGTGTGGGTCCAACTTGCCACTCTCTCTCTCTCTCTCTTCCGTCTTGACTTCCAGACTCTTGCTCTCTCTTGGAAGCATCCCCTGTCCCGTCAAGCTGTTGTCTTTTGGTTTTGAGAGAATGTGTGTGGGATAGAGTGTTTTCTTCAAACAGAAGCATCTTGTGTCCTTTCCGGCCGGAGTATGTTGTACGCTCTTGTCCCTACACTATCTTGCCTTTTCTTGTTGGCAAGTGGGCCACGACAAACGAAACAATCCCTCAGGGGGGGACGACCCGCCTGAGTTGCCATTAACAGCTTCGTGCAGATTGCGAGTATCCGTTACACTTATAAAGTCGGGCCTGTATAGCCTCTGGTGCATACACTACACTACAGTACTGTGCATGTCAGTGGTGGAATCAGCATCATAAGCATCAAAATCATCAATCACCATGTTTGTTCAAGATGAAGCTCAACCGCACCCCCCAGTTGATCTGTACTGTAAGGCCACAACATTCAACACAAAGACCCAGCCTCAGTGTTCGGATAGCTGCTGCCCAAATTTCATCACCACGAAAAGAGACAAACACCAGCGCCTGAGGCCTCAGGCGGGATTTTCCCTTCCCCGTCGAGAGAAAAACGGGAAGTTTGCTCGTCTCTTCAGCTTGCAGCTCGTCGTTGGACCTTCTTGACAGAGCCCCCAATTTGGTAAAACAAGGACAAGGGGGAGGAGAGAGGCCGGCTGGTGGCTTCAGTTTCGCCTGCTGGCGTTTTCTCTCTTTGCCTCTCCGTCAGTCAGCATTCCTGGACGTTCCGTCTTTTATTCTTGTTTTTTTCCTGCCGCTTGTTGGATTTCGGAAACGTTCCCTTCAGCACATGGTGGCCAAACGGCGGACCTTGAAAAAGTAAGAGAAGAAAATAATAATAACAAAGGAAAATATGCCAGCCCTGCGTTGGGATCTCCGTTTGTCGCGTTTGTCGGCTGCACACTCGACACTAGTGTGCGTGTTCAACAGTTTATTCATCCCGGAGTGTAACGGAATAGCTAGGTGCAGAAGGACAAGAAAAAAAGAAAGAACAAATTCCTCCTCTTTCCGTGTTTTTCTCTTCCGTGTGCCTCCCGGCTGTTCACTCGAAACAAAAGCCTTCTGCCGCCCTTGTCTCGCGCTCTCACACCCTCGCTCCCTCATCTGCAACCACTGTACATCGCTACTTGTACTGTACAGTACTGTACTGATGGACGGTGTCCCAAAGTGTGGACCGTCAGATACGCCGATCAGCCCCTCTATCGTAGGACAGCTGGAAGGTGAGAGAGCACCGCTTTGACCTCGTGGATGCAAATCGGGGAGGGGAAAGGCGACAGTGAGAGAGAGAACTCTTACATCCCATCCCAGCACGTCCATCCACAAGCACACACTGTACAGTACTGTACTATGTCTTTGTAGTCAACGAATACTCCATGCCGAGCGTCACAGGTCGTCTCTGGACTGGCATCCTACCACTGACTGGGCTCCCTGCCTTCAGGCGCCGACTTCGCAGGGTTTCTGGTTGGGAGAGGCCCCTCTATAGTTGAAGTCCTAACAAACAGCAGCTCTGACGAACAAGAAAGCCAGTCTATGGGGAATGTCCAATGTCTGCTGGAAAAAGTGAAGCAATATACCCCCCTTTTCCAATAGCCCCATTTGTCACGCAAATCCGGTATGTTTCGATGTCAATCAAACAGACATGTGAACCATGCCGGAAGACGGGACTCTGCTGACAAGAGGCTCCGAAGGCTTTTTTTGGTTCTGCATACTAGCCGTCCTCGACTTCATCCGCCCTCCTTCTTGTGTCTATGTACTCTACATACATAACATAAAAGTGTCCATCGTCTTGTCCGTCTGCAACTCTCGGATGCTACACGTCGTGCTTGGACTTCTCTGTCATGGAGGCGTTAATCCCGAATCGAAAATGGGGCTCTACTACTGACGACCCCGATTTAGTGGTTCGATGTTGCACCACACGTAGCCTCCACCTTTTGCTGCAGCATCCACCACACAAACGGTGGACGGTCAAGGCTTGGTTTGCCAACCCCAAGCAAGCCCAGAGGAGAACGCACTGCAGCTTGTCGCTGCCCTTTATCTGTATACACCTGCACCTGACTGACTGGCACAGGGCAAACGGTCGAGCCTCTGTTGTGGCACCGTGGGTGCTATGATCCCCCCGAGAATCGTCACTCCGGCACGGTGCACCAGTTGTTGGAGGCCCGCCCGTACTCTTGTCCTCGGGGCGCGTTGCTTTGTCCACAAAAGATGTACAGGCACAGACCTACCCTAAGGTCTGGTCATCTTGTCTCAACATGTGAAGTTTGGGGAGCTGACAGGTGGCAAGATATCGGTGAGCTCCGCGGTTCTGCTTAGGGTTAGGGTTTCGGGGTTGAGGAGCCCAACCCAAGCCTCCACGACCGATCCTGTGGCCAAGTGTCACAGTGAAACACACTCAAGTCCTTGGGGTTAGGCCAGCCCGGAGCATTTACACCCAAACGGGGGCGGTGACACAGACCTAGAAAGTCCCGAGCAAGATCGTGTACGCCGCACTCTGTGTGATCTCGACACACAACCGTAGCACGAGTCGCTTAAGTGTCCGTAGTGAAGGGCCCGGCAGATGGAAACCCCAAAACGCCCAACATCTCGCTCTCCGAGCTGACGTCACTAGAATCAGCAGGCAGAAGAAATACACCAGAAATAGATATCAAGTTTCGCTTTGAGAATGGGAAAACAAGAGCGGCTCGCGAGACACCGCCGTTATCTGACGTGCTTTGCTGGGAGTTGCATAGCGTTTTGTGCGAATAGAATGCACAGCGTTTACCAGGGGAGAGATAAAAAGGCCCTGGGCCGCCTATTCGGTCGCCTCTCTCTCTTCTCTTCGGATCAGACTGCTTCTCCCAGCTAGACCTTATCTGGTGGGACCGGCCACCGCCGCCCCTCCCAAGCCGCCGAAGACGATGGCCTTGAAGATCGACCCGTTGCAGCAGCCCACCAGGCCGTATAATTGGCCGCATTGTACCTGGCATAACCGAACATCGTGACGTTCACTCGCCATCCATTCGCCTGCGATGCTGCAAAGTCACATGCGGTGCGGTGAACCTTGGCGGTAATACGGCGAGCAGCGACTGGCCGAGCAGATAGATGGAAGATCTTCCGTATCCACCGCCATGAACACGGTGAGCAAGCTGCAAATCAGGGGTTAGACCCTTGATAAAAACCACCATAGGGCTAGAGTCTATCCGTCTAGGGTTATGACTGTGCAGGAAACCTGCTTGGGCCACCGCCAAAGGCAAACTATGCCCACTGTGTACTTGGCCTCCACATCGTTATGTTGGTCTTGGCTGCAGCTTCCAGGCCTCCAAATCCCAGCCTGAGTCGATACTGCCAGCTGTCAACAGCCTGTGACGGCTGGCAGGTCTACTTGGAGCTTCCAGATTAGGCCTTGACCGGCGAATTTCCAGCCAGTCATGTGTACCACCTTTGGCCTCAGCACAGTGCTTACTGTGCTTGCATTATCGGCACTGTGCAATGCTACATCGCCGACAATCGACACAACACCACACGGAAAACCCAAAAAATCATCGCCAACTCCTCTTCCCTCCAACCTTTCAACTTCACTCAGCTTCCACCCGCCCCGCCTCTCTCTTTTCTGCCCTGGTCCCTGGCGCCCTGATTTTTTCTTAATATATCTTCCGATCTCCGATCTCCGGTCATCGGCCTCGGCTTACTATCTCAATCATTCCATTCGTCCTTTCGTTGGACCGGCCATCATCGAGACAGTTCTCGATTCCTCTCTTCTTCTCCCCACGAACTGCTTCTGCCCTACGAATTGTTCTCCCGCTTCTAGCCATCCGCTCCTCGATCCCAAGTCCCAGTCTTCGAAGACTCCTGTTTCGGTATCTCCGGTTGTTATCGGCGGTGTCGTTGGTGCGCGCTGTGTCGGGCTACTGTGTTGGTGTTGTTGATATTCCGCCCGTACGCTTCCCGGGCCGGCCTTTTGACCGCCGTGTTTGACCTTTGTTTTTTTGGGGAGCCGGCCTTCCTGGATTTCCTCCTCAAAATATTGATATCTCTTATCACCACATCCTCATTCATTCTTTATTGTCACTCTCTGTTACTATCCTCTATCACTTTCTGTCTCTCGTGCCACCATCAAAAGCTATCCGAACAACCTCTTCCACCACTGACATCATCGCTGCTATTTGATCTTCTATCTGGCTCACGTGTGTTCTTTGTGCGTGTTTCAGGGAAGAGAAAAGCCCGGAATACATTTCTCATCCCATCTCCAGCTAGTGATCCTCATTCCTGGTATCGGTTGAGGCTCGCTGTCCATCAGGTGGCTGTCTGCCTTTCCTTTGGTTATATACACCGAGAATAGACGCACACCCCAACCCGAGTCTGTCGCGGACATCCATTTGTCACTGGCCACTGCTCGGGTTCTTTTTTTTTTTCTTGTTTTCCGGCCAAAGATGGACCTTTATGGGCGCTCATCTCAACAGGCTGACGAGGGATACTCCGAACACCCCCTAAATTCCCGGCTTTCCAAGATCTCGGGAGTGCCGCAGTCTCCCTCCGAACTTCCCGCCTGGTTGGCGAAGAATGTTGGTGGATTCCCTCTTAACGTAAAGCAGAGTATGTTCTTTTTTCCCTCTCTCCCTTCCAACTCACCCGTGCCATGGCCTGACTTCTCATGCTGCTGCGTAAATGGTGACCTTTGCGACCGTAACTAACCGCTTCAACCCGTGTTTGCTCGTTTCTCAAAACAGAACTCGCCATGGCCCTCCTCGACAACCTACCCACCTCCTCCCTCCTCGACATAATTGAACAGCTGAACCCGCGTCTGTACATCGACTTTGTCCAATACCTTCCCGCCGAGGTCTGTGTTAAGATCTTGGGATATCTCGACCCTGTGTCGCTGGTCAACTTTGGCCAGACCTGCCGCTCGTGGTACAGACTGTCTCAAGACATCGGTATTTGGGAACAACTATACCTGTCAGAGGGATGGGCCGCCGATACCGCCGAAATCGCCGAGTGGGAGGAGAAAATCAACAACACCGTAGTTGATGAAGCCATGGACATGAGCGATGCCTCGGCTCCGGGCGCCGCTGACGTTGAAATGGCCGATGCCTCGTCCAAGGGCAAGGGCAAGGGCAAGGAAATGTCGTTTGACTTTGAAGTGAAGCCCCCGGCGTCGATTGCGCAGTCGCCGTTCCTTGGGTCTAACTACCCCAAGAAACAACTGCAATATCTCACCGCCGTTCCTCCGCGCCTGGAATCTGACGTGATTAGAAATCAGCTTTGGAGCTGGGAAGAGAGATCCCACCGCTACCGCATCAACTGGAAGTACCTATATGCCATGCGCCACCGGCTCGAGGCCAACTGGGAAGTCGCCAAGTTCACCAATTTCCAGCTTCCCCACCCTGCCTATCCCCTCGAGGGCCACAGCGAATGCATCTACAGCGTTCAGTTCAATTCCAAGTTTGTGGTCAGCGGAAGCCGGGACAAGACCATCCGGATCTGGAATGTCCACACCCGCCGCCTGGTGCAGGCCCCGCTGATCGGCCACCGCGCATCGGTCCTTTGTCTCCAGTTTGATTCGGATCCGGAGGAAGACCTGATTGTGTCCGGCAGCAGCGACTCCGGAGTCATCGTCTGGCGGTTCTCGACCGGTCAGATCACCCAGCGCCTGCGCGCCCACACCGAATCGGTGCTCAACCTGCGCTTCGACAAGCGCATTCTCGTGACGTGCTCGAAGGACCGCTCCATCAAGATCTTCAACCGTCGGCCCCTGCGCTACGGAGACCTCGGCTATGGCGCGGTTCCAGATGGCGCCAAAGGCGCTGTCAACCCGGTGCCGATAAACCTTCGCCGCTACGACTACGACCTCGACCCTCGCGCTTCCCTCCCCGTCAAGCCGGCTTTCACCCAGATTGGCCGGCTGATTGGCCACAATGCGGCTGTGAACGCCGTGCAAATCTGTGGTAACGAGGTGGTCTCAGTGAGTGGCGATAGGCACATCAGAATCTGGGACTGGCCTACGGAGACCTGTACACGCACCGTCGTCGGCCATCACAAAGGGATCGCTTGCGTCCAATACGATGGCCGGCGCATTGTCAGCGGCAGTAGTGATAACGAAGTCAAGGTGTTTGACAGCACCTCCGGCGTCGAGGTGGCGAGCCTCCGTGCTCACACCAATCTGGTGAGGACCGTCCAGGCTGGCTTTGCGGACCTGCCGTACAGCGTGGTGGAGGATGAGAAGGAGGCCCGGCGCATTGACGCGGAGTATTTCAAGGCGGTCAATTCCGGGGCCATTCCCGACCCGTCCACGACCAGAGTCAAGCGGGTGCAGAATGCTGGAAGCAGCCGCCCCGAGGACATCACGGCGTACGGCGCCAAGCTGCCTCCCGGTGGCGGCGGCGGCAAGTACGCGCGTATCGTTTCTGGATCTTACGACCAGAGCATCATCATCTGGCGTCGCGACAAGGATGGAGTCTGGAGAGCCAACCACCGTCTGCGCCAGGAGGAGGCCACCATTGCCGCCATGCGTCTGGCGACTATCGAGCAGATGCAGGAGCGCTCGGCCTGGGCACGCATGGCCGCCGGAAACCCCTCCATTCACCCGTTCCTGCAGCAGCACCAGCCGCAGTCGTCGCAGCAAAACGCTGGCGGCTCGGCCGCAGCGGCTGCCTCCAACATGAACCCGGACACCCATGTTCCTCGCGCGGAGCCCCCGTCATTCTTGAACCAAGACGCTAGCCGCTCGCTGATTGACGCCACTGTGCCCCAGGGCCCCGCTCGGCTGCAGGCCGTGCTGCTTGCCCACCCGTTCCTCCTGATCTACCACGCTCCCTATCTCCAGGAGGTGATCGATCGGCTGCCTTCGTCGACCATGCGGCTGCAGATGCACAACGAGGTGGTGTTCGCCGCGTCGCGGAGCCGCATCCGCGCGGGCATGTTGGCGCAGAGTGCGGCTGCTGCTGGCGGAGCCGGTGCGGCGGCGGGATCGTTGGACCAGGCGGCGATGGTTGTGGACGGCACGGGGTCGGCGTCCTCTGGCACGGCTTTGCAACAGCCGGGATCGCCCGGGGCGGCGATCCCTCTGCACCACCAGCCGCGGTGGGCGCAGCCGGACCTCAGTCCGCCGCGCGTCTTCAAGCTGCAGTTCGACACTCGCCGCATCATCTGCTGTAGCCAGCGGAGTGTGATTGTGGGGTGGGACTTTTGCTGTGGCGATCCGGAACTGGAAGAGGTTTCGCGGTTCTTCGGTACGATCGCGTAGCCGTGTCCTCGACATTAGCTAGGTCCCACGTCCAGCACTGGCTGATGGTTTTGATTTCTTTCTCTCGGTCTTATGATTTTGCATTTTGCGTGTTCTGGGGATGGATGGATGATTGAGGGGGAGGGGGGGGGACACTGGAGTTTTTTCTCTTTCGCTCATGTGAACTTTGTGCATGCATATAAAATTCTCTTCTTGTCTATACAGGTGTGAGATGTGTGTGTTGCGTTCCTGGCATTTCATTTTATGCATGGGCGGTAGAATTCACAAGAATCTTTTCTTTTTTTTTTCTTTTTCTTTTTTTACGGCTGTTACGAGGCGTTTCATCGTTTGTCTTTTTCCCTGGTTTAAAAATGCTTTTCTCTAACTGTTGTGTCGTTAATGCACATCTCTACTCTTCGTCTCCTCGTTCTCCTATGATGTTGTCCATATTCCTCAGGTGGTGTGTGTGGTCTATATTGCCGGGCTATCTAGCCGGTATGTCTCTGAACGCGTTGCCTCTATCCAAGCTGTGCTACGCTCCTGGGCTCTTCCTGACACGAGAAAGGCTATTTCACTGCCGATGTTACTTTAGGTATAGATAGAGTATTCAATTAATAGGTATGATTTTCGGGGATTTGATCAGGTCTCAACCACGTTCCTTATAGAGTTTGTCTGACTTCTTGACTGCTCTTGTGTACTGTACAGGACGACATGGGTGGATAGAAATGACATTTCGGGCGCTCAAAGAACATGCAACTGGCTATTCCTGTCACATCAGACGGCCTCCGAGAGGATCAGATAATGACAGGCTCCCTCCCATTTGAGTACTGTACAGTATATTGCTTATACGAGCTGGCTGGCATGACAACACCCTCGACATGGATGTGACTCTTAGGGTTATCCCGACAGAGCGGTACCGTGTGATATAAACATGCTTGAATGGGCAGGTGATAACTCGAGAAAGGGGGCCGTGAAATGACAGTGTCCACTCTAAATGTCACGGCACGGAGGCCAGCGCCACACAAGGTTGCTTCTTTCTGTTGGCTTTGGGCATGTTGCTGCTCATTGGGTGTGCGCGATGTACCATAGATTGATACCACTTTAATTCGGCCAAGCGATATGAGATGAGTGGGCTATGCGCTGGCGAACTGTACGTCCCCTGGGAAATCCTTCCAGATGCACCCTGTTGTTTCTCGCTGTCTCTTGCGCTGATACCCGGTGTCATTCTCTCTGAGGGACGCCGGCGGGCGGGACAGATGCCTCTTTCAGTGGTGTGCACCGCGACAACCGAGCCGGGCAGGGGCCCCAATGCACCAGGTAGCACTGCCAGATCGACTGATCCGAAGAGACTTCAGAAGATCGGGGAGGAAGCCAGGTGATATGTCCCAGGAGGCCTCGGAATGGCCAGGGTCGAAGCATGTATAAAGAAGAGTGGAGGTCCGCAGGTACTCGTTCTTACAGTCCTGGCCGATATCTCGAGAGAGAAACCAAGACCTTCCCCTATTCCCCAACGAAACGGCTCTTTCTTGTTTTTTTTGTGTTCATCTATCACACTCTCTTCCCTCCCATCTTTTGCCCAGACTCTGCTATGAGATTCACCACATCCGCCGTTGCTGCCCTGGCCGCCACATCCAGCTTGGCCCGGGCAGCCAGGGTTCTGGAAGATCAGTCGTCCTTGGCTCTCTGCGAAGAAGCCGTGAACTGCGAGATTGTCTATGACAAAGATGGCACCCCGTTCGGGGATTTCAAGCCCGGCATGGGGCCGAACTCGGAGTGGTTCAACAATACGGTGGCCGGCCGAGTTGTCGAGATTGTGATGCGCCGAGAAGTCCTCACTAGTGAGAGGAAATGCACAGAAAAACTCTGCCATGTGAGTGAATATGCACCCAAACACAGAGAGGATATTTCCCCCTTGCGGAAACCTCCTAACGCCGCTATCTGTAGGACATGATTCGATCGGAGGATCTGCAGCAATTTGGCTCGCTTCACCCACAGGAAGCGGCTAAAGGGTAAGCAAGCACCTTAGATGCACTGTCACTGGAGCGCTCCAAAGAAAGCATGCTAACGCGTCATGCGCGGCAATTCACGCTCAGAGTATTTACGCACTGCCTCAAACGTGAATGCAACACCAGCTGGCGACATCAGATCCGCTTTCACCGGGACAAGGCTCTCCTATACGTGACTGCCCAGGGCGAGTACGCGGAGGAGGGTGGCCCAGACCTACTGAACGCGCTCGTGGATTTCTCGGCCGTCCATGTCGAGACCAGTATCGACTCCGAGGAAGCCACCGCCAGCCTCGAGGGCTACAGCTTCGAGGTGTACACGGCTCCCCACACCATCCAAGTGAAGCAGTGGGCCAGATCGGAGGACATCGGACTGTGGCTTCGGGGGACTCTGACTATGACAGTCAGCATTCCTGACGCGTTTTTGAAGTCGGGAGTTCTGGGACATGTCGGCCGACTGCCTGCCGGTTTCGTGATTCCATCCTTGATATGCCTGTAAGTGAAGTGACCCGAGGACAGACATGCTTGCTTTCGAGACGATATGGCTAACGTATGGCTGCCTTTCAATGTAGGCAACTCTTCTTCTTGGGTTTGGGAAGGATATTCTAGACGAAATGAGGGCTGGTCTATGAAGAACCATCATGCATGTGCTGTTCGTTTGAGGCTTGTAATGAGACATGATGTGTGCTGGTGATATATTGTACGCTTAGGGTTAGAAAATAGAGATCCCTCAGCTGTGATCAGCTGTGAACACCAGTCCCGCTCCAGTGAACTTTCAACCCTAACCGCTGTGAGTGGAACCGCATGAACTGGCTAAAAGGCCCCACCACTGAAGGACGGCGTTATCTCTTGTCCCGTTTTTCGTCTCAGCATCGGCTGCCCCTCATTCTCCTCTTCTTCCACTTTCTTCCTCTTCTTCTCGTCGATTCCCTGGATTACCAGGCTTCATTTGGCACGCTCGGGCGTTCTGCGCCGCTGTCGCCGCGCTCGTCGGCACCGGTGCTGGCGTCCGGGCTTGATTCTGAGACCGAACGCGGTCTTTTGTGTAAGGTAAGACATGCCACCGGTGCGGCGCACTTGCGAAAGAGACGAGATGAACTTTCCGCTGCAGAAGTTTTCGCAAAAGGCTTCCTGCAAGTGTCGTCTCACCTCGCTCGATTTTGTGTGTGCGCGAACTCCACGAATGTTGGGAGGGGCGAAAAAAGTGCGCCTGCCCAAAAGAATCTGCCCCTCCAAGATTGCGCCGGCAAAATGCCGGTTAAGCCATGACTCAGCAACCGGGGGAGTACATGCTATAAGCCCGTTTATGGCAGCAGTCTTTCGCCTTCGGGCATTTGGTCAATTTGAAACGATACAGAGAAGATGTAAGCTCACTTCCCCAAGGTCCCCAGTTCGAATCGCACAGTTGCTAACAGTTCACTACAGTAGCATGGCCCCTGCACTAAGGATGACACGCTCAATCAAAGAGAAGCTACCAATTTTTTTGGAGATTTTTTTGATGATATTTTTTTTCTCTTCCTTTTTCTGGGCAGAGTTGCCAGTATAGGAGGGATTCGTAGTATGTGTAGAGGGAGTTGGGAGAGGTAAAAGTGGGCGGCGAGAAAAACCGAGCACCAACAAGAGCCTCCCGATTCTGTCCGGCTTTCTGGCTGCCCGTCTTCTTACCCTGTCTTTTTTTCTTCTTCTTTCTCTTTTCATTCAAGAATTAGATGCCGTAGCCGGAGTATCTTGGTATTTTTGCTTTTGGTTTCCCAACCCTACGAGGGACACTGGTTGGGGCCAAAGAAGCGCTCTGTATCCGTGTCTATCGCCAACGGAAGAACACAGCCCATCCATCCGGTGGTCGACTCAGAATTTCTACATGGTGTAGTCTTGCGGACTTGTACATATGCTTTCCACGATGCTAATGGGCGGATTGGTCGGCAAGAACACCAGCTCGTTTCACAAATTGGGGCCCAAGTGCTGTCAGGAACGGGCACTTCAGATCATGTAGTTCACAAGAATATACTCCGATAGGTAGTTAACAAAAGACAAGGAATATCTAGTAATTTCACAAATTCCAGCCCCAGAATTCCAGGTGCAAAAAAGACACAAAAAGACGCATGCGTAACATCCGGAGAGACAGGAAAATTCATATCGGCTAACAACAAATGCATCATGAACAGAGCAGCAGCAGCACCTTCGTAACTCTTGACAAACGGCTACCGCCCGTTTAGCCGGCAGCCTCCTTGATCTTGCTGCCCTCGGCCACGGGCGGCTCGTCGACAAACTCCGGCAGCTCGTCCTGCAGAAACGACGGCATGGCGCCGGCGTCTTCGCGCTCCATCTCCATCTCCATGCCGAGGGCCTCGAGTTCGGCGTCGAGCTCGGTCTCGTCGACGTCCTCGGGGATGTCGTAGGCGCGCGACAGGCTCTCCTGGATGTCGTTGCCGACGTCGAGCAGGTCGGCCATCTCGTCCTGCAGGCGCTCGATCTTGTCGATGTCGACCTTGCCGTACTGGCGCTTGAGCTCCTTGTTGGTGGTCTTGAGCGCGTCGACCGTCGTCATCACGTTCTTCAGGTTGTCCTGCATGGTCTGCGCCTGCTCCATGTTCCACACCTGGCCCTGCAGCTGGTCGCGCTGGCCCTCGTACATCTTGCGCCGCTGCAGCACCTTCATGGCCTTCTGCTTCAGCGCCGTCTTGCCGGGCCCGTCGCGCATCTTCGCCAGCTTGGTCTGGTAGGTCGTCAGCTCGGCGTTGATCGACGCCAGCTTCACGTCGATCGACGCGATGCGGTCGTCGATGTTGCTGATGGCCCCGTTGAGGGTGGGCTTGGGGCCCTTGGGCTTGGAGCCAAATAGCCGGTTCATCGGGTCGGTTCGGACGCGGGTGGGGAGAGAGGGGTGGTTTTGAGTAGTGGAGACGTGTGAAGCGTTCGTGGAGTTGGTGAGGCTTTGCTTGGGTCTCAAAGGTCGAGATAGAGGACGTGCTCGGAGGAGGGGGAACCAGAATGAGGCGAGAGGGGCGAGAGTAAGCGCGAGAGAGGTGGCTGGTGAAGACGTGAGAGATACTATTGAAGGAGCGGAGACGACAGACAAAAAAGAAAAAGGGAGTCCAGAGGCAAAATTATAGGGAATATCGTGGGAATCGGTGTTCGCGATGGGCAAACGGTTCTTTTTTCGCGTGGCCGGCGGATTGCGTGGAGGATAAAAGGCATTCGTCGCAAGCCGCCGCCGGAGGCACCGATAAATGCAGCTGACGTCAACTGGAGGGGATTTGTTTGGGCAGGCGCTTGCAGCTGCTGGCAAGTGCTGGGATGTGTTTAGGGTTAGGGTTTCTTTTATGTCGACTTCTTCTAGAGTTCTTGTGCTTTGATCTTGGAACATCTCCTCATAGAGGGCTCAAGTCCGATGTGATAAACGCCAAAACCAGATTTCCTTGATTCCGGCTGACTCTCTTTGACCGACTGGTTGCCCACATTCTAAGGCACAAGCGCTGGGGTGCTGATGCTCAGTTGGTGTGATATCGCTTTCACGTCTGGCGATACCACGCGAGTTCTCTCAACCGCCGCCTACCTGATATTCACGGGAGATTTTGGCTGTTGCGGAATCACTCTCTCGGTCTGGTGGGCCGTCAGAACCTAAATGCCCCCTCCAATTCACTCGCGAGAACGAGCTTTCGCGGCATGGAAAGGGTGGGGGAGATGTGCCTGGATAGATAGGCATAGGCCTAGGATGACAAGGGGGAATACTGACAGGGCTGAAGTCGGGATTGGTGATGACTGATTACGGGGCTTTGGGGGGTTCTTCGCCAATTCCGATGTCTGAGAGCATTATTGGGCGCTACAGTGACCTGGCCAGCCAGCCACCAACAAGCAAGATCGTGAGTGGCAGCTTGGAGCGGATAGGGGATGTTCATGTATGCACTGTATACACTATCCTCTTTGCATGTTACAGCCGCGGTTCGTTACCGTTTCATTTTCCTCTGCTCTTGGTTTTCGCAAAGGCGATCGATATGAAGAGCCGGACGGCGGAGAGAGATATATATATATATATATATATATATAAGACACGAGAAGGCCGTCAGCACAGACGAAAAATCCATCTACAGAATATCTCCTTTACAGTCTACTAACAACAACAAGAAGTTGCAGAAAATATATCCCAGCCTTTGGATATCCATCACTCTGGCCTGAGAGTTTCATACACACACCGACACAATCTACGCCCAGAATGCCGACCGAAGTCGAAGAGCCTTCCAAAAGCCCCACCATGCTTGATCTGGGCCCCATCCGCACCAGGACAGGGTCGGCGGATGCGCCACAGGCGGTGGCCAACATGGCGGACGCCTACAGCCGCCACTACGAGAGCGTGCGGGCATCCGTCCGCACAGATGCCGAGGAAGGGCTCGCGGCGCCAGCCCACCAGCAGCTGCTGGAGTACGATGCCAGGCAGGGCTGGGAGCCGCTGTGCAAGTTCCTGGGCAAGCCCGTGCCGGATGTGCCGTTCCCGCATATCAACCGGACGAACCGTGTGTACGGAGTATCTAGATGACCGCTAAGGTTGTGGTTCTTCGTTCGGGTTAGCATGGTTTGTTTTCCCCCCTTTTATAAACTTGGATGCTTTCGTTTTCGTTACTGGTTTCAGAGCTCCAAAACGTTGCCTCTGCTATGGCGGGACTAGAATCACAACAGAATACAATAGATATCTCGGGGTCACGGACGATACAGACGCCGTTATAGGCGGGGCTGACGAAGGGACCTTATCGCGAACCGGAAGAAACGGCCGGTGACACGTAAGTCTCCGCTCGAGGTCCCCAGATCGGATCCCCAACGTGATGACGAAGACCGGAGTGAACGGCACTATGGGGACTGCATATACAGAAGAGGAAGTTGTACTGTACATAGTAGTGCAGTGTATGCTCTGATCTCCACGGAATAGGGCTTGATGCACGACTGACAGATGGACGGACGAGACACGACCGACAACCCCGGCCGGGGAGACAAGCAAAAAGGGACTTTCTGGCCTTGATCAAAAGAGCCCTGACGCGTAACCCACACAGCCAAGCCAAGCTCTTCTCTCGAATTCCGGGATAGAGCGGAGTTCGGCTGGCATCATCCTCCCAAAAGACCCTCAGCTTGTATTCTGGATGCTACACACTGTGACTTACTTACAAGGTCCCGGTAATCAAACCTGTTAGCAACTCTTCAGCCCTCCATAAGCTCGGCCTGTCGATTTCCCAGGGCATTCTGATACCTGAAGGTTTCGCCCAGCTATTCATAGGCGGCGGGCGGGGGCCCAAGCTTCGGGAAGAAAAAAAAGAGACAAAACCAGACCATACTGGATTAAGCAGGACCTTAAGAATGTGACCATTGTGGTTGTGTTTGTTCCCGAGTTTTGGGGTTGAGAAGAGTTTCCATGGAAATGCATTTGGAATCGTCTTGACGAGGTTACAAAAGCAGAGGGCGGGAACGATCGGAGTCCCGGGGCGCTTTCTGGTTCCTGAATTGTTCGGCTTCTCTTCTCTGGATATTTCATCCTTCGTATCTCTCTCCTTTCCCTTCCTCTTTCTTTCTTCTGCAAATCATCGTATCTACACATACTGCAGGAAGCTTCATTGCTCTTATCGCTCCTAACCCCCCCCCCCCCCCCCATCCCCCGCCCGCCCATTCAATCCGCCAGTTCAACCACCGCCTTTGCGCCATGGTCGCCGTGACGACCGGCAGCCTCGCCGCCATCGGCGCGCTCCTGTTCGGAGTGGCCCGGGCCCAACTGCCGCCTCCGGTGAAAGGAGTCACGGTGGTTCAGTCGAAGCTGAATCCGAATGTGTCGGTGTCGTTTAAAGAGGTTTGTCGCTGAACCGCACTGAAATCGAGCTCTTGCGCCCCGAGCTGGGGTTGCGGCGCGGACGGGGCCAATGGAATGCAGAACACCCGCTAAAGCCCTCCCCGACTCTGTTTAGCCCGGTATCTGCGAGACCACGCCCGGAGTCAAGTCGTACGCCGGATACGTGCACCTCCCGCCGAATTTCATCGACAAGCAGCCGCAAAAGTTCCCGATCAACACGTAAGAAGCCGATTGCCCGCCGCCCCCTCCAGTAGCAGCGCAGCACCGCGATACTAACCCCCGCCACGGCCAGCTTCTTCTACTTCTTCGAATCCCGCACCGACCCCGCCAATGCACCCCTCGTGATCTGGCTCAACGGCGGCCCGGGCGCGTCGTCGATGATCGGGCTGTTCCAGGAGAACGGACCCTGCATCATCAACGACGACTCGAGCACGACGCGGCTCAACCCCTGGAGCTGGAACAACGTGGCCAACATGCTGTACATCGACCAGCCTACGCAGGTGGGCTTTTCGTACGACTACGTGGTGAACGCCACAATCGACCTGGCCACGTTTGACATCACGCCGGGCGACTTCAGCGACGGCGTGCCGGAGGCCAACGCGACGTACTGGGTCGGGTCGTTTTCCAGCGCGAAGCCGAACAACACCGACGGCACCACCGAGCAGGCGGCCCACACCATGTGGCACTTCCTGCAGGTGTGGCTGGACCTGTTCCCGCACTACAAGCCCGAGGACGGCCGGCTGAGCCTGTGGTCGGAGAGCTACGGTGGCCACTACGGCCCGGCCTTCACGCGCTACCTGGAGAAGCAAAACGAGAAGATTCGCGCCGGGAAGGAGAGTGGGCGCCACACCGGCGCTCATGAGCTTAAGGTCCACTCGTTGGGGATTGTCAATGGCCTGATTGACGTGGTTACGCAGACTGGGCCGACCATTGAGTTCACCTACAACAACGTAAGTGGGAGGAGGGGGAAACGGCTTGGATACTCCGGCAATGACTAACGATGCACACACATCCCGACTTGTTTCTCCAGACCTACGGAATCGAAGCTATTGATCCCGAGGACGGCGCCGAGTATATGGCGTCGTGGCTCACCCAGGGCCGGGACGCGGTGATTGCCTGCCGCGAGGCCATCGCGAACAAGACCAACAACCCGGACGAGATCCAGAAGCGGTGCAGCTACGACATGGGCGACAGCGATGTGATTGAGAACGGCTACTTCCAGTCCGACCACGGCGTGTACGACATTGCCCACCCGCTGCGCGACCCGTTCCCCAACCCGTTCTTGTACGGCTACTTGACGCAGGCGCCCGTGCTTGAAGCCCTGGGCGTGCCAGTCAACTACTCGTGGGTGTCGGGCGCGGTGGGCCAGCGGTTCACAGCTTCGTACGATATCATCATCAGCATGCTGGAAGACACGGCCTACCTGCTGGACCACGGCATCCCGGTGCACATGATGTACGGAGACCGCGACTTCATCTGCAACTGGCGCGGCGGCGAGGCAGCCAGTGTGGCAGTGCCGTACCGCGGCCAGGCCAAGTTTGCGGCGGCCGGGTACGCCGACCTGATGGTGTCGGACGGCGATAAGACGTGGGCGGGCGGGCTGACGCGCCAGGTCGGCAACTTCAGCTTCACGCGCGTTTTCCAGGCCGGCCACGAGGTGCCGTCGTACCAGCCGGAGACGGCGTTTGCCATGTTCGAGCGGTCGCTCAAGGGCGTCGACATGGCCACCGGCAAGCTGCCGCTGACGGACGAGCTGGTGACCTCTGGCATTGCGGATGCCTTCTCGGTGCGCCAGGCGCCGCCGCCGCGGCCGAAGGAGCGGTGCTACGTGCTGACGCCGGCGTCGTGTGCGCCCGAGGTGTGGGAGAAGGTGGCCAGCGGTGAGGCGGTGATCAAGGACTTTTTCGTGGTTGAGGGGGCCGCGGAGGAGGAGGAGGAGGAGGTGTTTGACGAGCTGTAAGCGGTTAGGGAAGATGCAGTGAGGGAAGAAGGATGGCAATCTGTCCAGATAGCAAGTGATACTTCCCATATATAACGCAATCTCCTTTGGTTCGAGTTATGTAACGCGTAACATCGGCACTCCACTGCCGAGACCACTAGTGAAGGTGAGGTATGGCTGGAGGGGAAACAAAACAGAGGTGCTCCACCCGCCTTCGGATCCGAGGCCAAGCTGGTAGGAGAAGGAAACAGGAGGTGATACTCCGAAGTCACCCAGTCTGAAGATTTTATGGCGCGAAATGATGATATCTCTGTCTCTTTATATCAGACCGAAAAGACAGAAAGGAGAGGAACAAAAGAGAAGGAAGGAACCACCCACCCGGTATGGTAAAATCGAGGGTAAGCACGACTGACAATCGGGTATTAGTGATCCTCGGGCCGTATCCGTCCGTTCCTCCCTTTTTTTATTTTATTATTATTATTATTATTATTATTTTTTGTATGAAGACACTTTCTTAGAAGAGACAACAACACTCACCAGACGAAAGCCGTGTGTGTGGGAGGGAAAGGTCAGTGTGTGCGAGAGATTACGAGTTATCTCCAGTTTGTCACCCACACCAATGCCCGCATGTCAAGTGGACCAGACAAAAGATCAAATCTCCACTGTAGCCCAGTTTTCGACAAGTCCAAGGGCGCAGAACCCGGTGGCGGGCAAGAGACATGTTGACATGGCATGGTGGGAGACGCGCCCTATGTCACAGACAGGCCTCCCGCAGGGCGTACAAACGACCGAACCCGCAGAATGTCAACATTCCCGTGCCGAGACTCTAATTTTTGACATCCTGACAAATTGAAGGGCGACCGAAGGAAGAGAAAGCAGCACAAGGGAAAAGAAAAACGTAATGGCAATCAGACGGATAATTTCCCTGCCGACCAGAACAGAATATCCCCTGAACGGGAGACTTCGGTGGCCTAATTCAGATCCCAGGGGAAAGCTGGGCAGTGTGGGCAGTACCGTTTCCGCCTGGCCGGCTTTCGGGCACTAGTTCAGCCATGGCCAGAAGACGTGCCCTGAAACCTGCGGAGGGGACAGAGACACGACACGCAGCTTTGCCAAACCGGATACCGAGCGTGGCTGGGCGATATCAATGTTGGCGGTGGTAGCCGCTGTAATCTGGGCTGCCGGTACATGCAGCACAGCACATATCCCGCTGGACATGTGGGATGTGCGGGTATGTGTGGGTGACTCGCTGACCCCCCCACCCCCGGCCGCAGGCTTTGGGCCTGACATTGGCGGCCAGACACACCTTAGCTCGATCGATAGCTTAGTGGTTCGTTCGTTGGTTCCCACCTGCTGAGTTGGGGTATCGGCTTGGCTTTACCCGACCTGGCAGTTTCCTGGAATTCTTGAATACATATATGCCGTCGTCCTCCTCGTTTGCCATGGCTCTTGTTCTGTTATGCTCTTCCCTTCTTCCCTCTTCTTTTTTTCTTTCTGCTTCTTCTTTCTCGTGCATTTTGTTTGCTCGTTCGTTCGGAGCTCGTCTCCTCTCCCCGGCCCCGCATCTTGGCGTCCCCGGTTGGTCCCTTATCACCCGATTTCGCCACTGCTGCTTCCTCACTTACATACCAGGACCACACGATGCCTCTTCCATCACGATCATGCCGGCGAACGACGACGACGACACAGCACAACCGACGGCCACAATCCAGATGCTCGCTCCCCCCTCGCTATCACGGCCGACCACCATCAGGATTCTCTCTCCTTGGCTTTTCTTTCCTTCTCTTTCTGTCTTTCGACACATACCACTGTTGCCAACATAACCCTGAGACACATACATACACATCACCGACTGTGCAGACTTCCGTATCATTCATTCACCCGTGATTCTTTCGTGCATTTATCCAGCCGGCCCGGTGTTCCACCGCACGACCAACGGCAGAACGGATCCTTCTATTAGCATCATCATGCCAGTGAAGAACCGAAGCACCACACAATCAATCCTTTGCTCGTTGCAACCACCATATATCAATATCGAGCGAATCTCACTGTTCGTCATTTCAGGACCGCAATATTCATCTCGTGGCAGAAACGTCATGGTATCAAGATTCTCTCCACGCCATACCTGCAAGAAGGTAAGCCAGCACAACATGGTAGGTACATTCACGCACATCTACACAACACAACAGGAGGCAGACATTTCATCATGTGGAATGGTCATTTATATTCAGGTGGGGGGTATGTAAACCAAGATTCTGGTTTGTTTATCACCGTCCAATAACTTGAGTTCCAACGAACACGCTCGAGAGGGTGATTAAACTTATGATATGGAATCAAACGAGAGAAAAAAAGGAAAAGGATTCAATAATGGGTGCATTTATGCAAGAAAAAGAAAACACAACAAGAGCTACCCTCCTGGGCTTTCGCACAAGAATCGGCACGGCATGGTCAACACTTTACATCACCATGCTGAGGTAGCGGCGCCAAGCAGGCATGGCCGCAACCTTGGCGCGGTAAGCGTTGATAACATCCCAGTCGTGCTCGCGGCGGCCAGTGTCAATGTCAATGTCCTCGGTTCTCAACCATCCCTGGCGCTTCCAGACGTAGCCAGCAATCCAGAAGAGGATGACGACGGGGAAGGCAAGGTATGACTTGAAAAAGGCCTCGGCATCGAGCGGCTCAATGGCAGTGTACAGAGTAGCAATCAGCACGAGGATGTTGAGGATAAGACCCAACCACGAGCCGTACACACCACCAACGGCCTGGAACGGGATCTCATCCAGAGTGTGGCCCTTGGCGAACCACGCCTTGCGGAAGCGGATGTGGGCCAGGCAGATCGAGCCCCAGGTGAACAGAGCAGCAAGACCCGAGAGAGCCAGGAGCCAGTCGAACACGGTCGGGCCGTCGGCGCTGAGGTTGATGTAGCCAATGGGGCCGAAAGCCAGAAGGGCAATGACCGAGGCAAGGGGACGACCGGAGCGATCGATGTAGGTGAAGATCTTGGGGGCATATCCCTGCTGGGCGATGGCAGTCAGGGTACGCGATCCACCATAGACCGACGACACACCAATCGACAGGACGGAGAACAGAATGACGACGTTCATGAAGTGGGCATATCCCTCAAGACCGGCATACTTGCAGGCAAGCACGAAAGGAGAGGTGTTGGAGCCACCACCGGAAGCGCCAAGCAGGTTCGGGTCATCCGAGGGCACAAGCAGGCCGACGAAGAAGAGACCGAGGACGTAGAAGACAGTGATACGCCAGAACACCTGCTTGATGGCACCAGGGAGGTGCTTGGCGGGATTGGTAGACTCGGCGGCAGCAAGACCGACCAGCTCGGTACCGGCGAAGGAGAAAGCGGCGGTGACGAACACACTGCAGAATCCGACGAAGCCATTGCGGAACGCACCGGGATCGTACCAGTAACGGGCACCCCAGTACTCGCTGTAGCGTCCATCGCTGGGGCCACCACCGAGCACAAGCACGAGGGCGATGATCAGGAAGATAACGGTGGCAGAGAGCTTGAAGAGCGAGGAGAAGAACTCCTCCTCGGCATAGCCCAGGGTTCCGAACACGTTGATGATGATGATAGCGACGAGGAAGATGGTGATCCACACGGCGTCGCTAATATCTTGGTTCCAGAATCCGATTGTCAGACTGCACACTGTTAACTCGAGGGGAAGCACAATAGCCCATTGCATGACATAGTTCCAGCCCATAGCGAAACCCCACGAGGGGTCGATGAAACGGTTCGAGTAGGTATAGAAACCACCAGAGATAGGGTACATAACAGCAAGTTCACCGAGAGCATAGACTATAAGGAGCAGAGAGAGAAAAAAGGGTACGTGTTAGTCCTCCAGTTCATTGCACCTTTTAGACCTCCAGCTAACACAGAAAACCAGGAAAGGCAAGGCTGGTGGTAACATACCGACGTTGAACATCATCACACCGATGATCATGAAATCAATCATGACCGAGGCAGGGCCACCGTTGGCGAAAGCCTTGCCGGAACCGACGAAGAAACCAGCACCAATCGATCCACCGACAGCAATCATGTGCAGATGGCGCGACTTCATGGAGTGGTCAAGCAGGGGCTCGGAGCTGCCGTACGAACGCATGCCGAAGGAGCGGAAGTTCAGACCGTTGCGGGTCATCCAGCTCTCCTCCTCACGGGGCTCGACGGCAACCGACTTGGTGCCATCGACGGCGGTCTTCTCGGGATCCGAGAAGGAAGGGGGAAGATCGGCCATGGCGGTGGTGGGAGACTGATACAGTCGGGAATGTGTGTGTGTGTGGGGGGGGGATATTTAATCGGTGAAAGAAGGGACTGGCATGGATTGACCTTTATCAAAAAGGAAAGGTGAGTTGCACGATGAAAGAGCAACACAACACCTGTGAAGGGGAAATAGGAAAAGGTATGGGATTAAATGGTGGGTGGAGGGAGAGGTGAGGACACAAGGACGAGAAGAGAAAGGAAGAAAAGAAAAGGGAAGATCGACAGGAAATCGAAGGGGGGATGAGGCCGTCTTAAAAAGAAATTGGGGGAAGCGAGACAGAAGGCGCAAAGCAGGCAAGATGGAAGGAAAGAAGCAGATATGGAAGGAGCTTGTCTGCAGCGCAGCATTCACATGAAGGAAGGAGCCAGGGAAGGGAAGGAAGGAAGGGGAGATTGGAAGTGGGGGGCAAGAGCGACCCTCTCTGCAGAGGAAGGTACTGCAGGTGGGTAGGCAATGGCACGGCACACGGCAAGAGACAGACCAGACGGAGTGGGAGAAGGCGCGACCCTGGAGAAGGAAAGAGCTCTCTGGCCACCACAACGGTATGTCAGTTGTTTCTGGTACATGCTACCACCACTTTTTCCTTATCATACCAAGCCAAGATGGAGAGACCACAAAAAAAAAAAAGGGCCTAGAGTTGTTGTCCGGATTTACTGTTTCTGGATGCGATGGCACACTAACGAACAAGGCCGGGGTGGACGAAAAAGAATATTTATGCTGGGTGGTGGTGGGTGGGTGAGCCAAAAGAAAAATAATGAGAAAATAATAAAATGAATAGCAGCTAAGTCATCCTAGACGATTTGGTCCCGATACAACCTCAGACACTAACAGCAGCGAATGAACATTGCTTATAGTTGAGGCCCCGGGGGGAGGGTGTGGGAAGTGGCGATCGGTGGTGGCGGCGAGGGGGGGGGAGGGGGGGNGGGGGGGTACACGAAACAAGACGAGGAAGGCACGGAGCAGACGCAAGACAGTGTTGCTTTAATGAGGTTGCGCAAGGAGGACCGGGATACAATTGGGAAAGGACGAGTCCAGTGGTGTGGGTTGTTCCGACTCTCTTTTGCGAGAGGAGAGGGAGGTACGTATTCTTTCCTTGCCGTCAACAATGGGCATCGTCACATGTGGTGATGTTGGTGTTAAGCCCTCAGGGTCGGCTGGTTTGGTGTTCCATTTGCTGTTCGCAGCCATCTCCTCTCTGCTAATACCACCGCTTTGGTAGATGACTATCTGGAGTGTGGGGAAGTGAGGACAACCGGAGGAAACTACGAATACACACACATATACGCATTCACTCGTGCTGGTGGACAGAGGCGCAGGTACAAGGACGGGTACGAGTGTGTACTGTAGTGTCTCTAGCCAGCCAGTTGATGCCCGACTCCAGAATGAAACGCTGCTGGTGATACCGCATCTATCTCTGCTGGACTTACTACAGTACTTACACTGCATCCTCCGGCTTGTGATAACCAGCATTGGACTGTGCGCTGCGCGCCTGGTGGATGCAGAGACGAGGTCTGGATTCGAGAAGATAGGGAAGCCATGGCCGGCGACGCCGTGATGTCCCAGCAAGAAGTATCTTTTTGCCATCGTTGATATTGACGTCGTTATCTCTGGAGCTAGTTGGGACACAACAGACTGAGAGAGAGACAAACGTAAGTTACGTGTTTGCCGCTGGAACAGAAGATAAGAGACCCAAAACGGTGTTAGTCATCCGGGATGTGCGCAAAAGAGTCCGCCAGCAGCCAACAGCCGACATCAATTGTCGCTTGCGCAAAGGAAGGAAGGGTTGACCGAAAAAAGCATAGACAGAGGGCCAAAACAACCAGAAGGAGCCAAACGGGGAGGCCGGTCATGCGACATTGATTTTAGCTTCACGGTGTTAGTAATTGCTTAGACTCGGATTTGCGTCCCTGACAGGATTGGCTTTGATATCGATTGGAAGTGGACGGCGGAGAAGAAGACTCGTAAACCCTAGGAGATATCAATTATAGCCAACCGAATATATGAAAAGAAAACGAAAACAAGGCTAAACAAAGGAAAACAAAATAAAAACCACACCAGCCGGGCAAGACACGCAAAAAGCGCCGAGAGGGCGAATATTTTGCTTGTTTTTTCCGCCAGATCTAGTGAGACTCCAATGCCAGCGGAAAGATTGAGCGAGATATGGAGGGAGATGTATTGACAGGAAACTAAATCTCTGGTGTTTGACGCCGGTTTAGCTTCCTGCCCCGGCTTTTCTGGTTGTTTAACTGACTTATTAAGAACCGCCCCCGAGGCAACTCAGATTAAGGCTCGGCTGGCTGGCGCTGATCGGGCAAAAACTGTCCAGACTGGCGCTACTCCTCTTTGTAGTCCAGGTTTCGGGACTAGAGATCTTCTAAATCTTGTGCATTCCATCAACAGGTGCGGGAGGAATGCGGCGATGTGTTCCTGTTCCTCCATGAAACAACTAACAGCTGAAGGATTTGCGCGGTGCATCATACACATAGTACACCACATACTGTACTATCCATAGAATTGTGGTGGTAGATGGGGGATGATAAGGATTGTCGCCCGACCCGATGCTGACTGGAGGATGCTCTCTGTTCTGTATGAACTGAGCATTACTCCATACTCCGAAGCCCTTTGCTTCCACCCTCATCTAACTCGAGCAATGCCCACCACAAGCCCACCCTGCAACGAATGGATGGAACATCGTGGAAGTGATATTCCCAGAATGCTTCGTCTTCGTTATCTTTCGTAGGGTTTCCAGACTACGCACAGCTGATCCCACCGACCAGGGGGAGAGCTGTAAGCTGCACATAAATTATAGCACTGCTTGCGAGGGAGGAGGTGCATGGGTGGATCGTATATTGTTTGTCTAGTGCCGTATCTAAACATGGGGCCTCACTTGTAATTGCTCAATGGTAGTGTTGCATGGAACCCATTTTATCTGCCCCATATGGCGGAACCAATTTTGGATATCATGGCCGCCGAGACTCTCTCGGCCTCGTATGTGCGTACGGCAGAGTAGCAACTGGCACGGTCTCATACACAGAGTCACAGCTGTGCGAGTACAGCAAGTACTGTACTGTACAGTATGTACTTGTTTGCTGACCACCAGCACGAGAAGAGAGCTTCTTGGCGTTTATAGTCAGGACTGCCAGGATGGATGGAAGACCAGCTGGCTGGTTCCCGCTTGCACAGAGCCCTCAGTGAAACACCATCTTTGATGGCGAGGGGGGTGACCACAGCCCGTTTGGGGATACAAACAGAGCGAAGCATCCAGCCCTCTTCGGTTAGCTCCCTGTGAGTGTCTCTGGTCGTTGGTTGTTGGTTGTCATGTTTTGGTTACGGGTGCATGCCGACAACCTGCGAGCCACCCGTGGTGCGCTGTCCAACGTGATACGGTTTGTCTAAATCCAGCCGCAAGCCTCCCCGGAGGATTCCCTGGGGGTGTGTCTCTGTGGGTTGGTTTTGCTGATTCTTTCAGCCCGTCCTGTAAGAGCTCAATGGAGAGAAGTGGCGCGTTCAAAGGTCAGGTGTCAGGCCAGAAGATGCTGATAAGAAGCCGTTGTTGAAAGAGTGTGGAAATCGAATATCACTCACTCAGGCCTCCTCCTGGCCGAGAACGCCGTTTCCCCATCTCGGTGATTCCAACTGCCGTGTCCGGGCGGTCCAATCACCTCATATATTGTTTCCCTGGGAGATGAAGGAACAAATCCAGGCGTCACTACCCCGGGTTGTTTCCGGACGAAAGCTACAGTTATGGTAGCTTGCCTTTTCCCTCTCTGGTTCAGCGGCGGTGATAAGATCATCGTTACTGCTGTCGTTCCGCCTGCTTTATTATCTTGTACGCCGACCTGTTGACCGGGTTGCTGATAATCACGACAGCGGGATGATTTTGTAAGATGTGTGTGATGTTTCACCACTCTGGTCCTGCAAATCTCAACGTTAAACAGTGGCCAAGTATCTCGTCGCCTGCCAACAAGCGCTGACATCGGGCGCTACAGAGTCGGGTATATCCCGCGTTCGCCCGCCGACTGCGTTTATATTGGCTTCCAGGCCTTAGTGTACTTGTACTGTACGTGTATATTGAGTGGTGACGATAAGCGATGCTAGCAACAGCCCACATGTGTGAAGCTAGCCTGCGTATCTAGAGCAGAAAGAAATTCACTCTCAGACAAATGATGATGTGGTTGAAGTACAGTACACATGATGAAATCCGTGTTGGTAAAGGATATATTGCCATTATCCGAATCCCGGCGCCGTTGCGACGGATAGGTCCCTCTTTCGAAAGCGTCCCGTCTGCTGCAGAGTTGCATCTGCTTCCGGGTGCTAGGAGTGGTGTGTGGGGGAGAGATAGGAACAGAAGTGTGAAGATTCACCCCTATGGGTACATGTGTGAGCAGGTTTTGGTTTTCCCTTCCCAGCTTATCGGTGCAGGCTGATATCACCGTGTGGTACATACTTTACTGTACATACAGTACAGTACACTACCAGCATCCCACACCGGGCGGTCCAACTTTGTTTCTCAGCTCTCCCCACGGCGTCGACGAGGTCCGAGAAAGTCACCCAACCACTCCGCCACGTCGCTAGCTCTCTCCCACCCAGCTCACTGCAGATTCGCTTTCGCCGGAGCAACGCTTATCGTTGGCTTTGCCAGATGGAATGGACCAGGAACGCTGCAAGGTTATCAGCGGCCGTTTGTCGGGTTGTGTGTGTAAGTATTTGTCGAAGCTGCACCGCCGATTAGACAACATGAGATGAAGGAAGCTCTATCGACAACTCCGTAACATGGTGATCGGGATGGCCGTTGGAGAACCGTACGTACAAGAGTGGGGGAAGGGAGCATTCATTCACAGTAGCGGCAAGAGTCTGGTGATAGTGCTCCTCGGATGTTTCGTTAAATGGGAAGAGGTTTGGGCACAGGCCCCTGTAGAGAGATACCTCTGGCAAGGGTCAGAGAGGACAGGCGCCATTGGATGGATGGACGGACCACAGCACGCAGATTCCCTGGCTCCCCCAGTCTGGCCGAGTTTGGATCGAGGTCGTAGCTATTTCCTTTCTGACGGTGTGGTGGCCAGTGAGCTAAGGTGGGTTTTAGGGTGGCGACCTGGGATCGGGTTCGCCGTTTTCACAAGAGATAACGGGGAAATAGTCAGAGACAAGGAGCAGAGCTAACTAGGTCAAGGAACCACAATGTGGTAATATGGCCCAAACACCAAGGGTTAATAGCAAACCCCCAACCACAAGCTCCTAGGCCCAAGCGGGCGATGGGATTTAGCAAGGGTGGGCCGACTCGTCAACCATGAATAGCAAAAATAGTCGGGGATGGCTGGTTATCAGTATCACCACATCGTCAGCGCCGGGGCAAGTGGTGTCACGAGAGTCCATTTTCACATGACTGTGCACGTGACTATGGTGATGTGGTTTTCCCGCAAAGAATACTGAGGTACTATGTGCTCAATCTATATATACTTGGTTATTAGTTCACCAAAGTTAATCAAGTTGATTCTCGACTCTTACATCACCAATGAAGCTACACCGTACAGTAGTTCATACTCCAAAAGTGGTGAGAAAGCTGTTAGGCCGACGGAATTTTGAGATGTATTTTTTTTAACCTCCCCGGAGCAATTTCAGTCCTATCCCAGTCGGGTCAAGTCGAGGATAGCAAATGCTTATCTCTGGCGGTTCGCGCGACCCGGCCTTATCTTGGTGCTTCCCACCCATGTCTGTCTTGGCAGTGTTTGCCATCACACCGTCTGGTGTGTTGATGTTGTTGTTGCTCTTGTTCGAGGCCGAATGGCGGGAGACATGATGGAATGGGCATAGTGTCAAGGAGTTGATTTGGAAGAAAAAGAAGGAGAACAAGACAATTACCGGCGGGGAGGGGGGGCGTGGTCCTGGGGCGTGTGCTGTAGGTGATGTGATTCTGCTCCTCGCACCAGCCCATGTATTTGTTAAGATGTGAGAAACTCTCGTTTTAGGCTCCTCCACCTCGCAGGGCTTTATCGCCGATCGGGTGAGGCTGCAAGACCAAACACCCCTCTGAAATCTGGTGTGAGTCCACCGGCGGCGTGTTTTCCCACGGTACCCCAGGACTCTACGGCATTGTGGGCTTTGCATTCCTATCGGTCTACCACGGATGGCCTCGTCGAGGAGACATTTCCAGCCCAAAAAGCAATCTCGTGCTCTTTGATTAGTCCAGGAGGAATCTTTTGCCAGATTCGGATGGCGATCATGGCACATCTCAACTTCCATCCAGTCAGTTACTTTTTACCCCCCGCCATCGACTAACACGGGCGTCTGTTTCAGAAACAATGTCTTGCCCAGGAACACCCTCCCCCCAGTATAACGGGCTTGATCAATGCCCTGAAATTCTACGAAGAGAGCCCCTAATGCACTGCCTCCCAGCTGCTCCCTATCGCCAATCTCTTGGGCTATCTCTGTGTGGTTTGTGAGACCAGTGTCTGGCCTGTGCTGCATTGAGCACCCCACCACTACCACCGGGACCCTGCTGTAATTCAGATGTCGCATTTCTTGCATCCAACTGTAATGGAAGTCAGCTCTTTGTCGCCGGCTTTGCTTTTGCGTCCTCGCTGATATCTGCTGTTCCTGCTTTTTTTCTCTTTCCATGTCGTTGTCTGAATAGCCTCAACAGCCCAATTCATTTTGCTTCTCATGTCAGATGTATATGTCAGCAAGATTATGTGGTTCTCGATGTATGGGTCTTCGTTCCGTGGCGCAAAAAGATTGGCCGTAGGATCTTTTCTTGTCCTTCGGCAGTTTAGGGCAAGAGCGACCGAGGGAGACTCCATAGAACATTCTTCTAGAAGACTGCTTATCGCCACGACTCTCCTTTATCGCCAGACCTCGTATTTTCATTTTTTAACGTTTGGGATAATTTGTTGGATTTCTGATATCCAGGTGCGACCACTCGAAAGATTCTCCCGAAAAGATCTTATTCCCACCAGCGGTTGGATGATGATACCGTCACACTCCTGCAGATAAAAATCGGCAATACCTGAGGAAGAGAGGGAGATGGTCCAGAAACGGGCGTGTCAAGGGTTGAAATTACGCGGATTGAAGATGTTCCTCTACCCATGTCAGTGTGTCTTGTTATTTGGCTTTCGCCAGCTTTGCGACACTTCTTTGGATTTCCATGCCGGTGGCTATCTGCCACAGTCATCAAGTCGTTGTTCCCCTGCTCCTCCTGACTCTTGGATTGTCAGACCGTTTACTCCGCTTCTTGGCCGAGGCGGTGCATGCGGATCAAAAGCTGCAAAATGCGATGATGGGGGCTTGTTTCTGGCGGTGTTTCTACCTCTCCGATCCTTGCTTCCCAGAAGTCTTCCATAATTCGTTCGAGAAGACCGTCGACTGGGGTATCATCCTGCAAATCAAAACGCCGCCGATTGGCTTTCTCAACGAATCGACACGAAAGGGAAAAGAAAGGGAAAAAAGAGGATGCTCACCCTTGATGCTGGCTCGCGGCAGGTTGGTGTAGATTGAAGTTCATCACCTGCCTGTTTGAGTTTGGTGCGGGTGGGATGCCAACATCACGAATCCATGTACCGGACCGCGTACTGTTGCACTCACACAGCAATGGCCAAGACATCCGCTTTTCAAATGGCTATTTCAGTCCCCGCGCAATTAGAGTATGGCAATATGCGGTGCGGCACTGTGGATCTGTGAAAGGATATCCCAGGACCCCTCTCCAACTTCTTGCTTCTTGTGCATTTGCGTTGTTCTCCGACTGTTCTCTCTTTCTCGGTCAGGTTGTCCGTTGTCGCCTCCCCCACTGAAACCCACTGCACCAACAAGGGAAAACTTCCGTCAGCCTATTCTGGCTCCCCTCGGCGATTATTTGCAATGGCTGCGTCGAAGCCAAGTCAAATGCAGGTTAGTGGCTGAAATGGCTGTTTCGGGCACCAGGTGCATACAACACCATTTCGATATGACACGCGAAGTTTATTGCTCTCCCACATGTCGGCGACGCCGCAAGCCATTGCCTGTGTCGCCCGCAGGCCGATTGTACCCATGAATTTAAAACGTAACTTATCAGCTGCAGCAACCCCAACTCTACGGGCCTTCAAGCCATTTCCAAGATTTTAGACGCGGTTACCGTGGACTCCGTACTATATTATCACCATGGAGGGATCCCAACGGTGCCCATACCAGAAACGCTACAGCAGATTGTCTCTTCCTTCTGAGCTGGGACCCCAACGACGCAACGACGGAATCTACACAGACGCACCTTGAGTCGCGAGTAGTGTCAGGTGCATGAAATCAAGACGAGATGGTAAGATGATTGAGCGGCCGGTCGTATCCACATGCCCGACAAGGGAGGAGGAGAGACGAGATGCTATCTCAGCGCCCCTCGATGGAGTAGTATCTACTGGTGGTTGCTCGTGGAGCACGGAGTAGCAATGGTTGCCAGACTCCGTCCAGGGCTTTCGCTAACAATCACACGAGATATAAGTACTACCATGCCGTAGCTATAGCACCATGGATTTGCTCACTTTCTGTTTTTATTACATGGCGTGGGATCCGCCCGTAACCTTCGCAAACGGACGGTCTAGATTGTCTGGGCATCACCAGCGGAGTGCGCATGTGTGTCCTCTGGAAAGGGGGGTTGCATCGATGGGACTTGCACGCTGGAAGCACGGAGTTCAACAATCCAGTGGTGGTAAAGCCAGGACCTCCCATAAGATTACACACTTCGGTCTCGCGCACCAAGCACCTCGTCAGCAAAGCCAATACTGCAGGCGTTCCTAAATATAGCCAAGCCCTCTCTCTCTCGGTACAGTACTCCGCAGGTAGTGCTTTCGGGCTTTTGCTGTTCACAATCTAGCCTCGCTTGGCTTCTGGGTGAACAAGATAAGATGTTGCTCAACGATCCGAATCCCAAGCCCGTGAAGTCGTACTTGGAGCAAAGCACGGAGCAGGAAGCTGGACCCGGTGTGGTATACCAAGACTCTCGAGTCCCAACCGTGAAGAACAGCCACTTAAAGCAGGGCGAAATGTCGAGATAAGAAGTCATATACGCATATAACATAGCAGACAGAGAGCTCCAAAAGAGTATTCCCAGCTGTATCTGTAACATGACGGCACAGGCAAATGAATACCTACAAGGTACATGGAGGTAGATGGGACACTCAAAAGGAGCGAGGAAGAGTGGGTGGAGATTTCATTCCTTCCAGATTTATTCCATGGAATGTGTCTCCCGTCTTAGGTGCGTTGTACTGGCCGTGTGCCGCCGTGAAATGTTCTCGCAGAGTAGCATTGAGAGAGCCCTTCCAGTTCATCCGTAGTGCCTTGAGTGAACTACAGTTGACGTTTGACTTACTATCATACACAATCTCAGACCCTACGGCCACCTCATCATGGAACAGATTTTGGGGGTCAGCATGCCCCCATTTCTGGCTGTGTCCTATAAGCTCCTGTATATCTCATCCGGTAGGCCTAGGCAGTGCGGACGTGGACTTACTTACACGTACGGGGTACATTCAGTCACGGTCCAGACACGGAAGGCAATGACGGCCTCGCGTATTTTGGGGGCGGCGAGAAAAAGCGTTGAGCGGAGGCACAGTCAATCTTCTTTGGAGATATAATCCACAACTACTCTATTCTGCTTCATATGGTTTCATGTTCGGCTCTGCACACCTCCATAGGACGAGTAAGGATCCGCCATGGGTGGGAAACGAGTGCGGGAATATATTATATTCGTCACTTGATTACAGTCGCTAGAGTACTTGCCGAGATTTGTGTTTCCGGGTGTCGCCTCACCATCTCGATCTTTCATCCCACGCCGTCTCCGCCGCGATCACGAACCACTTGGAGGGCATTCTAGCATCACCTGCATCATCAATTCAAGTGTCCTACCCAGACGGAGATCCCGCTGGCGGGTATCAGGTAGACCGTATAAGGCGCGGCTTGCCGAGGTAACCCGTAGCAAACCACCACTTTGGGGATGGGAGGCTTTTTTTTTTTTTTTTTCGGGACAGCCACACCAGACCAAGCTGTGGAGTGGCGATGATGTGCGTTGGGGGTCATTATGAAAGAGCATATCGTTACTGAGGATGCTCGCTCTCTGGGCGATGGGCTGCTGAGCGGGTGTTTTTCCTTCATTAGTGTTATCTTGGGGGAGGGTTACACCGTTTCTGGTTCAGGTGTTCAGGCTAACCGCATATTGGGTTGTTGGTAGAACGATTCTCATTGGAATCGGCCGATTGCCCGGCGGTTTCCAGGATCATGTATTGGCGTGTGGGAAGTCAGATCGCCGCTCAACACACGGATTGTCCGCCATCCTGATCGTTTGGAGAAAATATTACCCCACGACCAGGCAAAAGCTTCAACGCCTAACACAAGCAGGGAAAAGTTGCACCACTTCTGCCCACCCCTGGGATACACCGGGGATATATCATGGGTGTTTTCTAGAACAGGCATGGAACCCTCGAAAGGCGTCGCATGCGCGCACGCATACTACGAGCCCTCGATATGTCTCCAACTTTTGACTCAAACTATTACTCAATATCTTCCCAGAATAGGGCATTGGTCCCACTGTGTTCCTTTTCTGGGGAGGGGAAGAAGAGGGGGGCTTGGGTTTTGCTCGTCCGTGTCTGATGCGTTGTCCCACTACTGGTCGCACGTCCAGCTTTCTCTCTCGCGCATCTTCGGGTAACGCGAGGCTGTTATCGTGAGGAAGCAGGCCATTCATTGTCAACGTGCCGGGTAGGAAAGCAGAAAGCGCCCCC
>LNGK01000004.1:2117955-2164661 GCA_001510575.1 Knoxdaviesia capensis | reverse complement strand
GGAGAGCCACCTTTTCTTTGCTTCCCGCCGTCATACCACCGACGATGGCGAGTTTACTCCAGAGGCCGTGGGAGGGATCTCGTACTCGCAAGATTGCGCGAGCGATTGGTGGCTTTCGGGCTGGGACGCCGCAAAGAGAGTGCTGAGGGATCTTCTGATCAACCGGCACCCGCGGTTTTCACGGTTGTTTCTTCCCAGAAGATGGGTTCCAGATCCGGCCCTCTTCTGGGCTGGCCGGCCATTCTTTCTCCGCCTAGCCAAAGCGGCACATTCGCATTCAGTGAAGTTGCTACGGCATTTGTGAAGTCACCGTGCCTGTGTGTATGCCTACACCGACGTTTCTATAACTTGGCTGGGCCTGAGGAATCGCTTCCATGGGTGTTCTACAGGATGTACTGTACTGTACTGTACAGTACGTTCTCCATCCTTCACCATTGGAGAGGCATCCTCGACAACCAGCCTCGCCGGTAACCTTGTTCAGAGGAACCCTCGGAGACCCCGGCCGCCGTGAGCACCTCTTTAGGTCGGGGTGGGAGGGGAGGCTTTCATCCTTAGCAAAACACCAATAACGGTTGCATGGTCAGCCAAGACCCCCATCCCCGCCCACCAAAATCCCATCTTGCAACACCCCATGTAAGGAGAGAAAAGAGAGAACGCGGTGGAGCCTTCACGAACGGAGAGATAAGAAGCAAGCCGGGGCTGCCATTGGCCACACAACATCCGTTCTGATCCCCGAACAGGCCATTTCCCTGTCACAGCAAACACACACTAAAAAAGAGCTGCGGTAGCGTCCGGATCATGCATCAGCAGGAAGACGACCAAGGTGGGAATCCTTCCATGGTATCTTGATTTGCCCTTCTAGAAGGACCTGGCCTGGCCAAAAACGAATTCTACGGCGGCAGTCCACTTTAAACTGCCTGGACTAGCCCTGGTAGGGTAAGGTGGCTTTTTGGTTTTATTCTTTTCTTTTCTCTCTCTCTCGCGTCCATTATTATTATGCTGATGCGTCTGCGGATTTGCCGTGTCTCATTTTGCTTCGTAAAGGGGCGGAGGAGCAAGCGAGAGGCACACAGTTTTAGTCCCTCCCATCCATGCGTCTGAAATTCGATTGCCACCTATTCTCTGAGCTTCTTACCACGCTTTCTCTATCTCTTCATCCTTCAGTCGAACAATCCTCGGCTTTGGCTCAGGGTTGTGGTGTCGATTTCCGCCAGCTGGAAAGGCTAGACACGGCAACCCAAGGTCTTGGGCGTCCAGTCGGGCTACTGTCGCCCTATGCGGCTCGGGGAATCAGGACTTTCCAGTGTCAAAATCCGACTGGGCGTTACCGTCGTACAGCCTGTCGTACAGGCTGGTCTGGTTGGTACAGTGTTCCTACATGATAGCTACACTTGGGCATCTCCAGCCCGTGTGTGGGTGGCCAAACCCCCGAGCATGGCCTACAGGCAGGCATGTGGTACTACCAGCAAGACAGCATCGCCAGCCCCAGATATTGGCGGAGTTGGGGAACAAAGCACTTACGTACAAGATACTTCGTCACGGCATGGAGAAAGATTATCGAAGGGGGCGAGAATCCAAAAGCGAAGCCAGCATCGCCGATATCTCTCTTTCCCCCATTTCCCATTTCATCCTCGGAGCCGATCCTCAACGTAGCAAGTGGAAGTTTTGCCTCCCGTATCACACATACGTGGAGGGCTTTATGTCTACGGAAGATTCCACTTTGGGTGTCACTTCTCGGTCTGTATCGTCAGATTACCGCTCCTGGCCCGGCACGAGGAGTGCCCTGCATGATTGTGTATGTTGGGCACAGCAGCATCGTTGTGTGCGAGTGTATGGTCGGCGTTCACATGTTCCGGGTTAAGAAGCAGTCCCGTTCTTCCAGAACACTTCCACTCGGGGAGGTTTTGAGTTCTGTCGGGCTAGTGGATGATGAATCTTTTTTTGTCTTTTTTTATGCCCCAGTCGGAAAAGGAATGTCAGGAACAGCTCGTCTCTATAGTAACGGCATCCAAGAAATTTCCAAGATTGTGTTTTTCGCTCCAGATCGCCGTTGCCGAGCCTTATTCACTTGGCGAGCACTAACCAGACCTCGGGGAGCTAAGCCTGCGCAGTCAGACAGCGGTCGCAGCAGACACAGACACAGACACAGACACCGCATCTTTGACGTCTCCTCATGTCTGTGTCTCTTTGTCTTACTTGCTGTGTATCAGGGCTGTGGTAAGATACGAACACTGCATTTGCGGCCGCGTTAATCCTGCTCCGCCCTGGACAATTTATGAACATATGGACTTACTTGTTGAACCTGTAAGCTGTAGTGAATCCGGTCCCTCTGAAAATGCAACATGAAAGAGAAAAAGCTGTAAGCCGGCTCAGTACCGCCCCCATCTTGCGAGCAAGGTTAGCGCAGGCTGGTGTGTGTGATTGTGAGATCCGGTCCAGAGACCCTGGGAGAGAGGGGCTTCGGAGGATCCAATACGCCGAGCAGGGAGGAGTCTAGATAGATATTATGGAGTCCGTGGTGGCTTTGGGAGATTCGAGTGATATCCGGAATAGAAGTATCCGGCTCTGGGCATTCATTTGCAGACATGAGCTGAGCGGTCTTTGCAACTTGGAAGATATCGGATGCGAAAACAGTCAGGGTCAGCAAGGCCCGCCCAAGACCCAGACAGCTCAAGATACGACCTGCTGAGCGTTGTGTTTTCCCACGCAGCCTCCACTTCGCCATGATGCCAACATATGATTGCATGGTATGAGTTATAGTTCCCCCCCCCCCTCCCCTCGTCCATTTCGCACTCGCAGCCTGGCTTGAGTTCTAGATAAATCCCAGAACGTGGAGACCGGCCATGGGATATGAGTGAGAGAACGCTGGGCGAAAGACAAGACCGCATACCCTTGGATCGAGATCCATGGGACTGCTCGCTTTGGGTGATGACATCCACTTCCAGCGAAACCCACGGTGCAGTCTTATCAGTTGGCCGGCGACGACCAATCCGGTTACTGGTATTGTTACGAGGGAGACCTTCGGTACTGAGTGCGTTAGCAGCCAGGGGAAGAGAAGAAGAGAGGCCGTTGGAGGTGTAAGGGCAAAGCTGACATGGGGCTTTGTTTCCTAGCGAGGGGAGGGGGAAGGTTTCGCGATAGGTAAATCTCGCTCGACGCGTCAGATAGTGGAGTGCCGGTCATTTTTTTCTCCGGTTCATTTTTTGCTTTGCTCTTTGACTTTCTCATATTGACGACGATCCATTAAATTGCCAAATTCTGCGGAATTACTTGGAAGCCGACTATCTCAAGGACTCGAGCTTGGCGATGGACGCCTGTCGGCAAGATCTGCTAATCATAAGCCCTGGATTTCGATGGCTGTTTCCAGGGTTAGGGTTGAGCATGTCATAGTTAGACACCACGATGGTTCTCTTCAATCCCGAAGAGGGACAACTATCCGCCCATTGTCATGGAGTTCAGACTTGGTTTTGCAGGCCATCGGCCCCGACTGGGTTTCATGCCACGGGTTCTTGTGGGATTAAACAGACGGGAATTCCAGCACGGGATCACCACCCGTGGCTACATCCAGCCGGGAATCGGCTCCGGGTTGTTATCGTTGAAGATGGATGGCAAACGAAATCCCGCCATGTGCTGAGGTGATCCGCTACGGACAATGCAACACTGACGGCCAACACTTGTAGCTGTAGAGTCGGCTGTATTGACTACGAGCCTTGAGAATCATCATCGCAACCTCCACATCTGCCGCTGGTTACTCTACAGGAGTGCCTTTAAACGTCTGACGACAGCCCATATCTGTATTTACTGCCCGTGCCTGACTAGGCAAACTCTAGAGTGATGAAGATACAGTCAGATTAACACAACCCAGGCATTTAGTGGCAAGCCATCGCCGTCCGGAGGAGTTTAAAATGTCCGCTTTATTTCCAAAGCTTCTTTCCGGGATAACAAAGGCATACACAACACACACCGTCTTAGGTCGGAAATAATGAGGCACAACGAGAACGCAGACACACGTAGAAGGACAAAACGGCGCAGCCGAGCTTCCATCGAGCTTCTAGCGGATTTCACATGCATATGGGGGGTTGCGGGCAGCGACACGGACATCGCGCGAGCCAGGAGCAAGCCGCAACGGGGAACCGGGGAGGAGGGGCGAAGGATCCCAGGTGAGAGAGATTGGGGAGGCGTAGATTCCGCACCGTTTATGTGTCAAACAGGTTACGTACACGGCCCACGAAGCACCTTCGGTCGAGGTTGATGAGGTGGTCGCTGTGGCGAACAAGCACAGCTTATCGTGTGGCCCTCCCCCGTTTCGCCAGGCGTGACGGGGTTTAGGACTCAGCATCTGACGGTGCGCCATAACTCGCTGGCGGCGGGCGTGATGGGCCATCGGGAACCTCTGACGAAGAGACCAATGGGCCAGTATGTGTAAGGACACTCACTCCATGGAGCACGCACTTGTATCTTGCTATTACTACTACCCCCGGAAGCTCGGAGTGGTGGGCCCCGCGCCTGATCGCAGCCTGGCTCTGGCGGTATGGATTCCCTCCCCCGCTCGCTTCGTCGGCTCAGCCTCTCAGCTCCTCGCCCGCCTGAAAGCCGTATGTACAGTATAGAGAGAGAAAAGTCCCAGAGCACAAGCACTGAGACAGGAATGAGCCGCCAAGAGTTGGAGGCAGAGAATAAACGGCACAGAAAAGCAAAAAACACCACATTACCAACGCTCACGGCACACTGGAATCAATCAATTATCGCCACACGCGGGTGCTAGGACGGGCTGGAACCTGGCCGAGGACTAGGACCTCAGAACCAGGGCTACAAAAGAGCCCCAGATTCAGAACTTTTTTGTGTGAGATGGACGACCTACAGTTTGGTTGGCGAAACATGAGATGAACGGAGTAGTAGTGTGCGGGTTTTCCTTCTCCCGATGCGATCTGGAATGGCAATATGGGGGGGGCTGAGCCACGTCTGTGCCAGAGATGTGAGAGGACTCCCCAAACCCTGGCTTGTCTTCGACGACTCCTCCTACCACGATAAATATAGAATTTTTCGAGGTTGTTCCTTGCTACTTGCTACTGGAGAGAAGCACAAGATAAGACACAAAATATCAACTACTAGAGTGGAGAGAGCTGAACTGGTGCAGTGGGTAACATGCTAGGAGTCAATCTCTGGAGAAATTTAAATACAGTCGCGGACGACTAAGAAAGCGAACTACTGTTGACTTTTCGCGGTGGAACCATGTCTTGACTTCTTCTGGAAGACTTCCGTGCATTAGGCGGACAGAAAGCCAAAAATTAAGGCTGGCACACCGCGAAATATCAGGCAATCAACTGATTGCCATATCGTCAGTACCGAACCAGGGGAGGAGATATCCGGCGATAGATTGGAGATAGACAATCCCGGGATTCCCAATTTTGGGGGGGCGCACATCACGGTCGGATATATTACGGACAGAGATTGACGGTGAGCGGGAACGAAAGTGTATCAGTGGGAATAGTGTTGGAACGTCATGAGGGGGCTTGTATGTCCGGTACGGAGTAGCGAATGGAGATGGAAATGGAGGAGCGGCTGGTTGAGATCTGATGGTAACCTGGATGCTTTCCTATCTATATCTATGAGATCCGATAGTACACTACTGTATATACATACTGCTGTGAATTTGAACCCACTCTATGTTTATGTTCATGTCGGTGTACTGCACATAGTGTAGGTTGAGCAAAGAGACTGAGGCCAGGAACTCAACATCACCAACCTCACACGCACACCCCACCGGACAAAAACAAGACTTACAACCACGAACGTTCCCACTATTTGACTTCGACTCCGGCGAATCACCATAGCGGACGCAAAATTCCCCTTTCGCTGGAGCTAATTTGTCCCAGAGATTGATTCGACGGGACCGAGCGATGAGGCGGCAAGGGTCCCATGAGAAGAGTTTATCTGGCCAAGTAGCTGTTGTGGGTAAAAGCGCGGAGCTGGTGACTTAGCATGGAAAGGTCTCTCTGGTGCAGTGGAGACTGGAGAGAGAGAGGGAGAAACCCACAGAGGCAAAAAATATACCTGGGTAGCTTGGGTTTGTGCCCATGTTCCTTGTTCGAGCGGAGCATGAAATGATTAACGAGGGAGACAAAAACGACGAAAAGGAAACTCTCGCTGCTGTGCCACATGTGTGCGCTGTCCCCAGGAGGGTAACAAGTCCGAGCCGAAGAGAGAGAAGGAGGGGGCGTTTGCGTGTCTTGTGCAGGTTGGAGTGTGTGTTTGGTTTGGGTGGCAGGCTCGTACAACCAATGCATGCCCACCCATCTACCAGTGCTGGTGCTCTTGATTCGCGGCCTGGGAGATGATACAAGAGTATCGGTCCTTTACTGTTCACTACTCGTCCTCTCTTCCACAGGAAATATACCACCACAAGACAAACATGTATCTTGTATGTACAGTATAGTACAGTACGCTCACAGACTGCTACCAACCCGCCCCTGTCCCTGTGAAGGACCTCTTCCTTTCGATGCGTTCTTCAAAAACAGGTGAGGGAATCTGACTACCAGGAACAAGCCCCTGGAGGATCATCATCATCAATATCATCATCTTACCACAGGTGCTATATTGCAAAAAGCAAGTCACGGCCACTCGAGAATCCGGCTATCCTCCGTTCCCTGGCTGCTGTAGGTAGTGTACAGTATAGCATTCAACTGTCGATCTTCTTCCCCTCACATGGAACCACTACCTGAAAAGACTTGGCAGTTGGGACGGAATCATCTTGCAAGCCGCGCCCAAGCCCATTGCTACGGTGGTGGTAGTTTTGTTGGAGAAGGCAATGAGATTACACGGAACAAATACCAACACCACAGTAACCGATCTGGAGCCCGCGATATCAAAAGAACCGGTTCGTTTGGCTGCGGCGGTTTCTTCTTCTGTTTCCGCTTACCTGTTCCTTTTGGCCGTGAGGCGTTTCTGGAGAGAGTATGGGGGGTCGGCTTCCAAACCCGGGCCTCGCTTGACTGTGTCTCTTTTTTCCTCTCCAGACCTGACAGAGGATTCCTGTCAAGCGAACAGCTAAGCTAAACCATACTGCAATAGTGAACGCCGTCTGAGGAACCGAACGTGCCTGTCTCGCCTCACTCTCTGTGCTGGAGACCCAAACGGCGCCGTCCTGCATGTAGTGAAAAGCCCACACCCTCCCCCCCCCCCTCTCTTTCCCACCCCCGGTATTTTCTCGTCCTTTTCTTACGCCCCAGTTGCAAAAGGCCCTTTTTATACCATTGTGGCCGGGTGATTGCAATCCCAAATCCAGCCCGGGATATATTTCTTGTTTGGTGGTTTATACTGGGGCGGGGGGGACAGAACAGCATCCAGCAAGTAATGGATGGGCCCTGTCCTTCTTGGCTTCTGGAGCTGTCTTATCTTGCCAAGCCTTACAATCCTGCGAGACTTGTCCATTCTCTCCTTGTTCGCTTGTCCCCAGGATGGACTCGGAAGATATACTGAACATCTTAAAATTTGCATCCACAGATCCGCTTGACGATGAACCAAGAAAGTCGAGAACGCCACGCACTATCTTATGCTGTGTAATTTCTCTTATTCCAACCTTGCGAGATATCACATTGCGTGTATGTAAGTGCGTGCTTGCTCGCTTCTGGACATCTTCACCGCTGTGTATTCAGATGCCTGCTGCCACCCCAGAAATGCTACTATTACCAGCTCCAACTCCTCCGCCCTTCATCTTGTCTTTTCCTATCCTGCCATCTCTACAACCCTCCGTCTTGGCCAGTATCAGAGACCGGCTTTTTGCTTCTGACAAAGAAGAAAATAGGTTCATCCTCACATGTGTGAAGCCTTGTGCCCGATGCTCTGTCACTGCCTTCCCTCCCTCTAAGTTCAGCTCTGGCCCCACGGCTTTGCCGCTATCGGTACCGGCTCCATTTCCCAATGCGAACCGGGCCGATATGCTGTTTGAGGCTAGCAACCGTCAAAGATATGGCTAGCTTCGCCTTGTTTAGTGCTCTGGGGCCGCTGGATGTACTCTATACGACTAATTCAAAAGAAACCGCAAGTTGAAATGTGCATACCACAACGTCTCGCTATATCGGATCGCGTACTGCATCCACAAACCAAAACATCACGATATCTGCCCCCGTTTGTGCCATCTATATCCCCGCACCTTTGCTGGCTCGCCAACTATGGCCTCAAACTTCAACTCTTCGCCGTTGGTCCCTTGCCACTCTCAATCCGATGTGTACGGACATTAGGGTTATAGCCACCATCGTGGAGGTTGCGGCGACTGGCGCTTCCAGCACTCGCGATGTGAGCATCCACAGATTGGCCCATGCTGAAGCTGCTGACTCCCTCCCCCCAAGGCGGCTCCAGTTATTACACCAGTCTGTGAAATGCGATGCAACTCTAAGACCGAGTGTCTATCGCCTTCCTCGCACACTTGCACTCCCTTTCGGATCAAGGTATCATATCTGGGCCGGGAGGCCCAAACCAACATCACCAATTGCATGTGACGGTACGGCCGTAATTTGCCTCATGGCGCCAGGGCTGCAGCTTGCTACCTGGCAATCTAACTTGTCCCATCCACTTGCGTGGTATCTCAGGCTCCGTAGTGCCGGCATGTGGACGCTCCTCCTCTACAGCTCTCTCCCGTGCATGCCTCTATCAGTGGGCTGCAACCGAAATATTGGAAACACTCTCGGATCTCCAGAACTCCGTCTGATATGGGGGTTCCATTTCTTCTTCTCAGCATGCATTAGGTGGGGGACTATGATTTGAAACTATAGCTGATGCTCTCGGAACACGTTCTTGGCTTCATTCACCGGAGTGTCCAAGATGCGGCCAATAGCCTTGCGATATGTGGTATATTGCTTTGATGTGGTGCCCTACGCGGCCGGCAATCTACGTATGCATACCTCGGGAACTCCATTGACTCTTGTTTCTTAAATGCCATAAGTAATGTCCAGAGAGAAGCTAGATAGCCGGAGAAAGGGAGTTCCTGCTTCTCATTGCAATGGTGAGCTTCCGTTGTGAGCAAATGAACGAGTGACCATTCTGGCTCACTCCTTGGGCAAAGACGAGTTACTCTGGGCTCGATTCAGAGAGCAAGGTGAGTATGTCCTTCGTTCATAGACAGAGAGCGAATGTGATGTTTGATGCTGATTGCTTCTTCTGTGTGTCTAGATTGCCCCATTACCGACCGAATCGACTCACGACGAGATCAGCTGGAAGGTTGAATCGAATTCATCGCCGGCTAACTACTGGACCCCGTGGGCTGATACAATATCGTGGTTATATTGTGTCATTCATTAGAACGATGCGGACCGATGGTATCGGCATTCTATTGTATACGGAGGAACGTATCTCATGTCCTCGCCAGATGAGCAGTGCCCGCTAAACGATCCTTCTAGCGATGGTTTCCAGCCCCCCTGAGTACTTGACTTTGTGCTCCATCATGGCGATGCTTTCTTTCTACATCCCGCGATGAGCTTCCCGGTCCGCTAGGCGCTATCCTCTGCCGTTGCGACGGCAATGGCTTTGAACTAGTTTCTCCTGAAAGGGCAAGGCTCTTCGTGGACCTAGTCCTGGACGTTACATTCCCGTTAACACATCGGATTGAATTCATCTCGAAGTCCCCAGAGCAGTGTCATAATCGCAATCCACCAAACGAGAGACTCGTCTCTCACGCTGTTCCGTTACGAACCCCTTACACATGGAGAAATGTCTGATGATCTTACCATTTGAACAGCTGGCCCCATGGGCAATAGCCAACTAGAAGATTTCCAAACCCGTGATAGTTAGGACCAGAACCGGTCATCGTCATGTGTAGCGTCTTCTAACCATCGGCATTGAACTCTCGTTTGCTACTCTAATACTTTCCTACTACTACAATATTCGAAACGATATCCCCCAAGAGGGCATGCTGTTCACTGATGGAGTCACTGACGTCTATCTCATTTCCGTTGCAGGCCGGGTGGTTTCCTCCATTCTCGCAAGAAGAGGTCTTTCTCTTGAACTCAACCATTGACGAATGACACGATTTATATGCCTCTGGAACTTTCATATTGCTCATGATGTGGTCAGAAGCAAGCCTATCATATGCTCCGATGTGACACTGGCGTGTAATCCACTTGTCGAAATACAGCCAGACTCGCAGCGTTGTCCTGTAGGCGTCCCGATGCCACTAATCCAGGACGTCTAAGACAGTCTTTGGAAGTTATCCGGCGGACACAGACTGTCTGTCTCCTTCATGTGACCCCATTGTTGATGGACTTTTGATTAATCGGCCGGTTAAATATCCCCACGCGAGAGGCTCGAGCAGCAAGATGCAGGGCAGAATCAACTCAGGCACCTTTTCTACCACATTGGGAAGCCTTCCATCAGAGAGATCTCAGTCATACCTCTGTCCATTCATAGCTAACATCTCGGCACCATCAGGAGACCCTCGATCTACCCTCTATCACCCCGGCAGAGGGGAATCCTTTGATGGGGTGTAACGAATGCACAGCGTCTTTGGAGTTTCCTGCGGCGGCCACAGTTGCATACACAAGCCATGCGGGTGCTCGCCATGTCTGAGATGGCGGCTCACCGTCCATATGCCCTTCAAGACACGCCTCTTTGGATGTTTCCCATGAGAGGCTTGCTGCCACCTGGGGCGTGTTCGTTGCAATATCGTTGCCACGAACCTAATGAAGTCAAAAGATGCGAGCTCATAACGATGACTTGGGCCATATCTAGATATTTTTTGAGAAATCGTGGTACAAGCATACTTTGCTGGCACAGTAGCTCTTCGAGAATACCTGGCATATGGTCCTCAACCGATCGAGGCACACCCTATGGGTATAACCCTTGGTATGGAACCCTAGAAGAGCCTTCCCAAACCCTATGCCCAAACCCCAATCTGAAAACCCTTGTGTATAACCCTACACGCATACCCTAACTGTTTTACATCTGTGTCAGGACGCGAATACCTACATCGGACAAGCTTCCAAGATGGATTGTGGTACCCTCAGTGATTTGGAGTCGACAGATCGGTAGATCGCCTCCAGTATTGCCCTAGTCACCTTCCTATACGTCGACATTCTTGACTGCACGGGTACTCTGTATGACCAAAATCGGAATATAAGCACTTCGGGTATTGAGCAGCAGCAACATGCATGATGGAGATATCATGAAGACTCTGGCCGAATGGAAAGGCTAAGACCACAAATGGATGCGTCCCTTGAGCAATCGGGTATAGGCTCACATTAGTTCTTTCCCGGGGTGTCCATATATCCGACTCACCGCGACGAGAAGCATACCGTATGTTGTATAGTGGTAGATCGTTAACTGGAAGACCACCCGCAGACTTTCGTCATCCGACGGTAGATACTGTATATGCTTGAGACTCTCGAATCCACAGTGACATAATTTAGGGCAGAAAAACAAGCTTGAATGCAAGGTTGGGGATGCTAGGTCATCCATTTATAAGCCCTAAAAGTGATCCTTCACCGAATCCTTCGAGTGTGAACGAGAGACTTCCGGGAGGCTAGGCCTCAAGCCGGCGTGGCAATTATAGTAGAGAACAAGAACAGTATCAGGACGGAACTAGAACGAAGTTCTCTGGAAGCACGTGTGTCCAAACTAGAACCGAACCTTGAGAAGAAAGTCTGGGCCCGGTTGTCGCCAGGCCGGGCCGGGCGGTAGGGTTTTCCATGGTCCGCCCTGCAGGCTATTCTCGGTGCTGCCAGGACATCCGAGCACCGGCTACATGGGGGACGAACTCGTATCCAGGCCGGGGGCAGGATGTTGACAAGACCTCATGTGTCTGACTGTAAGAGAAGGAAGGCGCCCTACCCGGGAGGACCGGGGTTGAGGGGGGAGACATACGGAGTCGCATACCTGTATGATACAGGAACAATCGGCCCATCCCGCGCCCCCAAAGCTATCGGGACTTGCAGGTTAGGAGGAAAGATACTGATTCGGACTAAACACCACTTCTTCAACCAGTCCATCATCTCGGAACGTCGTCGAGGGGACTTTTTAGACAGAAATCTTGCGCATGGTATGGGGTGATCGACAGGGAGTTGGCAATCCTTCCGGATACGAGAGGCGTGCAACTGACAGATTACTCCCGTATATAGGATGCTCCTAAGGGTCCTCAAGCGATGTACTCAATAAGCAACCATATAGCGGTTTCGCGTCTTGTTCTCCGAAAAGTCTGCCACCTACCGCAAAAGGCGAGGGGCCCATCTCACGCTGCTCTCACCGCCACGGGGTAAACAGCACACATTCACGTGCCTACGAGGTAATACTAGGTATAGTTGCAACCGCTCCGAGAGACGCTTTCAATGAGACTTTTGAGGGGACAATGGCAGTGGAGATATCTCAACTGATCATGATAACGGAGGGGAAGAAGGTTCACGATAGAGACATGACGCAGTGGTACCTGAACAGGCGCGGTAGTTTATTGCCGCCGCTTAATCGGGTATAAACAACCTAAGGCTGTAAGGGTGGGTGGACTTGAGGAGTTGGACCCTCCGTAAGGGGCTTCCCCGAATGTAATACATGATATTCCCGACACTTCATGCAACCGCCTCGACCCTACCCATCCATGGCTATACGTGAAAACGTATGTACAGTATGTTGTATACAGAATGAATATGTACATTCAACGATAGCGAGGCGGGAGATTGGATACCTTCACTCCGGGCCAACACGGGACCTAACGCCGACCTGAAAGCTAACACGAACTCGGAGGGTGTAGACTGAGACCCGAGATATCCCAGAGCATTGAAGGCGACTCCTGTCTTCATTATATTCGCTCAAATCGACTCTTGTCCAGCCAACTTGCCAAGGACGAGTCATTGCACCCCCAATGGCGAGGTGGACCGAAGTAGTTAGGGAGGATATCCAGGCCGCCCTTAGTGACTTCACATGAGCAAGGTGGGATCGACCTCTGCCAGCAAGCAACAGAACTCGTTGAGTCGGCACAGGACCCCAGAGACTCAACACCTGGAATCAAGGCATCCCATGGGAATAGAGCGGGGGCAGTCGACGAAGAGTCAAGCAAGCCCATCCCACAGACCACAACGGCCGCATCCAGAACACCTGAGAACTCCGCGCCTGAGGCAAAAGAAACTTACCGGTTCCAGACGCTTGGTACGGTCTGCTCTCGCCAATAGACAGGCAGTACACTGGCCAGCGACAACGATTTTGAAGCATGCCATTGAATGGAAACAGTTCCAACAAGGGATCTGCTGATGTGGACATGAGATGATAGGTGAAGGAGTCCAAGTTCGCCACTTGGGGGTCCTTAGGGACCATAAGGTGGCAACACCACCAGCCAGCCATACGACGAGCCTTGGTCTTGACTGACAAAAAGAAACCGAAAAACTCAGAATCTCATTGCGAAGTATCTTCAGGGTCCAAGGGGAAGAGAGAACAAAAGAAAGGGGAAGAGGCGAAGCCGGAAGCCGGTAGCCGGAGAATTTAAGGCAACACTTCGTTCTGCTCAGGCAACCTTATGTTGTTTAAGCATGTCTGGTGTAGTGATGATGAAGACAGTTGGCCACTCAATCAATACATACAACCACTCTGTGCTATGGTGGCAAACTTATGCCTCGGCTGGCAACATCACCAGCAACACCAGAGGGAAGGGATTTCTTCGACGGGAGATTGCCTTATGTGGCGGTGCACACTTGGGGAAAACTATTCACCAGGGCTCCGGGGAGGCATTTTGGGATTGATGGAAGCCAGTGCTTGGGCGGGCCGGGACCGGACACGAGGCTCTTCAAATACTTCAATCAATATCGCCATCTTCCCCGATGATAATGCAACTCCTCCGTGGCAGGTCTTCCGTGGAGGAACTGTCATCAGACCTCGGAGGATGGAGTCTGACAGTCCTCGGGACACGGGAAATACTAATCAGGAAGACAGAGGGAAGCCAGGGTTCAAACTCATCCCGCGGAGTGCACTCAACACCACATGCCATCTGTTAGGACACCTCATAAGCCTACGATTGTTGCCCCTAGCCGAAGAAGTATCACGAGCTTTTGTGAGTTTCTTCTTCGTGGTCCTTCTACCCTCTCAGACTCTGGGCTTCCCACAATCTTCACGGAGGAACCGGCGTTTGGCCGCGAGTTGCCTAAGGCGCCGCTCGGAGCACATGATAACCATAATCCGAATTCGAGTGAGGCAAGAGGGGGGTGAGGGGAATGTTTGCTCATCCCGGATAAGACCACCGCGACGCGTATACGCCAGCCTAGATGGTTCTGTAAGACAGAGGACAGGCATGCATATTGCATGCGGCACGCTTCCTCAGGCATGAGGCAGACAAGAGGGCCGCAGACAGAGGTTCTTTTCCTCTCGCTCTGGGTCTCTTTCTCTGTCTCCGAGTCCGGCCGCCGCCCATCTTTCACATGCAATTCAAGGACAGCACTATTTGCCACGAGACTCTCTGGATGGCCCCCAAGCCGGTGAAGAGGTCCCGAAACCATAGAGTCGGGTCTCTTCGCCCTCAATACTTCACTTTTACCCTGTATATGAATGGCCATGAAGATGAGGGGGGCCCACAGAAGCACAGTCACCAAAACCGAGCATCCAAGCCAGGAAGAAGACACTCCAAAGTCCCCTGTTCACCTTGAATTCAAGGGGGGTCGGCGGTCTCCACCATGAACAGCGGGAGTCGGGGATCAATGGATTGATTCTATTCAGGCCATTCACTCAATTCCCCTAGCCCGCCGAGAATAGTGCTGCGTAGAGACGAGGAGAAACGCGTCGGTGGCCCTCTCCCACATGTAAATCCCGCGGTATACCTGAGAAGAACAGCCGGTAGCAACGGCTGAGAGCTTGCGTGACTGTGAGCATAAGTTCATGTACCAGTACTTGGCCAGTACCTAAGAAACATATCTCGCAAGCCGTGGCATCCATCTTGGGTGCCCATGCCCAGAATTTCCGATATATCAGAAGGCTCTAGCCTCCTAGCGTTAAGCGAACTGGAGGAATGACAGCTGAGAAACTGAAATGTTGTTGTTCCTCGCTAGACACGTTGCTTACCTGTTTGGTTGGGCTGAACTCAGAATAGGGCAGACACCCCTTCCAGCCGGGCAATTGAATTCTCTCTACTTACACACCTCCATTCCTGGTCACTCAAACAACCCAAGACACAGACTGATTGATATCTTTGAGGCTTGGGCATAGGCCAACCAGGGAAGAGGATAGTATATGTGACGGTAAAGTCTCAACTTCTCGGCTCGGAGGCGAGAAAAAGCAAAGAACGAAGATAGAAAAAAGCAAGAAGTGAAGAAAAGGGGGAATGGCAAAGAATGGGTGAGCACGGTTTGTCTGGTAAGACTAGCACGTTCCAGGCACACGCAACCTGGATGTCCCGCTTACCCGGCCCCCAAAGGTAGTACCGCCAGAGGCCGAATGCCATCCCGTGTTTCCGAAAGTCAATACGCCGCACGGGAAACTCCAGGGTTTTCAGGGGCGGGTCCGTGTGGAAATACAAGATGCGGTGAGTGAGGCAATGAGAAGAAAACCCGCCCAGTAGTTCTAGTGCCCCGTCCCCAACAGGGGCAAAGCGGGAGGAGTCTTTTGTTCGAGAAGACCGAAGAGCCACATTTGGGGGCCTCAAAGGACTTGAAGTTTGCCATCACTGCTCCGAAGGGGGGCGACAAATCCAGACATCTCCAGCCTTAAACCCAGTTCCAAGCATTCACTTCAAAGAGTGGCTGTCAGGAGTGAGAGAGTAAAAGAAAGAGAAGACACAGGCCAATACCAGAGGGCGGTTGGCTCTATGAGAGCATAGTTTTGGCTCCCAGGAGCGATTGAGACCACGCGGTTTTAGTCTTATATAGAAATACCGCCATTACCCCTAAAACAACATATACCGCGAATGACTTTGTTTCACACCCTCATCTGAAGGGTCTTCTCTCCGTGGCTGATCGTGTAGTTTCTCATTGAGCGAATGAGAGGGACGCATCCAACATCTTCAGGGATTCTTTGTTGAGGTTATTTTGGTCCCGCCCATTTCGCAGGCCGCTAGGCCGCCCGAGGGGACATTAATAGAATGAATTGAGCACTCTCTGGGAGACACGGCTGGTACCACATCCATGGAGACACTAGTCTCATGTGATGGTGTGTAGGCTGGTGGTGTACAGTCTTAGAAGTGGATGGGAAGCATCACAGAGCAAGACCAATGGTAACGTTGATGGCGACAGAGACTCGGGTGTGGGAGAGGAGTAGCCCGAGCCGGTGATCTATCTGCAGGGCCGAGGGGGCCAAAGAAGAGCTAGCCCTGGAACTCAGCTCATTGGAGGCAGTCCAGCCCACCGTGAAAGGATAGATATCTTGAATGCCAATAGGAATGAAGTCTCGAGTTCCGATATTCAACTTCAGGTATATTGAGGAGGGGTGTGGTTGGACAAGGGAACACCAGCAGGTGCTGGCGATATCTCATACAATGTTGAAGAAGAAAGGGAAGAGGGGGCAGGGGAGAAAGAAGATGAATACCAGGCTCAACCGGTGGCGAAAGTGAGGATCTTCAGCCAGCTTCTCGGGAACTCTTTCGACACTCGGGCCAGATGGATGGTCGTATGTGGGAGACGATGAACAGATCACCGAAAAAAGAATCCAGGGCAGTGCTGCCTCCCTCAGAGCGGGATTTTCTCTCTTTCGTAAGAGAAAAGAAAGGTCCGACAGAAAACGAGGCAAATGCACTCGTTTTCAAATCCACCACTCGAAAGCTGTAAGAGGTGGCCTGCCCGATGAGTACTGTAGACAAGTGCAGACTCAGCGCGCAAGACCGTTGACCAGGAATGTCTGGATCTCCAGTGCAGTCGCAAGCAACTTTCCCAGTCAGGGGCCATCCATATCTCACTCATGTCGATGTGGCCAACGAGCGGCGGCGACTTGAGAATCCAAATAGAAAAAATATGTGTAAAGGGCCGAACACCAGCCACAGGGTAACGATGACGAAGCCAATAGAACAGAGGAACCTTTAAAGTCTCTGACGCACAAAAGCGAGAAGGAAGCTGAAAAAAGCGGTCATCAAGCATAACACGAGACTTGATGATGGGGAGGGAGGCGAAAAGCAGCTGCAGGGAAATAGGACAAGTGTTCGTGCTTATGTGTTCTGGTTTGAAAATCCAGCATCAAAATGCAATCTCTCTTCCCTTGTAGGGTCCTCGTCTTGCCCCGTCTTTCGTGCTCAACCGAAGTTGGCGATAACCATACCCTTTTGTGAGAGGGCAAAGCTCATGATGTCTCAGCTCCACCTGCGGGTCATCACCTTTCGGCGGGAACACGGTGGATCTGAGCACAAACGAGTAACACGGGATTGAGAAACAAGAACAGGAAAAAATGCCGCCAGGACCAATGCCACGATCCCAAGTCCCAGGGTTGGTGGGAAGTGGAACAACAAGACGACAGCTGGAAGTCGGAGCGGGGAGGAGGACTTCATTTGGCCGGAGGGCACGCCAGCAGGGAGGCGAGGAGGGGTGGACATGACGACGCCTATCTAAGAGCAGCACCAAGCAGATGGCTAGGCGAGGAGCATGCCAGCTGGAAAGCAAGAGCTATGAAAGGGGTGCCCGTTCAGGCGAAGCGTGGAGGAACACGAGGGAGGGAGCATGAGGAAGAAAGCAAGGGGGGGAGGGGGGGTCAAGCAACCTCGTCCTCATTCCATCAGAAACCGACTCGTGCAGCCAGTCGACACCCGCCAAGGCCACGTCTTGCGACAATAGGAGGATGGGCAGCGTCATGACAATGACCTGCATCGTATCTGGATGGCAACAACGCATTGCGAATCGAGCACCCCATCCAGCCAGTCGGGAAGGGCGGCGTGGGTATAGACAACCGATATCGACACAACCCAAACCGCCGGGACGCACAAGAGAGTGGTGTAGTGTGTCATACGAGGCGACGGAGCTCAAACAGGACCCCTAAAGCATGCAGGGACGGCGTTGAGGATGGATTTTGGAAAAAGAAAACATCGGCTTTGCATTGACCGTCACCGATATTTTCCTTTCTTCAATGCTCTCCCCCATCTTCAGCCTCGGGTTACGAGTCTGGGCTGAAAGTCTGCTTCGTATAAACCCTCAATTTTGGGGGGAGGGGGGGGGGCGTTTGATGCCGAATTGCCACCAGACCTCAGCCAACAAGCCAACGACTGGATCAGACAGCACCGAAAGCGGAGGCAGGAACAACAATGGCAGCTGAGGTGGAATGCATATTAGACAGGCAGTGTCTCTGTGCATGAAGATGGTGCCAGATAAAGTCCATTTCTTTCCGAGGAGATGGTTAAGAGAATCAGTTAAATATAGGTGAAGGTGGGCGAAGGGAGAGGAAAATTTGACGGGCAGAGCAAAAACGCACGCACCACATTGGACCCCGGAAAAATGAAAAGAGGGCGAAAACAAGCCGATGGAGGCCACTCGCATCGGACTGGCCGTGATGCATGGGAAAGGAAAAGAAAAAAAGCACGGCATGCAGGACAAGATATAGTGTGCCGGCCTTACAAGGACGAATTTAGGTATCAGAAACAGTTAGCTTGGCCGAGATGTGGCTCAAATTTTTGACACCTGCCAGCGCAAAGAACGAGGCGCAGGCAAGAGAAGAAAGAGGAAAAGAAAACGTGGTGAGACCCGGTAGACGCACAACGCATAGGCTTCCTCGGCAAGGGAGAGAGAGAGAGGACGAGAGAATGAAAAGGATCGGAGGGATGACGACATCTTCACGCATTCTTCACCAAGACTTTAGGAGAAAAGAAACCGAAGAGCGAAACCCGGAGAAAGAGAAGAGAGACAGAAGAGACAGATTGATGTTCGATATGGCATCGTGAGATGCGGTGGAAGGCCTCCCAAATCCATGGAAATGCTAGAAGCATCCAAGAATATTACCAGAGTACCTATTATCAGCCCATGCATTGCCGCAAAGACTATGTACCGACCTAACACATCGAACCAGCCGGAGCGCGCGGGCCGTCCCGACTGACTGACTAATCAGTGGTTATGTAATACACGATATCAAACGGCCCGGGCTATTTTGGGAATCTTGGGATCTTTCTTTCCTTGATCACGGATCAAGATATTGTCGCCTGAGTGTCTTCTCCCGGTTTGCATTTTCTGTCTTGAAAACAATACGGAGCGGCAGGCTCTAGAAAGTCCGCCCTCACCCTCTCTGCTCCTCGTAGAGGCCAAGACTGCAAGGCGGCAGTGAGGCCATTCCCTTGATGGCCGTGGCCGTCTTTCCGGCCAGCCCTCCCCCGCAAGCATGAAAATGCATTTGACCTCGCAAACACCGGCCTGAGGCGTGAGAGACATGGACTAAGGAACCAACAGTGTGCTTTGTTACCTGCGGCCGTTCGATTCAAGGTTGAATATGGAGCCAACAGGCCGCCTACTCGCATGTTCAGCCCTGTTTAGGGCCATGATGCAGTCTTGAATACGCCTCGACTCCTTCATAGAGCCGAAATCTTCGGCGATTGCTCGGCTGCGCTGTCCGATTTGTCGCTGTGGCCCAATATGGCTTGACAAGGCGGTTTGGGGGAGCCAAGCAGGGAGCATTCCTCCACAGCTATTTGCTGCAGGCGGAAAAGCCAATCCGGCTCATATCTGCCCTTACGTACAGGCGATATAAATTGAAGATGTGGCTAATTTATCCTCGTTGGGCGAATCGCACTGTCGTGCGTCGGGGCCGGTTGTTGGATGGTTTCCCAATCCCGCCTCTGATTCATATCCTGATGAAACGCTGCGCGGCTTCCTTCATTGCCGAAGCAGCGTCTTGACCTTCCGCTGTACTGGTGAGCACCGAAAATCGCTTGGACATCATCCCTGGTGGAGCATCATCCGGCTCGCCAATGGGCTTGTTTGCCCTTTTCCTGCTGCTCAGTTCTATACATAGAAACCAGCTCATCCGTGTCTCCAACAGCCTGTACCAACGAACGTGCGGCGGGAAGCACAATGCACCATGCCGGGCCCGCGGGGGAAAACATACCAGCTTCTGGGTGCAAAGTCACAAACGACGATCTGGGTTGGGGATTCAAGCACGCCTATTTACTCGGTCAAGACAGCTCAGCGGCTTTCGGTACAGTGGCCAAAACTTGGGGCGCAGTGCTGAGACCGAACCCGAGTTGACCTCAATATACTTGAGGTGCAAATGGCTACTCAACGGCTGCACAAACTGCGTTGTCAACGGTTCAAGCGCACACAGTTGCGGGGGGGTGTAAGCCCGAGTGGAAGATTGATAAGACCCAGGTGACCATGAATAAAAGCACAGGGCTTCGGCGGTTTGTATGAGGTCCATTTACTTGCACGGCAGTGCATCGAGCACTACAACATCGAGCTGCAAAGCACGCTCCACTACGACTGCACTGGTTCATCGTACGATAGGTTTGCCCTAGGGGGAAGGTCGGCCGGCCAGGCTACGACCGAGGGGAGGGTTAAGTGGAGGTGAGGTGAGAGGTTTTCACACATGAGTGAGTGTATCGGCCACCTTCAGCACTGCCACCTTTTGCCCCCCCCCTTTTCCGCAGAAAAGAGTCTCACATTTCTTGCGTGCAAGATCGTTTGGTATGGCAAGTATATCTCTGCTGTCTGTTTCTTCTGCCAATCCGAATCCAACGGTGTGTCAGAGACTGTCAATAAGGAGAGTTTTCCTCGTTGTTCTTGGCCCAGTCGGGTTGAGTGTTTCTCTGGTTCTTGCCCTCGCTTCCGCATCCCATTTTGCAATCCTCTCGTCCCTTAGTCCAATCAGAGGCCTGAAGCTCACGCCTTACCGCACACAACACTCTGCATTTAAAGGGGATTTGATCCTTTCATCCTCCCCCTCTTTTCACCGCACACACACACACACACATCCACCCTCTTGGCATCATCGTGATCTAACATAAGTGTACTGTGCGTCAGCGACCGTTTTTGCGACCCTAAACGAAGTATCGCAGACATACAAGGTACATGTCATATAAAACGAGAATGGCGTTTAGGAGGGTGTGTAGGAGACACAATGATAAGGCAGCCTGTCTGTTCAGCAACTGAAATGGAGAAGGGGAAAAAGAAGAAGAGAAAAGAAAACGGTAGCCACTTCCACCAGATAGGCATAGTCACCGACAAAACGAGGACACACTGTGGATGTTCCCCCTCAGTACTGGGTCCAGCATTGCAGTGGAACTTGGGATTTCACAAAATGGGTTCCCCCCCCCCCATCGGGCGGGTGGGTGTTCACCAAACACGCACGCACATGTGGTCCCGGGACCGAAATCCGCCATCAGCCTAGGAAGGTTGGTCCTTAGCTATTTTGAGGAGCGGTTAATCTAGCTTCATAGGGCTTTGTTCAACGGGGACGTGTCGTCGGTAGGGATGAGCGCACCTACCAGGGGGGGGGGGGCGTGTGTCCAAAGCAGCCTCTGCCCTAATGGGGAACGAGAGGAACAACAAAAAGTACTCTTGACTTGTGGATACATGCAGGATTTCTCGTCCGCCCTGACTCCTGTTTTGTTTTAGGGGGCCCCTCACTCTAGCCGCACCATCTTAGGTGGGTAACTACAGTACCGTACTAACTAGTCAGTGTTCCAGCTACCGGTCTCTTATTGAGGGGCTGAACTTTGGCCTTCGGGTGGTTTTTCGTGTTTACGACAGCTACGCCGGCTGTCGCTCTCTAGTCCGCCAGGCCTACCCTTCTCTCCCCCCCCCAAGATTCGGGTGGCCCAGGCTCTCCGGTCGGGGAGACGGGATAGCTTTTGGATTCCAGTCCAGCCCAAGTTCCAGGGCGCAGGGCTAGCAGGCCTAGCTTCTTCCGTTTCGCTATATGAAAGGGAGATGGTCCACGAATATCACCAAGGAGAGACTCAAGGCTCGTTATAAGGAATCACCAGCGATAGTTTGAGGGGACAAAACGGTGATTGAGCTGTAGCTGGAGAACACTCCCTCAGCTAGTCAAGCAGCCACAGCATATCCATATTAGGATATAATTCTTCTCACTAGATATAAATTGCCCCGGCTAGGATGCGCTGCAACATAGAATCATATATATTATGGGCTGCCATTTCCAAGACGACATGAGACGACAGTATCGAAATTGTGGTTGGCCACTGAATAACACCCCTGGACTAGATCCCCAAGGTCCTTTTTAGTGCCGGAATCCCTTATGCCAAGTTAATGTTACAGTGGTCTCTATTCAGCGCAAATAAGTCCGGTCAGACATAGGCGCCACCGTTCGTTTGCATATGCCATGCTCGTCGTAGTCCAGAGAGGGAGAGGGAACGAAGAATAACACCCAAGCTCACATCCGCGGTTGAGCATGTATCATCTGTTGACCAGCTCTGAACTCTCTGAATCAGCCAGTTTCAGCGGCCAGACAACTACGAGTTAACAGGATTTCAACAGCTAACGAGAACACACGCCAAGGTCGCAACTTTGCGGCCGAAAATAAAGTGACGGGGCACGCTGCTTTCAGGCAATCTGGAAGCTCATAGCCCCCAGCCCGTGTGTGTGGGGAAAATTGAGGGCGAGGGAAAGAGAGGGGTGTGTCCACGAAAGCATGATCCCACTCTCCCGAGCATTGCAGATGTCAAGACCCACTGTCTTCAAGAGGGTAAGAAGATCACAAAACGGAGGGTCAAGGACCACAAAAGCATTACGACGAGGGGTGGGCCCCTATAGGGCGTTACGCCTGAGGATGTGGCCCCCGGGTTTTTGTGTGTTCGTAGATATACGAGAGCTAGGCTGGCCGGAGTCGTAAGTGTTATTCATCGCATCCTCCCGTACAGTAGAGTACTGTACTGTACAGGTCAAAGCAGTGATAAGGACAAAAATGGTCAGGGATATATGTTTCCCATGTGATGCTAGGCAGTTCCCGTACTTATGTGAGCGAAGAGGCCCTTCACCTATCCCTTGAAACCACCATGTCCGGACTTCCAGCCTTACAAGATTACGGCCACGGGCTTGGAATCTCTCCAGCCCCGAATGCCAGGCTCTGGGAAAGAACCACGTTGTTAAAATCTTCACGCAAACGCCGAAGCTGTCAGAAGGGCATCGATAAGTGGAGCAAAGATCGGCTTTCTCGTTCATTCGCTGAGATAGATTGCATTCCAGATCACCGAGCAGTGTTGCCCCAAAAGGACTCGTCAGGGACGCAGCTCAGGTGGACTCGGGTCCGAGTCCAGGCAAAAGGACTCGAGTCCGGACTGAAGTCCTGAGATTCAAGAGGATCGAGTCCGGGTCCTTGGATCCAGTCCGTACTTATAACAGATGGTAGATGCGATGCTGTCTGCAGCGCTGTACAGTACTGTACTACATAGTATACTCGTATACCTGAAGGATTCTCACTGTAGTGTATGGTGCAAGTTTCGATTTTCTCGGGCCAGAGCAATCCTCAATTTTAATCCCATCTAAGACTTGTTCAACAGGGTGTTTTACAGCAGCAAAACAAAACTGGAGGCAGGAAATTGAGTTTGTTCCTATAGCAGCTCCTGCAGGATCGCCAACCGCCAGAATCCCCAGGGGGATATAAAGGGCTCCACTGTATCTACAGTAATATACTAGGTAGCCCGGAGCCCGAAAGTCCACTCACCGGTGCACTAGGCCTCTTCCTCGAACTCCTTCTTTGGCTTGCTCCGGAAATGAGGGAGGCCAAGCCGTCACTTGAGTTCGACACCTGCAGAACAGTCGCCGTAGTATACGATCAAAAGAAACGTCGGTGTATGTCTACTGCACATAAGTCCACATCCTACTGAAGTGGTCATGTAGACGGAAATAAAAGGACTTCACATAGGGTGCCACGGCTGATCATATGACGTTGTCAGTCGTCTGGAAGGGAGCTCTCGACACACACCCCCGGGTAGAGTCGAGGAAGAGCAAGATGCCACTCACTGCTTACAGACAAGACTTTGCATTTTTGGCAGCCCTCTGGATGCTATTCCCACGCCGCCTCGGAGTGGTCAATCCCTACGAGAACATATGTCTTGCGGCCGAAAAGGAAAGAAAATGGAAGAAGACTTCTAGCACCATGGACATGCTTGCTTCTCGATTACGTGTTAAGACCGACACAATAACCAGAGAAGATGCTTTGCCTCCTAGCCTCATGAAACCTCCTCCCGCCTCCCCAGAGAGGCGTATGTTCCCATACGAGTATGTGTGCGTGTACATCTCCCACTCCCCCGAGAGCCATCAGATTCCCGGCGGGCACTGAGACTAGGGGATGGCAATAGAGCTGCCGGCTTGCCCCTAGAGAGTTTGTTCAGGTCTCGCCAACGCCACCGGTGAGCGGACGTCATGAAGATAGAGGCTGTGAATCAAGAGTGTACGTAAGGCATGTACTGTACTGTACCAGATGAGATACCATCCGTAAGGCTCAGAGGAATGTCGATGGATTGGCCCCAAAACCCAGAATCCTTCTATTGAACCACGCATATTACATGTGGGTTTGGTTATCCTGTGGATAGCACGGAGATGAACATGATTTCTACCAAGCCTTTGAACGGCCCAGCAGGTCCAACGAGACTGTTACAGTTCCACTCCTGACGCTGTATGTCGTATTCATCCATCGGCCATCATCCGTCTTCTCAACACTTCAAGAGCCATGCAATAGCAAAAAGCAAGACTTAGCCGATAAAAACGCCCTACGCTTTGACATACCATACGAGTACAACAAACTTGTACTGTAGTAGCCGATTCGAACCTGGCCCAGCAAACCGAGGATAAACTTGATTCCCCATCGCCGGCTATCGGGAGATATAGCAGTGCAACGCCGCCATACTGTACAGTACGGTACTGTATATTCTGTGATTCCGCGTGTCTTGCCCGTACTGGCTTAGTGCCTTTCCTGGAATCCAGGGATTCCCTCGCCGCAGCCCGACCCACAGACACTCCCGATCCAGCAAAACTGCCAGCGGCATGGTTTGCGGTACGAGAGGGCTCCAACTTTTCAGCGTCAACAGATTCGCAGCTGAATACGTAACCCGAAGCACCCAAAGTCAACCACTAGGTCGGAGGTCCCATTTATTTTTCCCTCTCTAGCCCCCCTCCTTGTCCGATATGCTCAAGCCGCTCTTCTTTAGTTGACCTTGGCCATGTCCTCTTCAGCCGGAGGTACTGTACTGTACTGTACTGTATAGGGCGTGGCGGTCTTGGCGGGGCCTAGATGCAGTTAGGTTAGCGTGTTGTCCAAAGACCCTGAACAGCCCGGAATCACCAAAACCCCCAGGCCCCGAAGCCACAGGTTCTTGCTCCCAAAAGGTCTCTGGTTCTAGGTGTCGGGGTCCGCCTGCTCGTCCATCCTGTAGGTAATAGATAGGGTACACATACAAGGCACACTCTCATCTCAGGCGCTTTCTCTCTTGTCTGACTAGACACAGTAAACAGAAAGGCCAGCTCGTGTAAGAGCTCTGAATTCGACATTACTACCTCTCTCTCCATTGTTGGAGGCTTGCTCTCCAAATGGACAGAACCTGTGTTGAAACGACTTTCACCCCCATGTTCGACGAATGGTTCGCCTTGAAAGTTGGGGGCGAAACACGGCGTTACTCTTTGTTGCTTCTTCCCGGCAGGGCTTATCGTAGATACGAGGGGAAGTTGGCAGAAGGCATTTAAACTCACAAGAACAAAGACTGCAACCTTGAACGGAGTCAAGAAATAATGATACAAGACACAGTGTCCAAACGTCGCTAAGATTTACTACTTGACTCTCCATTATTCCAGACTACGGGGCTGGCCACTATAAAGCTCGTCATCATGTTCCCCTTTTCCGCAGTGCTGGTTATCAGTTACCCTCACGTCGCCGCCTCATTTACTCTTGTGCCATGTTGTTGCATCATCCTCAGGTTATATTATCGCACATGGGGGAAAGTGAACTCCCTGGTGTTCTGGGATTTGGAAACCGCGGCCATATCACCAGGTTGTTCTGTACAAAAATGATACGCAAAAATGTGACAATGCTGGGGAGCCGATGTGAGACTGCGTATGTGCATCCATTTACACTCGTCGTGGGTTGTCTTGGGCCTCTAAGGATTTGACATGCACTCTCTGACAGAAATGTACCTCCCTGACTTTCGTCCCCAAAGCCTTTACCGCTGACGTTAATTCCTGCCAACACAAAAGTACATATAACGCCCCTCTATGTACTGTACGAACATACGACGGCGCAGCAAGACAAAAAGTTCATGCTCCGATGTCAGGCAGTATCGGAATCTACAGTAGACACTCCTGAGTCCTGACTTGCTCATTCAGAGAGTGGCGGGACCTGATCACGGTCTACCACGATCTATGCTAAAAATGTCAACTGTTAGCACCTGTGGCGTTCACCAAGCCGCGACAACTGTGCCATTGACTACTGTCGTTACTCTGTAGTAAGATTCTGAATTCCAGGAAAGTGAACTACTTTTGGTTCCTGAATAATTCACCTCGACTGTAACGCGGCGCTACCCCTAAGGGCCTCGTCACGGTACGTAAGATGCCGACAACAACGAAAGAGGAAACCGAAGAAACGGACGAACGCCTACGGAAAAGGAGAGGGCACGGGTACTGGCACTGACAACACGAAAGGTCCAAGGTCTATCAAAGCACACCCGGAAACAGTTCTCTGGTTCTCGAGGGTATCTCTTCACTTTCTAGAACACCGGTTGAACACAGGTGGTCCGACTCACGCCTGGCACGAGGGCCGGGTACGGCTTTGACCATAACTCATGACACATACGCACGATAACAGGAAGTGAAGGTTCTGCCGGCTTCCGAAGGCTTCAACATATCGAGGAATGCTAGCCATACACACACACTCCCCTCCGACACCCACAAGACCGAAATACGTATACCGGCGTAGTTGTCCCTAACCACAGCTCCTAAGTTCCTGGAAAGCCAATACTTGGCCCCCTTTCTCTTCAACTATAGAATGTCAGGGTAAATCTAACGACTTTTCATGCAGCGTCTAAACAGTACCGTGCTTCTTCAATCCGGCGTTACGTCCACCACAGCAATGACCACTTATTTAGCAGCCCCAAGCTCACCTAGAGGACAAGGAAAGAGAGGAAGAAATTAATTGCTATCATACAGGGTCTGACCGGAAGGTCGGGTATCCAATCAATTTCTTGTGAGGCTCCAGTTAAATATCGGCGCTGTACAGTACAGTGTGTCTCATCAGCCGAGGCTTTGTCAAAGTTTCAGTGGCCGTCTTTACACATGTCCTCGTCAGCTCCCACACGGCTGATTTTCAGGGCTAGTTCCTCCATTCCTAGCTTGTGGCTTCTGATTCCCGGGCGTGTGTCAGAACTCAGAATCCAGGTTCCCGAAACGAACAGAGAGAAGAAATATAGCAGACCATGCCATGCTATAGCATCCCTGGATCCCCACCTTCCCTCAAACAACCTTCTTGAAATAGCCCTATAAGCATGAGTCCCGTGAGTCTGGCAATCTCCTTCTTCCCCGCAATAAAAAGGTCCGTGGAAGAACACGAAGAGGAACAAAAGAACAAAAGCTGGTGTCGAGCACCTGAAGAAGTCCGCTATCATTTCACCTCATGTCTATCTATCAGGACTTTTTAGTGCTTTTATCACATTTCCTTGTCAAAGACGTTCCCCCAACAAAAACCCAGAGAGTGACAATGTCAAACGTCAATGCCACCTCGGTAATTATGCCCCAGTCGACTGTACGGTAACTTGGTAACCGTCTCCATCGAGTGCAGGTCGAACTTTCAGGATCAGTGGCCACTTCAGTTACCCACTCTTCCAAGCAGCCCTAACGGCCATGAAGTTTAGTGCGCAACGATTCCCCTGTGGCTGGGATTAGAGTGGTCTAGAGGCCCCAGACCAACGTGTTAGCCACCCGCTAGCTCCACTCTCAGCTGTGGTGAAACCCGCTTCTCAAGAGTCAGTCTATCGATCGAGTGCATCTGCTGGACACGCTTTTGTTCAATCCGGCTTTTCTTCACACAGTTGACTTTGCTCGTATCGAATCTCCCCCATGAAAACAAATTGCTCATATAGATTGCGGCACAACGTGTCGTCAACCAAAGGCGCTCGCAGGATTACCACTTGAGTTCTATCCGAGCCGGTCTCCCAAACAAATTAAACGCTAGAAATTGATTAACCTACTGTAGAACCCTTACCCGTCAAATCGGAGAAAGAAAAAAGCAGGGTGGAAAGAAAGGTGCAGACCTGACCCTTGACTCAAGGCACAAGACGAGGTCTTCGGCTCCATAGATAATCCCTACGCCTTTGGTATGCCGAGCGGCAGCCGATATGAAGATGCTGTTAGATGATCGGCGACGTTTGAGATAAGTACCACGACTGTGCAGTACGGAGTAGTTATAGCAGTGTACAGTACAGTACTGTACAGTACCGTACATACACAAGAGAGGAGACACTTACAGGTACCTTCCATTCGCTCGTAGGATAACTACTGTACTCAATAGGCGTGTGGGATTCTGCCCAGTCTGTACCTGTAAGTTGTAACTCATAGCTATTGTATTTATAGGATCATGTCCCTTGATCCTCCGGCCTGAATTCAGTTCAATATGTCAAAAGTCATGTCGAGTCTTCACCTCACCTCTTATGCTCATCTGCTAGAGTGTTCGGTGAAGAACAGCGAGTGGGCAACTCCAAAAATAAGACAGAGGGCCCTCAAGGTAGTGATCACCAGTAATCCTCTAAGACGGCTGAAGGCTCATAAGTGCAGTCACCGTTCTACCATCAACGTATCGTGCTAAATCGTGCAGGCCAAGTGTAAATAAGAGGGAGAAAAACGCCCAGACCATCCTTAGTGCTGAGAAAGCCAGGAACCAGTCAAATAAAGAAGGCCGATGCCCGCTGGGCCACTTATAAGGGCCCACTCATTCCGGGCTTGTTTCCGAATCTGGAAAACGTTCCACTGGGTATCACCGGGGCGGGCCAGGCTTGTTCGCACCCCTTCAGCTTGGGGGGGGCTGACCACTGAGTCGTAGAGTCGTAGGTAGGAACAGGCGTGTGTTCCATGCCACTCAGTACTGTAAAGTACACTCAGAGCAAAGAACATGTGGTGTTTCAACTCAGGCCTCCTCCTGGCGCGTTCTGATGAAGAGCGAGGGACGGCCAAGAGCTGCTTGTTGGCTTTACTATTGTTTTCCTCTTCGTTCCTCTCTTCCACCGGCCAGCTCCCGGTGAGTTGAACCCTGAAGCCCTCGCGGCATAGCAGTGCACGTAACAGAAGACCAATGCAGTACGTAACAACACCGAGCAATCAGAGCACACCCAGGCAACTAATTCTCCGGCCGATATGATAGGATGATACAACTTCATGCAACGGGTGACAGAAAAGAACAACCTGTTTCATTCCGGAGATTGTCCATGAGGGGTCTCGTCGACGACGATTACCGCGTTTTCTCCCTCTTTGTGAGCGGTAAGGGCCTGTTACCTTGCGTGCGATGCGGCAAGCATATGGCGCGCGGACCAAAGTACTTATGGCACAGCAGGCACATGTTCGATTATCATCACGGCCGGATTTGGGTGAGATGCGGAGAGTGAGAGGAAGAGACAGACATAGAGGGGAGAGGGAGAGGAGCAAAAGGCCGCCAGTGTGAGAATGATCGTGGCGCGTGATGGTTGTGGTGTGGTGTGTAGCATCGGTTTATCTTACGCCTTCGTTCTCACTGTTTCACCTTGCGGCGAAGTCATCCTCGCAAACCAAGGAGATCGGTCCCGTTCCTGAACGATGTCATTTCCCTTCCTGCAACGTACGCACAATTTACGCGGACCTCTGAATAGGATGTAGTGCAAACAGCCACTCTTCTCTCCAGCAGGACCTCTTTCTCATCCGCCATGCTGACAAAATGAACTTTGAATGTGATATTCAGGGCTTACGCCGGACCTTTGCCCTCTGTTCCGGCCTGGCGGTAACAAGCTGCATGCAGACTTCCAACCCGAGCACAGTAATCCAACACAGCCCAGCCGTGTCCCATACAGTAATGGTGTTAGTTCCAACGGCCATCCCATGCCGCGGGATGACAGAGCAATATAGAGGCCGATTAGTATCGGCGTTAAAAAATCCAAGGAGGAAACCACACAGGTGGCGACGTTCCGTGACATGGGGACATGCCTTCTTATCGCCGTCCGACGGACGGCCTGACGAACTCCAGACCAGTGAATGCCTCCAAGTTAAGGTTTTTTTAACGGTCCACTTGTTCTAGCAGATGGTCCCCAGTAGCATTAAAGCGGATGTCTAAATTCCGACTACGCGAGCAGGGCTTCCAGAGTTTTCTGGAACACTGTTTAGGTCATCGCAGAAGGTAGTCAAAGTCAAACCTTGAGATTTAATGGTTACTCGTCTCCATCTGAAAGCTCTCAAATCAATGGCCGTTATTGTCCATATGTGCATGTATGTGCATGTAGTGGTACAGCTCCACTAAATTCATCGTGCCGTACCGGAGGAACAGGGTCATTTCAAGTATCTCCGATGACAGCGCCCAGAAACCCTCGAGAGCACCACCACAATCAGTCTTAGTGATGGGAGAGGAGTCGTACAGATCAAGACACAACAATGACGAAGCCTCAGTGAGCACACAGAAGAAAACATGCACGATGTAAGTTTGAGATATGGTCTGTGTATTCGAGTAATGCTCAGCTCATTTGCGATAGGGTCTCCATCCACGGCGCGTTGCTCCTATTCGTGCACCACGGCATCACCGGTTTGCTGCCTGTCGGCATGAACGGGGAAATAGAGGGATTAATGATCATACACCCCAAGGTCGAACAGTTTGTTGCAGACGGAGGAATCCTCCGCTCTCCAGCTGATACACGTACGAGTGTATCTACGCTATGTAACTGTATGTTACATGGTCAAGCGAAGAGTGAGATTGCAAGATGAGAAATTCCCCTACACCCCGAGGACCTTTTTTCAGGTGGTTGCACTTTTAAGTCCTGTACAGCACATAGTACAGTACATACCAGAGTTGAGAGTATGTACTGTAAGTGGGTGTGGTGTGTGTTGGGGGCCGATTCTTTTCCACTTTGTTTTGGTAAGGCTGATCAATGAATCGTGCGCAGGGTGCCTGTTCGGCCTTCAACCGGCCCAACTGGAGCGAGGTATCGGAGATACAAGCGGGCACACACCCACCCGAAAGTTTTATGCGGCCTCGACTGTAACAAAAAAGAAGGAAAGCATGGTTCTTTGAAATCCGAACACATGTCTTTCCCCTCGCTACTGGATCAGAGGGAGAGAGAGTTCATGTAAGGCAAGAATGAAAGGAGACGAAAGAAAAAAAGCATGGCAAGGTATGACCAGCTCGGTTCGCGAAATTGCATGCCACCGTCATGTGGGTTGTCTCACGGCCCACGGCTTGTCTCCCGTCTCTGGGCTATCTCGATGCGTGTAAGACCTGTTCGAGAGTGGACGGAGTTTTGAAAGTAAATGCATCGTCCGCCCACGGAGCAGTCAGGGCGGCCGAAACACAGCGGAAAGTGCCTGGATGGTTTGAGGATGTGTTTGCTCAAGGCTAGCCACATGGTTTCCTATTTTTCCTTCTTTTCTTCTGTTGCCCTTCCTGAGGCAAATGGGGGTGCTGGTATGCCCCTGTGTCTTGCGTCAAGCCCAGGGCCACGCTCCACTGTACCGAGTAGCTCAAGCAAGAACACTCTCGTTCCAGTCATGGTCAATTTGACTTGACACTCGGCCAAACTGATATCTGCCTATCGGGTGTGTGATAGCCAAATGTCACTATGACCGGCCACCGAACATGTCCGAACTTCTCAGGTCGGGGGGTATCTCGGCCGCTTCCGTCACTTATTTTCACAGGTTGGCAAAATATTTCGCCCGGGATGCAGGTAAATCGATATCCAATCCCCCCCTCCCCGCCAAGGAAACACTCGGAGTTTTATCTACGGCTTACGGTGTGCGCCAGAAAGGGAATTATCGTCAGCGAAAAGCGCGAGAGTGTGAGCGACTGTGCGAAAGAGCAGTGAACCCCATCCCGGGCCGTTGATCGTGGTAGCTCAATACACACATAACATTTTTGCACTCCTGCGTAATCACCACTCATGGGCCATGGTGGGTGCGTAGTCAAACTCGTCCAATAGTCGAATCTCGAGTGGTGAACCCAGCGAAGAGATATAAGCAACGCTTATTTGTGGGCAACCCGTCCTTTTGATGCAGGTCTTGCTAACCAGATGGTTACTATAGAAGTATCCTACTCGGAGCCTTACGGAGTTCATTGGTGTGCACTGAGGGGTACACGTTCTGTCGGGAAGCAAGCAGGGCGTCGTATGAATCACACAGGGCACGCGAGAGCACCAAATACTGTACTCACTCTGTGGGGCATCACGGTCAATCATCTCACCGATATTACTGATACTTCAACCTTTGTCTCAATGGCGATGATGCTTTCCAGTGCCTACTATGCCCTGCGGTTTGTATGTCGTTGTTTGTCGGACGTAAAATTAAGCTCTTTGGGTGTCGATGGCTCCTTCCTCGTCATCCCAAAATAGAACCTGAGATGTTCTACGGAAGATTCCATTTTGTTCCTGCGTTTGTCGCCTCTCCCGTTTGGCAGGAGCGATAATAGCCTCGCAATAACTCTCGCCGCTCCGACTAATTTGTATATATCGCGTAGATGCACGCAGATAAAGACTGGAATTCAGACACGCATTGTCATTGGAGATATAATGGTCAAACCCCCCCCCCCTCTCTCTCTTTTCTTCTGTCTGTTCTGGGACAATGTGTGTGTTTGTTATGTATGTCAGCGCCCCGTCGGTTAGGGGTGTCAGCACTAAGCACCAATATACCAACCGATTCGGACAAGTGCGCTCGTGGACTTGATATACCGTGAAAATATCAGGCCTTCGTCCGTCCTGGCGCGCGCCGAGTATCGGGGGAGGGAAAACTGGCTAGTTAGGTCGGGGACTGGCGGGGAAACAGCTATTTCGAGGACGGAGGAAGAGCTATCCGTGGCAGAAACTCCACATTACATATGCCCCGAGAAGTGGTGATTGGCACGGATTTGGGTCTTTCGCGAACCATGTACTGTACTGTACATATGTACATTCATACAAAACTTACATACAAACGACTCTCTAGCAGGAAGTTCCCGGGGCTTTAGAATGGGCAAGACGGGCAACTCATGTGGTCTGGTACTCGCGCGAATGATTACAATAGAATAATAATCATGGTTCTTGGCACATCCATCAGCGAATATGGGGAGACGAGAAGGAGAATCTCCCCCGGCCAGACATTTCTCGTTGTGGTTGGAGTCGCGAAAACTCTCCGGCACCTTATGGCAACATCGTTATGATTGACCCCCTTCGGAGAGTCACTCATTATCATCTTCGTCTCAGGAAAACATCAGTGGTGAGGCTGATCCCCTCTCTAATGTGAACATGACCAACCCCAACCCTAATCTGGCATTTATCCAGATAAAACGACTACACAGGTCCCGCTACGGGTATATTAGTTGTTTGCTATTTAATAATGGGGTTTTATATATCCGTTACGGGAAATTGAACTGACTCCTTTGAAACGAGATAATTGCATGCTAGTGCTCTTTATCTGTAACCTTTGAGAGAGTGGTGTGCATGCATCTCCTCAGTGTGTGATGAAGGAAGTGCAGTCTAGCCAATCAGGGAAGATGGCCTCGGCCACCCCCAAGTTGAAATCTGCGGCTGCAGCGGGTTGACGTCTTATGTTGCGTGGATTGTTATTAGCTGGGCGATTGTTCTTGTCCTGGTAGGGCTGAGTGGAAGAGGAAAAAAACAAAAACGGGAACCACAAAGGGTGAGAAACGCGAAACATTTGGGCCTTGTTGGGGGTGTATTGGAGATTGCACACTTAGCGACTATCTATCCCGTTCATGAGGATTCCGACTTCGACCTCAAAGCCCGCACGTCCTGCTTTCCGACCACGGATCAAGTCAGCCAGACTGCCACCAGCTAACCCCCCCAAATCTTGGACCCATGTGGCTGCAAAAGGTCGTGAATGCCGGAATTGCCGTTTGGGGGCCGCGTCACGGACGATACATCAGAATGTGCTACGGACGGTCCTCCATGTTTAGGGGTCCAAATCATGCACTATTACGTGGACGTACCTCTCAAGGGGCACCGGAGCAATGGGACTGGGAGCGTACCAATAACTTGGGTGAGGAGATGAGATGTTCAGTTCATCCTACTTGATATTTTCTGGGGCTGGCACCCACTTGGAGTCTCTACTGGTGGCCGGCGTTGCGACATTTTACTGCACATACCCGGGAAAGCCGCCGGCGGGATCGTACAGATGGATGGATGTCCTGTCTGGAAGTTAATGATTTTTGTTGGTGAAGTTGCTGTGCGGGTCTGCTCCCTACTGTACACATTTGCCCCCTCCCGGTAATGATACCGCGCGCCTTACACTGTCAGGACATCATGAGGAGCGCTGGCGAATCCTTCAACCCAAACATGCCCCGAAGGAGCAGCGCGGGATGCTCCAGCGTTGAATGAGGCGGTTGGAATTGGGATCTGTGATGCTTGTTGGCGGCTCAGGGGAAAATCGTGGCTGTTGCATCCCCAGACCGATAAAATGAGTCTGCGGGAGGGATCTGGCTCACTACTGTTAAAGGGACCAATCCCTTGTTGAGCTTACGCGTACGTACTGTACAGCGAAGTGAGGACCCCATTTCCTGTAACAAATGCGTGGACGAATACGCGTGTAGACATCTCATGCACCGGGATGGAACTTGAACAGCATTTCACCTCAAACCGACGTACGTACTCCGTAGGTAACGTGGAAAACAAGCCATGGCCGACACCCGGAGTCCGGCATATGCCCGCGTTCGTAGTGCAACCATCTTTTTGGTTCATTCAGGGCTCAAGCGGGAGTTGATGCAGGGGAGGCAAGCAGGTTCTCAACGAAGCAAATAGGCTAACACAGCCTGGTTCAGGGCTGGCTGGTGGTTGCAATTAAACCGTACAACGGGCCAGCAAATGAGAAACTGCCAGGTTCGATTAATGCGGGAATTACAGCTCCCCAAAACAACCCTGACCCATCAAATAAAGCTCTTCTGCTCCGACGCTCGCTTTCAAACTCTCCCACCCCCATCAGTATTGCTCGTTTTTAATGTCTTTTCGTTGCTGGTGTGCATGGCCATTGCAATACGAAGGTGGACCTTGCAAAAATTTGTCTCATACCCTTCTAGAACAGATGGAGCCTTTGGATTAAAGTGGAACTACGTGTGGGCAGCATATCGCTGCTCTGGCTTCGTGCTTTGAATACTGAAAATGTCTCTCTGGTGAACTTTTGGGCCGGGCACTTATATGTAAACTTCAGCACTTGCACTAAACTGTACCAAACATAATGGCGGAGAACGAGGACAGGAGAGAAGAGAACGGTTTCCTTTCCTATTCGGACTTCCTATAACATAATTTCGTTGCTTTCCGCGTCTACGTCTTGTAAACTCGTGATCCTATTGCTTATACAAGTATTCCTTCTGTCGAAATCAGCAAATCTGGTGATTATGCAGCATAGAGTAATCCCGCCGCTCCGTTCCCCTCAGGATGTCAGAAATTGCCAGAGGGGACTTTTCTTCTTCGTCATCAAGCACAGTCTTTTCTTCTTCATTAAACTTTCCGGAAGATGCACATATGCTCCATCTCCACTGTGCCATCCTACCGCCTCAAACTGAAAGTTTATCCTTCCCTTGGCAGCCTTCTAACTGTCGCAGTGAACGCCTCCTTGTGAACGACTCTTCTCGGTTGAAAAAGAAATTGTAGTGGTAGTGGGGCGAGAAGCGTATGATAAGATGACAACAACCTGATGATACATCATGATGTTCCCTCCAGGGGCTTCCATTTTTCTTGCTGGCCGAAGTCCAGTTTGGTGGATGCCTGACATGATCTGTGGCAGGATTCACGGCCGTCATTCTCGATCTACAGTAGGTTCTTCACAGCTTGGGTCTCACATTCCTGCAGGCTTCGGCCAACAAAGAGAAAGAAGAAGAAGTCGTAAGACCACTCTCAAGATCATCCGCAAACGTACCCATACTCATCACGCCTTCACGAACCTGTCTGTTCCTGAGGTGTCTGAACTAACAAAAAAAGTGATCGGCGACCCGGAGGCCACTTTATGCCTGGTCTCATCTTTCTTCGGCCGCTGACTTCATCTCGGGGATACGCGACCTAGAGATATGCTGAGAATAACATTGCTGTTTAGCGGCGATCGGTGGTGTAGAACGGCTAGAGTTAGGGTGTGAGCATGCGGGATGCGGGGAGAGTTAGGCTGAACTTTGCCCTGATTTTCTTATGGCCCGGTGCTCTGTTCTCTGTGCTCCACTACCTTGTGAATGCTAGATCGGAGTTTGAGCTTGATCCGTTCTAGTACTCACAAATCATCATCTAGAACGTATTTTCCGCCTTTCACACGGAGTCCTTCCGTGGAGAATGTGCTGACTATTTGATCCTTTGATGTATGGATTCGGAAACCTGGCACAAGAGCAGCAAAAGGAGCCAGAGAATGTATGAAGCGATCTGTTGGCGACCCGTACTGTTTGTTCGCTTAACTCTTCCGGCCATTTCCATGGGCGCAAAGCAGGGGAAAAATACTTACAATTCCGAACAGAAAAAGAAACGCCGCGATTCGGGAGGAAGAGAGCCTCCTTATGGACTCCCATAAGCATTCACTCCGTAATCTTAGAAGAAGAAAAAGGTCCCCTAGCATGAGCATATATGTTCAGCCAGATGTGGAATTACACAGGCGTCTCCAAAGAAAACTTCGTGTGGTTCCTGATGAGGATTCAAATGCTCACCCAAACACCCAAGTCGCGCGACTCACTGCACTGCAAGTCTAATCTTTCACCCAGGTCGCGCGACCACAAGGTTAGTTCGCTGAATCCAGGATGAGCTATTCTCTCAAATTCCGCAGAATCTTAAGAGGGATATGTTGAGGCGGAGTGACAACTATTGGTACGAGTCGTGTGGGAATTACGACAAAAAAGGTTCATATTGCCAATGAGAGACTTAGCGGGACTCGGGGAAAAGACAATGAGACCACCAGCGTGTCCATCCATGTCAATTGCTTCACGTGTTGTAACTTTGGAGGTTGTCAAGCCAGAGGTGCTGATCTGTACTGTAAGGTTCAAAAATGAAAAGAAAAAGATACAGCGTCTCTTCCTTTGGCGGAGCTTCCTTTTCGGAGAAGATTCCGGTGAAGAAGGATGTGAAGAAGGATTATGCCCTCATTCTCGTTCTTGAGGGGGCGGGCTTTTTTCACTATTGTCGGTGTCTTACTATTAGACTTTTTGGAATCCCCCCTCCTTTTTACACACTCCTATGTGCTACAGGATGATCTCTAGAAGGACTGGCCAGGAACGTCGAGAGTTGTCCTTTGACGGGTGTTCTATTTCCATCCGGTGTGTCGATGAGCGCCAAACTGGGCTGGTGACACCACACGCTCACACAAATTGTAATCACACCTCTCTTCCCGCCTTGCCTATTTTGAACACAACACCGAGCCAGACACACCCAAAAAATTGGCCATTCAGAGATGGGACCGGATGTGAGTGAGGCCCTCGTTCCCACCCATAAGACCAGAGGGGGAGTGGTGATGCCTGAGGAATGTACGTGCGTATATATTGGAAGGTAAGTCCGAGGAAGTATGTACCTGTAATCTGTTTAGTACTGTACCTCTCAATGTGCTGCTGACGATGGATACTCGGGGGAAGGCTGACAGCGGTTTCGGTTCTGGCGATGTGATACCTGTAAGTCACCGGCTCAACTGTCAGCGAAGCGGACTGAGTTCAGCAACAAATGATCTCTCTGTGTCCCAGGTGCCTCCCCCCGGCTCCCGCACGCCGCCTGGTCGGCCGCTTGCGCGTCGTATTATCCAGTCAGGACTGGTGGGGCGGTGGTGACCTTCTCGGCCGAACAGGAGCTCTGAAACTTTGTAAGGGTATGCACACGCCTGGGACCTCGGGACATGCACCTACCACTCTATGTGTATGTGTATTGCTGCTGTTAAGGGGACCGGAAAGAGCGCTTTTGCTTTGCATGGTGCGTAACGTGGAAAGAGAATTGGAGTATTCTATGTAAACAATCATCAAATATCCGTAGAAACCGGAACACGCGGGGAATTGCCTTGTCTGGTACATGAAAGTACCTCCCCCATCGAGCATACACATGCAACGTTATGTGTACTTGAGGAAAAAACACATAAGACCAATATCACGTCTAGAGCCGTCAGCCTCTAAAGTATACAAACAGATTGGCGCGGGATACCTTCTTTTGGTAATGCAGTCCGGCTTGGGCGGGGACCTGGAACGGGGACCACACGCAAAGTAAAACAAAGCCAGCAAAACGCCGTCACGGAAACCCCCTGGCCCTGTCCAGCCCTGAGAGAGAAGCCCCGAAGAAGGACAACAGAAAACGTAAGAAAAAAGAATGTAAGATGCCATTCTGTGGTTGCGCCCCATTGCCGGGGCTGGGATTACGCCCTCGGCCTTGATGAGGCTATCGGAGAGGGCCAGCATTGTCGGACATCGACTCTGTGGTCCATGTTTCTTTTTCGAATGGGACTCCGCCGTACGCAGAGAGCAAGGGGATCCTGTGCTGGGACTCCATTTGTTTATGGTTCCAGTCGGCGATTCTCTCACGGTCACGGGCAAATGGTACCTATAAGGCCGAAGGGGTTTTGTGTAGAGTTCCAGGTCGGTCTTTGTCAAGCCTCGGCAAGAAACCCAAACATGTTAGAGTGTGGGATGATAACGTGAAATAGCTGATAAGCCATGATTCGAGACGATGGCGTGTGCGGTGCGGACTGGGCGTTCAAAGATCACGCAGTGGAGGGGGATCTTTACGAGTACAACACACGCAACACTAATTGATTCACCAACACGAGACACCAACACGAGACGATCCCATCTGGATGGACGTATTTGTTCGGAGGCCATTGATGGTGAGGCCGCAATTAGGGTCTCGGTTGAAACTGGCCTATTGAAATACGGGCCATTGTGGGAGACAAACCTAGGGCTGATAGGTCAACAATGGTGTTGCCTCCTCGGCCTACATTCTTTTCCGCTTGTGTCTCCAATATATGTTTAATTTTTCTCTTCCTCTTCTACCGAGAGATCTGAATGGGCTAGACCGCTAGTTTCGCATCGATGCAGAATCCAGGAACAGAAACAGGCACAGGAACAGGAACTCTCGACCGATAAGGGACACTCAAGTTTTGGGTATTCCGCCTACGGCGTTATTTTGCTGGCGAACATCCACCCCTTACGAGACGCCATTTACACATCCACAAACCAAACACAAAGGGTAGGCTAAACTGACATACCATACCTGCTATGTCCGATAGTACCAACCACAGCAAAGCCAAAGCCCGAACCAGCCAGTTTCATCTCGGTGCATTGGGCTTGGGCGGTCTGGCGTTGTTTTGATTACACATTAAAATGCTGTGGCGGCTCAACCCGGGTATCGCGGGTCTTCGGGGGAGGCGAGGGGAGGGGGGTTTGCAATGTCCCAGGACGACATCCACTCATCGAGATTTGCACCGCGCGGAATGGGCTTTGATGCTGCGTGTGTGGGCGTAGCGGCCGGAGAGTAATATCCTTATAGGGAGGCAGCGGCTGTGGGGGGGGGGAAGGGGGGTTTAATCTTTATTTTACCGAGTTGGATATGAGTGAAATTGTGTCTCTTTGCCACTGCATGGCCCATCCTTGCCCTACAAGAAAAATCGAAGGAGAAAGAGTGGCGTGGTGGAAAAAAAGAAAAAAAAAAAGAGCAGAAAATATGCGTCAAGGAAAGGCCTGTTGTTAAGCCGGCTTCCCTATAAGGAGACGGGGGGACTTTCCGTCCGCCCGTTGCTATTGCCGGCCGAGAGACTGAAGCGGATGCAGGCAAAAAGAAACAGTACATACAGCACGGAAACGATACAAAAACCTTGTTCCGCCAGAAAATAACAAGTGGATGTCACCGTATAATTCCGCGGTGTTTCCAAGGCGGTGATGAATGCGAGAGGGCAGATGTCAGGGATAGAGATGTCGACGGGGCCAAATACGGAGGAGGAGCATGTACTTGAACTGTCCATACATATATCCACGGACACCGAGTAACCTCTAGAAAAACAGGAGCAGTCGACCGAAGACTCCAGCACCCACGGCTTTATGAGAACCCCGACCGTTGCGAGAGAGATATAAGGGTATAAACCTAAGATGTTCAAGACCAAACGGTGGATCTTACATGCCCTACGCCGCCCATAAGGAACTTCTCCGTTGAGGTCACTCGATGAACCGAGTACCCTCTCACCACATCCCAAACACGCCCAGACACCACCATTCTCAGAGTCCAGCATCCTCACACACCTCCATGGACATACCACCTTACGGAGCCTGTAAGGAAGAATGTACACCCCCCCAAAACACACCAGGCTATCCCCACCCCTACAACACCACACACTTTCTCTTCCTCTTTTTCCTGTTTAAACTTCGCTGCCTTACAGTCCGTACCGCCGACCGTGTTGCTGCGTTTCCCTTGCACCCACACCACCCACACACTCAGTCACCCACCCGGAAGAAAATGAGAGAGAAGAGAGAATCCCATAGTATCTTCCCATTCTACAGTACAGAATCCCCGCCACTTCCCGTACTGAACCTATCTGTACGCGGCTCTGACTGGTACTGTAGACAAACGGAAAACGAATTGATCAACGCACCATCGACGTTGGTAGAACACTTGCCCGGTCTCAACTGCCCTGCCCGAGTCCGCTATTCTTTCTTCCGGTCTGTGGCTCTAGAAAGTTCGAGCGCCTCGTGGTGGTCGTCTTACTCCTCCGGCCCCCTCCGGCCCTTGCTCTCACCGCATTACCTGCCCCCATCCTTCTCGCTGTCACCTTCTTTCTTTACATATACTGTACATAAACATTCTCCCCGGGCCACCGGTGCTATTTAAATCCCCAGCCAGCTCCTCCGACCTGGTTCTCTTCCCGCCCGCCATCTGACGATAACCTTCTGTGTGTCCCGTTGACATCTGTAGACCGCCTCAACTCCCGTCTCTGGCTTGATACCTCATTCCTGTACGTCCTGCCTACGCCGCTGCGGTAGTAGTGTTCCGTTCCCGCAGTGCAGCACTGCAGCATCGTCTGGTTACTCTTTGCATCAAGAGAAAAGTGTGTGTGTGTCCTTTCCCACCTGCATCGGCCTCTTTTCATGTATATCATGTGCACTCGTTGCAACACCATCACCCCATAACCCAGAACAACCCAGTATGACAATACCGACTCCTTTATGTACATAAGATCCGCCAACCCTCGCCTCCCTCCCCCAATAAGACCTACCGAACCTTTTCTTTCCGGTAATCGTTTGGCCTGGCTGCTTATTTTTTTGGCTGTTCTCTCCTCCTTCTCTTCCTTCTCTTCTCGTCTATTTTCGAGTCTCCGTGCCTCATTTACCTTAACTCCGCACATCGATAAGTGTGTATCCATCTCCCCCTTCCAGTCTTTTTCCGTGTGCCTGTGTGTGTTCGGTGACATATGGTTTCATCCCCTCTTTTTTTTCTTTTCTCTCTCTTCTTGCTTGGCATCTCTTTTTCTTACGCCATTTGCTATTCCGCGCTGCTCGAATACTGTCCCACAATTGATCCTCGTTTCTCGCTCTGACTTCCGCTTACAGTCCTGGACTCCCGGTCTTCTTCTTTCTTTGGCCCGTAGTCGACTTCCTGCTTGCTGACTGTGTTTCCCCCCCCCGTCTTCTCTCTAACCGAGATCTTGTCGTGTTTGTCGGTTCTGTGATATCTGTGGTCTTTTACTTCTTCAACCCACTGTATACGACATACGCTCTGGATGCTGGACTCAAAATTGACTGAATGTCTTTATTTTTACCGTGGCTCATCCGATATTTTCCTCGGACTTGCTGGCTAGACAATCTCAGCATTAGTACAACCGGGACCCTCCACACCCCCCCAGCCCTTTATTTTCAGCCTTAATCGAATCTCCAGTTCTGTCTCTGGTAATTGCTGCCGCCTCTGATCATCTTCTCTTGTCTCAGGCCTCGTGTCTTTGTGCTTGGGGTGTCTTGGCCTCTGTTCTGTTTGCTGTCTCTCCCTCTGGTTTCTCTGCTCTGATGCGCTTGCTGCTCCTCCTGCTTCTCCTGTTCCGTGGAAAAACGTTCTACGCTCTGCTCTCTCTTGTGTCTTTCTCCGCGAACCCTCTTAACCACACCCCCACCGACATTCTGGCACCTCAGCTCATGTCTTTCTACAGGCCGGATTTGCTGGTATCTTCTCGGCTCGGCCTCGTGTCTCTGTGCGTTCAACACAGTTTCTGTCCGTCTGAACCTTTCTGAGTCTTTCAGCCGTCATCTCGCTGTCAATATTCCTTCAGGCCCCCCATTCCACACACCGATACAACCGAACGAATTGTGGCCTTCCCCGCGGGAAATTTTCTTTAGCCCTCTCTCTCTCTCTCTCGTTCTCGCTCGCTCTCTCTGTGGCGTTGGCCGTGTTCCCGTGAATTGTTTCTGTTCCTGTCTCGTGTCTCACCAAACCGTCCCTGTTCTTCTTGCCCTATGAAGCGCTTTCCAGCCTCGGTATTAACCTCGTCATTTTGCCTATCTTGAGTCACTCCCGGCTTCAGCGACTTATCTCTGTTTCTCTCTCGCCCTCTCTCTTCCTGGACTGTCAGCGCCGATCTCTCTGGCTCTCTTGTTCCTCCTGCAGGTCCATCAATCAACCCATTCCTCCCCATCTCTTCGTTCGCATATCCGCCATTCTTTGAGTGGAATAGTTTCAGCCCTGGCGCGGTTCTCTCTCCAGCTCCCTAGCGCAAAAAAAGTCTGACTCGTCATCACGTTGCTTCGGCCCAGCTCGGATTGTTTTTATCTTCCAGCAATCCCGTATTCGGCCCAGCCCAGTGCAGCCCTCCACGAAATCCCGTATTTGCCAACTGAAGACCTGAATCTCGCCCGGCTGTGAACTCGACGCCGGTATACTACTCTCGCGAGAAAAAAAAAAAAAAAACATCCTCAGGAGGAGAAACAGCGCCTTGGATAACCCCCCATCCCCCCCAGAAACGTCAAAACCCCAAGAAAGAGGGACGCTCAAACTTCCAGCCCGTTCACTAGACCTCGGAGTCCATTTTCCAAATACGGATAGCGCGGTCCATCCAGGAACTGGCCGACTAAACACTTTCCTGGGAACTTTGTGTCCTGTGAACGTGAAGGGAGAGAGATCGATATCTCACAGGCCGTTCCTCCACCCTTCATCCCAGCAGCAGCCCACCCACAAATCATCATCTCCATGCTCTCCAGGGCTCCTTGAGTTGTACCCCCCTCTTCTCTCATCCTTGCCCAGCTGTCCTAGCGAGGAGTGGCCACCGAAATTGTGCACACCCCTCCCCCAAAACACTCCCTGTCATTTTCTTTCATCTTTCCTTTTTGCTTTCTCTCTCTCCACCCTTTCTCTCTCTCTTTTGTCTTGCCTTGGCTTTGCCTAGTGTCGGTTCCCCCCCCCAGGAAGCAGAGAAATACAGTGCCTGTGCGCTTCCAACTTCACACACCCTGAGAAATCCTGTGGTGAACCAAGGCCTGCTCCTGGTAGGCGGACTCTAATAGCCACAGACATCCCACATAAAAATTCCACCTACGCACACACATACACTACAGCAGTACATATACACATCGCCGCCATCCCATCCTCACTTACACCTGTGTCTTGCTTCCTTTTTTTCTTCGATATACGCTCTCTCCACCCCTCAAAAAACTTATCTTCACGCCCTCCTCCCTCTCTGTCTTCCCATCCATCTCCACCATCGTCTCTCTCTCTATCCCCTTCCTTCTTCCTCCCTCGAACTAGTCCCGACCGACATTGAGAAGCCAAAACAAAGACATCTATATACACCATCTCTCTCCCCCATCTTCCCTCCTCAACCCCCTTCGCCATGGCACTAATTCCACAGTTCCACGAGTTCGGCTCCCGGGGCTCGGTCTATAATAATAACAACAGCCCGCCTCCTCCTCGTCCTTTCGACTCTTCTTCCTCCATCCCTCTCAACTCATACTCGTCGTCGTCGTCTTCGATAGCCATGAGCATTCCGGGAAGCCAACAGCGTCGGCCGTCTCCTCCTCCCCCTCTACCTCCACCAAGGTTCGTCTCTGGAGCCGGCCATGCTTCTCTTAGCCACGACTTCGGCCCGCGATATTCCTCCGGCCCTTCCTCCGCCAGATTCCCTTCCAACTTCAGCAGCTTAAGCGAGAGCATGTTCGACGAACGGCCCAGCTACAAGCTCCGTGACGACGTGCGGAGCAAGCACGACAAAGATGAAGGCTACTCCAGTCTTTCTTATTCTTCCTCGAGGTATGCCTTGACTAGGTGATATGTGCTTGTGTGGACCAACTAGTTTTCCCATCTGCCACACTCATCCATTCCGCCCACCTACGGTATCACTAACATGGCCCTGCCTCTCTTTGGCAACTGGACGCGATCTCTTAGGTCTCGGGACCTCCCTTCCCTCCCCAGCTATGCGTCTGAATTTGGCTTGCTTCACACCAGCTTCCAGTTCAAGTCTGGAGCCGACGCCTACGATGACAGCTTGAAAAACAAACTCAATCCCATCCGGACACTCGACCCCAGAATGGGTTCTGCCCCGAATCGGTCTCTCCTCAGTGCCTCCATGGGCCAATCTCTCTCGCCGTCGTCGCAATCCAGACCTCTCTCGCCAGATGCGCGGTTACCCCCGTTGAACTCGGCCCCGGTTATGCTTCCGTTCCACACCCGACCCTCAAACGGCCTGGAGTCTCCTGCTACCGCCCACTCTGCCACCTCTCCCACCAGTCTTTCCTACCAGCCTCGCCGTGCGTATGGGCCGGTGGGATCGCCCACCGAGAGTACCGAGGCCGACCGGTCACCACCGCGACGACTGGCTAGAGATCCGACTGATTCGATTCCCAATGACTCCGCAGTGTCTACATCGGGTGGATATGATATGGTCGACGATATGGACCTGGACGAACTACCACGCCCCGGTCAAAAGCGCCGCGCCTCCTCCCCGCCCCCGGACGAGTTTGGCATGCACCACCATCATCACCACAGCGCTCACCACTCCAGCCAGAGCGACCACCCCCGCCGTCTTCCTCACCGGGTGTCGCCAACTCCCAGCAGACTCAACACGATCCCCCAAGGTGCCGCGGTCTCGACAACCTCGTCGTCATCCTCCCCGCGCCGCCGAGAGAGCGTCATTTCGGCTGGTGGTGTGTCCCCCAACGGACTTTCAACCTTGGCTGGGTCTCCGTCTCCTTACCAAACCGGCGCCCCCTCGGCTCTCATGTCGCCCCGTTCTACGTCCGCCAGCCTTAGCCAACATCACCAGCGGACGGGAAGTGACTCGAGATCTCTAGCCTCGCCTCGCCGGGCAACTGATTCCTCCAAATCTGGCTTGGTGTCGCACAAAGTGCAGGGATTCCTTATGTGCCAGTGCTGCCCCAAAAAGCCGCGCAAGTTCGACACCCAAGCTGAGCTCAAGTATGCATTCTTCTCCTCTCTCCTCTGCGTGCGTGTGGATCCCACAATGTCATGTACAGCTAGCTAACCCCCGTTTCCCTCCAGCGCCCACGAAGCCGAGAAGCAATATGGTTGTGCATACTGCCTAAACCGGTTTAAGAACAAAAATGAGGCTGAACGACACCAAAACAGTCTGCATCTTCGGAAATATAGCTGGAGCTGCAAGGCTCTCACCGCCTACGACCAAGCTTTCCACGAGAGCGTGATGCGGCCTGGTGAGGCTGACACTTGTGGCTACTGCGGGGCCGACTTCCGGCGAACTGGCTGGACAGGCTCGTCAAATCGCCGGGAGGCCACCGACCGGGACTGGGAAGAGCGCGTCCACCATCTCCAGAATGCGCACAAGTTTGGCGAGTGCAACAGCAACAAGAAGTTCTACCGTGCGGACCACTTCCGGCAGCATCTAAAGCACAGCCACATGGGTGCCAGCGGGAAATGGACTAATATGCTGGAGAATGCCTGTATGAAGGAGGAAGAATTGCCGATTCCTCTTGATGAGAGACGATGATGACCGAGCTCCCCCTCCTGAAAATAGGAAGAGGGCTCATATATTTTCTTGTTCTGTTTTTTTATTTTACTTCTTTTTGGGAGGCTGATCGCAGCCTAGAAAATTTGATACCATTTTTCTTGCTGATACTTGTTCTGTCTTTTCTTCAAGTGCATTCGTGATTAGCTTGTTTAAACTGGTCTTCCTGGCTGGTTCTCTTGTCCGTGTGAGACTTACGGTAGTATGTAACTGCTTTGGACTGGGGCCCTCTCGGTTCCAAGCTTACACGGGCTGGTTTGGGCCAGGACCATATCTCAGTATTGGTTTCTTGACGTTCAATCATTTCCACGGCCAAGACTTTGGGTGTATGTTTCGAAAGTTGCCGTCTCGCCTATATGTGCCATTCGTCCATGGCTGTGCTGGCCGCCCACCCACTATCCTATCTGCCATCAGCCACAACGGTACTAATGCTAGGGCCAATACTACTACACCAGAAGGTTCAGTCCCAACACTAAAGATATACACCACCGTGGTGGTTAACATGCCGTTTCGGGGGCTACGGGAACTTGGCCTAGCTCTCCATGTTCTGCCCGTTGTTGGTATACTGGCTGCTAACGTTCAAGATCGGCATGTGTTTACTGGTGTGTGTGCTCATTGGCCTCCCTCTGGGCATCGACGCCGGCATATTCACGTCACAGAGGAAATCATCATTTGTTCCTACGTTGTCCAACAAACTCATGGATGCGTATTCCGGAGCGGATGCTTGAGGCGCTGGTTTGGGGGAGGGGGGGG
>LNGK01000004.1:1993609-2115906 GCA_001510575.1 Knoxdaviesia capensis | reverse complement strand
GGGGGGGGAGAATGCATGGCTTGATGTGTTGGCGGGGAAAACATGCACCTATGTGCTGTGAGGGTAGATCTTCTGAACTGTCTCTGCAGGTCGAGTTTTGTCTAGGGTGGGGAGATCCCACCCTACATGACGGGAGAGTCAGACAACCCATTCAGGCAGATCACCCGCCCAAACTGAGGGTGGGTGGTGAAGCCATCGGGGGCAGGACAGACAGCGACCCTTCAGCAGGCCCGCGAAGGCGGATTGCATACTAAACCTGTCCATATAGGAAATTGCATACCTGCTGTACACGCTCGTCCTTCGTGCTGGCCCTCGAGAATGCACACAAGAGCTAATATCTAGCTACAAGAAACAGCCTACACTCTGGAAGACTGCATGGGGGAGGGAACATTTTACTTCTGGGGTGCGCCGGAGCTGAGTCTTTGGACGCCAAAAAGAAAATTGCCGAAGTTAGCCATGCGGGAATTGCTTGGTATTGTAGGAGCGGCTGTTGATCTCGGAGGCCGTCCGCTACCGCGAGAAGAGCGTTTACAGTCTAGCTTCGCGGGCTGGGCTTTCGAGAGGGGAGATTTACCTCAGATGCAGATTTGCCTGGCAAGCTTCAGATTCCAGGGTACGGACTTTGAGGCGGCAACATCCTTTTCTGCGCTAACCTACCTGTGGTTTGTTGAAGCGAGATGATAAGGCAGAACAATGAGACCGTCCGGGTTAAAGGCGTGCTTAGGGTTAGTATCAAAATCTTTTTTGGGGCTGTGACTTAGGGTGGGTAGCTCCTTCCTTTAGGGCTCCAAGGGAGGAATGGAAAGGCGGTCTAGCGCTGTTCTAGAAAGCCAGGCCCGATGTGGGCAGAAAAAAAGCAAGAAGAAAAAAAACTACTGACATGTGCCTGGTATTCAGAATCTGCATGGTCGACTGCAACCCTCCCAGTCACACCGGGCAAAGAAGCAGGGCAAAAAGAGCAAGCATCCAAGGAGTGACACATCTTTCTAGGCACCAGCGCTGTGCTTTGAAGTACTTTCCGGTGACTATTTAATGCGCTGACAGCCACAGCCACTGCGTGAGAGCTTGAGGGGACAGTTCGCATTTTCACGAATCTTTCCGCTTGCTACTACATATCCTACGATCTCTCTTCATCAGCGCATCACAGGCTGGCCCCTGTGACCGAAATCTTACCACAATCCTTTCCTCCCCGGGTCGGTTGCCAGACAGACACTTACGATGAAATTCCCCGACCGGGTTGAGGGTCCGGACGACCTGTACGTTGGAAGGTAAGAAGATCCCGACTCGCCTTTTCACAGTCCAGGTTGGCCCCACCACATCCAAACTGTATCATTCCATCGCCCAGCCAGCCTCTTTAACTGGGCATCTTCTGCTTCCCCTTCGTTCTCCCCACTAGCCGCATCATGGTGTGAAGCTCGCGATGCAAGACCCGGAAAGGAAAGGCCAGAGGAACCCAAACTCGTGTCTGCCCGCCGAGACAGATAGCTCAAGACGCCTTGACCTTTTGTTGGGCGTTTGCTGGGTCGGGGCGGAGACTATTTGTCCCTGTCTCCGCTGATACCATGTCAATTCAGTATGTGAGAAGAACGGATGGAAACTTCACTGACATGCAACGGATACATCTACAGCTGGACAACATTGCGACGGTCCAGTGCCGTCGAAAATGCAGGCGTGACCCATGTGCTGTCGGTGTTGCGTGAGATGCGCAATTCGGACTGGCGTGATATCCGGGCCAAGTACCAACAGGGCATCATCGAGGTCCATGATCTTGAGGACGAGAACCTGCTCGGCTACTTCCCTGACGCTGTGCGCTTCATAGACTGTGCCCTGGCTGGCCGTCCCTATGTTTCCGCTCAGCTCCCCGCGGTTGCCAGCACCGAGATTACGCCCAAACCAGAACGCGAACCCCAAAGTGAGCCTTACTCCTTGAAAAGTCCCACTGGGCAAGATGTGGATCCCAGTCCTCCGGCTGCATCAGAGGCCGACGACTCGGCTCTAGTAGTGCGGCTTCGCCTCCTTGAGATTGATGCCACCAAGCGTGGCCGCCCAGGAAAACCAGATTCGTCTCCAGAAGCAGTTCCCCCAAACCCAGCCTCAGCCCCCACCACCACCGCCAATACCACCACAACCTCGCCTGCAGATCCCGGCCCACCAAAGCCGGGAAAAGTCTACGTGCACTGTGCCATGGGCAAGTCCCGCTCAGTCAGCGTGGTGGTTGCATTCCTGTTGTGGAAGTACCCCGCCCGCTTTGCAATTCTTGCACAGAACTCCATCGCCAAGGGCCACTTTGCTGCAGACACCAACGCCGTGCCAACTGCTGACGGCTGCAGCCTCGAAGCCATTGCTGCCGTCTCTGCCGCCATTGACTGGGTCCGCCGCACACGGCCGCAAGCTGAACCGAACCCGGGCTTCCGTCGCCAGCTTGCCATGTTCTGGGACCTTGGCTGCCCCGACGATCACCTGTCCCTCCACAACCACCCGGCCTACCGCCGCTTCGACTTTGGCTTGAAGCGTGACCGGTGGCTTTTACAAGGCTACGTGCCCCGTCAACTACATTTCGAGGACGAGAGCACCGCAATGGGAAAGGCTGCTGTTGACGCCGCCAACGAGCGGTTGGCGGCTCGGAAAGGCCTTCCAGCCGCGGAAACCGGTCCCGCTGCTGACGATGCTGAGGATGTTACCGCTGACGCTCGCCGCCTTCTTTCATCCCGCGGCCCTCTCGCCGATATCGACACTACACCTGCCGAGTCTTCCGCAAAGGGCCCCTCCCTACGGTGCAAGAAATGCCGGCGGGTGCTTGCCACGTCGCCGTTTGTGAGCCCTCCACACGGCGACAATCCCTTTGCCACCCCGTCTGCCCCCCCCGCCGCCCCGGGTAGTTCGCCGTGCCAACACTTCTTCCTTGAGCCGCTGTCATGGATGCGGCCGACTTTAGAACAAGGGGAGATGGACGGCCGGCTGATGTGTCCAACCCCGCGTTGCGGCGCCGTTGTTGGCCGCTACTCCTGGCGTGGCCTGGAGTGCTCCTGTGGCGAGTGGGTGGTGCCGGCGTTTGCACTGCAGAAGGCCCGTATCGACGAGAGTATCCCTGCGGCAACGGTTGCTCTACGACAACCCCCGGGCCATAGATGAGGCTTGAAGCACATGGGTATTTTGGGTGGTGGGATATGGGTCGTTTCGGTTGCTTACTTCTGCGCAGATTACTTGCTTGGTGTTTCAGTCTCCGGATCTGGCGGTTCTTACAGATCAGGATGGGATAGAAAAGAAAAACATGAAAGATGACCTTACCGCATCTTCCCAAAGTTCCTATCAGTAGACAAAACGTGTGGTTATCGGATGTGTGGTTGCTTCCATCCGTCTCACCAGTGGAAAGACTGGCGGACCTGCCTCCCCCCTGTTGAATCTATTGCATATACGCGAGAAGGATGTGTGCGATATGGAAACTTGACGGAAACTGGCAGTTGTTTCTCGAAGACCATGTTGACCGCTTTGTTGGGTTCCAATTCTTCCAATTCATGTCGGAAACTGGCGCGAATTCCATTGATCTCGGGACCGAATGATACTGTTGTTGGCAGTCCTGAAGTTGGAGGTCAGGAGTCCCGCAGGCGCTCTGGAGAGATTTTGCCTCCAGGAGGGGGGGACCTCGCCGACCGTAAGTACCCCTCTGTTTCCCATGTGGTCGGCTGTGATACTCAAACCAAATGATTTCCAACTGCGTTCCGAGATGGTTGTCCTCCGGCTTGTTGGTCTAGGAAGCCGAAACCGAACCTATATGTCATTCACATGTGCATAGCAGCGCCCGCGGACCGACTCGTCCCGTCCCGGGGACTCGGGTTGAATGAGAAATCTTATCTCCGTGTCTCACCGACAGACACCATCCTGAACAGTACTGGCCTGCAATATATTTTGCTGAGGAGTTGTTCTACAAGGAAACATCACCTGTAATTCCATATACTACTTATGGGGCCGTCGGAGAATGCCTCCGGCGCCAAACCCGCCCTACGCCAGTCGTAGCACGCGGAACCGGCCGGTGAGGCAATCCTTGACGGAAGCCCCCGCAGACCAGAGTTGAGCTACTCAAGGACGCATGGAAACCTAATCTCGCCCCTACTAAACCCATCATAATACCATTCTTTTTGCTGCAAGTTTTGGTCTGATTTGCACGTTGCCAGCACGCGGTATTGCGATGGGGGGCCTTCCTTTGGGAGCCTGACTCTGAGGACTTCGACCTGCCTGCAACTCATATTCAGTTCCCTGTGTCCGGACCAAGTACTTTTGAGATTGGTGCAGTAATTACAGTGCAGTTTGCCATGCTGGGTGTGGCAACGAGCACCCTCGTTCAATCCTTGATAGTGTAGGTAGTTTTGGTGTATCTTACACAACTAACCTTACCCATGCGACAGAGTGGAATCACTGACGCCAGCTATATATGCCCCTAAACTCACAGGTGGTGCTATGGTATCGATCCCAAAGACGATATGACTATTGCTTATTGGGCCGGACATCTCGGGCTCGAGATACGATGATAGCCTGTTGACAGTGGTACTCTGTGTAAGGGTTTCTAGGTATGGCTCAATCTTCCGTGGAAATTGGATGTCATGATTCTAGACAAGTGGGTGGATGGCAAATTTCTATTGTCGGGAAGACTAAGTAAAGTCTAGGGCCACACAAGAACATGCACGTCGCCTCTGCACACGCCTTTCCCATTGAGACACTATGAAAGGAGATGGAATGAAAATCACAGGTGTTCTGGGTTCATCTTGGGACGCGTATTTCGAGAAGCATTCCAGAACTCTTCCACATCGCTTCTATTTTTATGTCAGGAAGGGGCGACCGACTCTTTGGACAGAAATAGAAAGCGTGCCTTCCCTCTTCAACCCAATGCTTTACCTCATCAAAACGTTATCTCAACATCACTGGACTGTTCATGAGCATGCAAGGAGATGAATTTAGGCACCAGAGCTGCAACAGCAGAATTTGACTTAGATATCTTGCGATAGTTAGTCCTCTAGTCTAGAGTGTCGTGAGACTTGTACTAAGATTTAGCTGACAATAACGTACATTTGCGCTGGGCGTTTGGAATTCGACCTAACTGAAGTTCAGAGCAACATCTCTCTCATCCTTCTTTCTGCATGAGGTTGTAATATGACACCTGTTTAACGGCGGCATAGCGTCACAAGGCCTAGGGAAACTTTACGGAAGGGGGTGACCACCGACGAATTCCGCCGTGGGACGTCAGACAGTTTGCTGCTAGAGCCGACCAGCCTTGCGCCCCATCCAAGGTTTCCATCCCTACGGCGGAACAGAACCTTAAAAGATGACATGGCGGCCTCGTGGTCTTTTAGTCTGTAAAGTGCATTTCATCATAGGCGCGCAGTGTGGGAGACTAGATCGGCGACCAACAAGGGGAGCCCGGAAGACATGTGCTTGTTTGTTGCTTGCTTTGCCGTGAGGATACCGAAATTTCCTATTCTGGACATATCTTTCGAGAACAGTCTGTGTTACTTATGGCACAAGGCTGGTGTGAACAAGATTCACGGCCACACGAGTGCCCAGCTACAGGGCTTGATGGGACAGGGGGGTCCTTCTTGGCTAACAAATAGAAGGCCGTATCTCATGAGGCGGAAAGTTTAACTCAAAGTGCCTAAACGATGCTACTGTACCTTCATGGGAGGCTAGATGGTTGAATACCTGGAGGATGGACAGATGAATGCTGTCCTATCATTCGGGAGGGGTCGAGACTCACCAGCCTTATCCGACGAGAGACTGACACAATCCTGGTGATGTGTCACTTCAGTCTTTCCGCAATTAGGGGCCAGGGGCGGTTTCTATGTCTCATGATATACGTACACGCTAGATTCTATGAGGTCCTGTTTCCAAGTTCGCCGACCAATTACGTAGGAAACGCTTCGGTGGTGGGTCCGGAGCCAGACCCGGATCCGTGGGCCCGATGTGGGGCTTCATTTTGGGATATTGCCTCGTTTTTTCATGTGCAGGTGGGATTTCTAGTGTTAGCTATTGGGGTGCTAGCAGATGAAGTGTTCTCGGGACAATAGACCGTTCAATACAGAACTGATATTTTCAGTAGAACTCCTAGTGAGAACTGCGAGTAGAGCGTCCTTACGGTAGTCCAAGCACTACAGGTCATGTTAGTGAACTTGGAGTTCAGCAAAGCCGGGAACAATGACACGTATAGGTATACACTTCCTAGAGCCCAATTCGTTTTGAGGCTTTGAGCTAGGGTACGTTGGAGTGGAGCTTGAAGTGAAGGAAGTCCTTTTGCAAAGACAGGACTTCCAGATTGAGACAGTCTTGAGGACACAGGGCTGCCTAGAAGCTAATGCAGTCAGTATTAGCACTGAGAGCCAGCCCTGTTTCTCGGCGGAACAGGTCATGCTCATGTGAGTTGCGCAGCTACTCTGAGCCTCTTTTTACAGTGATCTAGCCCTATCCTGTTGGCGCCATCCCCAGCTCGCGTAAAGAAGGTATTGTGAGAGAATCACCTCATACCTCTGCATAGCTCCCTAATGTCATAGTTCAACATCTAGAAGTCCACCCAGTTCGGCGTCCAGATGCCAGTATTTCAGAACTCGGCGTTCATACAGGCACCCACCAGAAGAGTTACATGCGCTGGTGGGCAAACTCGACGCCCGATTCCGTTCTCTTCGTCCAGAGAGAGCGAGACACATTTGCAGATGCGCCAGCATATACTCCCAGTGATAGTGATTCTAAATACAGTCTTCCCCGTCTTGCACCAACAAGGATAGCCAACTGTTTGGAATCTTGGAGAGGTTGGAATCTGGCCGCGGGGGTTGTAGGCGTGCATGTTGCGGAGATGGAGTGTGTCACTCTCACATCAATGAGACTTACTTGGCGACTTTGCATCCCTGGTAAAAGGAAATTATGATATGAGCTCTCATTCCATTCTTCTAAACTCTCTCCTTACAATCATGATTATATCGCTGACTCTTGGTTACCAGGATGACACAAGTGAGGGAGTAGCAGACTGACAAGCTAGAGAGGACCACGGCGTGAATAAAAGGGATCCTGTGAATATTGGGCTGGCAAGACTTGTCGGTAGGGCATGTGGAAAGTATACTAGCATTAGATCTGACATGAGCTCCCCCAATCCCCCCTAATCGCGAGTCCCCCGTCGCAATCCCGCCCTACGAGCGCCCTGTGGTTTGGCCAAAGCTGCAAAGATTGCTTTGTACTCCTGAAGTACCGGTACTTTATCGAAGTATCCTTTCCCCAACAGTGGAGGCATAGGTCCGTCTCCCGTCTATACAGGGAGGGGGGGTCGCCGTAAGGCCTGCACGGAAATCTCACTGCGCATCCTGTCTGTGACCTTGCAGCTGAATGGAGGGGGAGTGTGCGTAAGGCAGAGAGACCTTAGCTCAAGATCAGGCCTTGTCGTTCTCCGGTACCACGTCGTCATCTTCGCACATCTCCCAGACAGACACCAAGCCTTAAGTCCGCCCTGTCCGTAGTGTGCAGCGTGTCATCTTCCCCATCAGCTCACCCCTGGACTACCACGTACACCAAACATTCAGCCCCAGCCGCTATGGCTGAGAAAGAGGTGCGGTACTGTAGTCGTTCATCGATATTGCATGGTTCTCCTGTAACCGAATGCATCCATCCAAGGCCGGCTCGCTATAACGCCGATGCTGTCTCACCGTAGCGGTATCCACCCCTCATCACTGGGAGTTCCACTATATGGGAACTCGAGACGCAATGCCGTATCATCACGCATCGAAAGTGGTAAGTATGTCCGGTGTGGCGGAGGTTTTGTCCTGAAGCCACACTAATGGGTCGAGAACATGGAGTCCCCGGAATGGAATCCGTGATTTCAAAATATGGCCAGAACAGATTTCCTCTGCACCCATAGATAGCGATGTGGTGGAGATCGCACCAGAATGCTATCGTTGACCATATATAGTGCTGTCATGAACGTAAACTCCGAAAAAAAAAAAAAAGGGTATTCCAGGCAGGGCACTTCGAATTTCTCTGTCTTCCATCGGCCTTCTGGAATGACGAGTGGAGAACGCGTATTTCGACTGGCTGGGCTGGACCCTTGTGCGCAACTACCGACGGGGGTATAAATAGTAGACCAATAGAGATCAGACAGGATTTCGAGATTTGGGGGGAAAGTGTCGGCCGAGTCTTTCCAGTAAGATGGGTAGGGGAGCAGGCATTTGTGATGAGGCAGGGAGGAGGGCGTAGATACTTAAATACGTATACCCCACACCCCGTAAGTAATGAACATAGTATAGTACCGGACAAACATTTGGCCTCAGCACTGATGCAGGGCTTTACGGCCAAAGAGAATGACGATCCACAAACATGGACCATTACAGCTTATTGCACGTGAGACCCGGGAAGCGACTCACCATGCACCCACTGCACTGTGGTATAGTATGTAAGAGTGGGATGTGCGGTGGCCCGTCATGCTTGCACAATACTGTACAGGACCATACGGTACCATGCATCACATGCGAGAGCGAGGGTGAGGACATGGAACGGCGGAGAGAAAAGAGAATGTGTTTGCCTGGAGCATGTGGGCACGGCTTCTCCGCAAGAGATCAAGTTAGGCGAGTCCAAAAGTGGAAATAGCCGAGACTGAATGAGGTCGTTCATCCCAGCGATGCACTCGGCTACCGTCCACGGCTGACATCTTGGCCTCTCGGCCTCATCATCAATATAGACGGAGGTATTGGTGGGGCGTGTGCTGACGGTGTGTCTCGGACAAGGTTTAGGATGTTGGTGGGTGTATAAGTAGTTGTAGAAACATCGATACAAAAGAGAGTGTCTAGTGAAGGGGACGGGGATGGGAACCAAATCCTGCATAGTCATGGATGGATAAGTGCAGTACTTTAGGGGCCATATGGATGGTTGTGTGTCAATAGCATGTCGGTATATGGCGGCCGCAGCGGTTTCCGGAGCGGAGCAGAGGGAATCGCTGAAGGTGATCTATTCCCTGTCATCAGTGAGGGAGGGCGAGATGGTAATTGATACCTGACACCGTATATCCCAATTTGTGTTACCTGGGATCGTCCTCGGCATATATGAGAATCTTCTGTCTGAGTGTCTGTTGTCAAGAGCTGGGTCAAATTGCAGCCGCAAGACAAGAGCCAGGGGGGTGATATTGGGGCCATCCATAGCATCCAGCAACGAGCGAGGCTGGACACTAGGCCCCCACATGCCAAAAACCGCAATGTTGGTTCTTTCAGCAAGTAAGATCAATGTCTTATACCAGGTATTTCGTCAGACAAATGAAAGATAGTCAGCAGTATAAAAGCTGTTGGGCGAATGGATATGCAGCCGAGCATATGGGGCAGCCTTAAAGGTGAGAGACTTTGGTTACAAAGATTGGGCGATAATAGCGACTGGAGGAGACAGCTCCATCGCTTACTCTGCTTTGCGCCCAGCATTTTTAGGTGAGTCGGCGGGTTTGCTGATCATAACGAGCGAGAAGGAGTCGGTCTAGATAGGGGGAGCTCGCCACATAGGATGGTATCACCAAGTCCTGGACAGCAAACGGGGATCCCGGTGGCATCGTCGGACTGTTATCTTTTCTGGGCGGGATTGGGCCGGGGGTCTGTGATGTATCAGTCAGTCAGTGTAAGAGGGGGGGGGGGTCTGGTGACGCGGAGAGATAAACAACCACGACGCCCTGTATTGTCCTGGGCCGTCCGTTATGCTCAAACATAACGGGAGCAACGGCCTGAACGAGATGCTCCGAGCATGTAAGCAGGCATGATGGATCAGGACTCCTCGTCCGTTCGCCTCTGCGGATTACTCTGTTGAAGAAATGCGTGAATGACGCCTTCGAGCCAATATCTCTGAAAAGAGTTTTCGACGGCCGCGGTGCCCAAACTAGCCGATTGTGAAGTGTTTGGCGAAATAATATGCAGGCTGACCTCTGGACTAGATAGCGCGCGCGAGTAGCTCAGGATGTAAGCCAGAGTAAGCACGAAAGGCAATAGTGTCAAGGCGTCCATGTCGTATGAAGAGCTCAGCTCGCTAAAAAGTGGCAAACCCGCTGTCAAATCCAGCGTGGCCTGCCTCACTTTGCTCCGGGATGCACCACCGCTCGGAGCCCGGGGTCCGGCGTCCGGCATCCGGGGGCCGATGGCGGCATGGGGGTGAAAATCGAAGCGTAGCTCCGTCGGAGAACAACGAATGCCAAGTTCTTGGGGGATAGCACAGCCTTTCCACAACGTGCAAGTTTTTGCGTAAGTGTTGCCTAATGTGGACGTTGGACTAGGCGTTGGAGCTGACGGCTAAGGAAAAGATGGTTCCATCAGCTCTAAGCGAAATCCGCAGTAGAAGTGACAAGTTTCTCGCTCCCGAAGACAGTAACCAGCAGACTTCGAGTCCTGGCTGATATGGCGGGCGTCAACCCTTTAACCCCACACCCCCGAGTGTGACTCCTCGGTCACTGAAGCCCTAGAGATACACCGATATCATCAGACACATTGACTGCCGATAAGTTCCGCCGTGTGTATGGAGTGATATAGAAGCTGGGTTTGTGTGATGAAGTTGTGCGCAATCACAATCTCCCACCCTAAAGCCGGCGCTGAAAGCCGGGAAGGATAAGACAGAAACGGAGAGACCGAGGGACCGAGAGATAGGAGGAGGGTGGACTCGCGATGCCGGGATGCAGCTTATCCAAGACACATCGCGAAGGGGACCTGGGATAGCACCAGGAAGACCATTGCATACAGAAGAAGCCGGTCAGTGCTGCATTGCTGCATGTAGATGGTGACTCGGGGTACAGTTGGCCTTCTGGATTGTACAATATAGTAGAGTGTCAACAGGCTGTCCTCACATGGAGTTGAATACATGGAAGTCCCGACTCTAGACTTTCATCATCTTTCCCAAGGTCCCCCATCCGCTGCACCATACACGTAGGGCTTACGCCTCAAAGTGTGTACTGTAAGTTCAGCACACCCACCCTCGGACATGCCAAGTATATGTACATTACATCGTTGTCGGCCGCACACCCCCTCCCCCTCCCCTCTCTGTCTTCCATGACCCTTCCAGTCTCATCACTCACCGGATACCGCTCGCTTCTTTTTGTTTCTCGTACTGATTGATCAGCGCCAGGAGCGGTACACGCAAAAAGGGAGCAACCGATGGGACGGGGCAGGGGGGATGGGGGAACAGGGCCAGAAAAATTCAACGTCAGACTCTCCTCGCAGAAGGGGCCAAATGCGCGTAGTCCGTAAGCACTAAAAGCGGTATCCATATCGGAAGAACAGGAAGAAGAAGAAAGATACAAATCCGCTCAAAAGATTTGGCGAGAAAGCGGAGACAAACTCCCGCGGTATTTTGCCTATTTGCTGATGATTTTGAAGGCGAAAGGAGAGAAAAATACAACAGCTCTGTCAGTAATCTCGGTGGTTCTCCGTTGAAGAGAGTGTTTTCGGCCGGCCGAGCAGCCGCGGGACCGGGGGCTATTACTGAGAGGAGACCGCTGCGTCCGACATCGCAGAACTATTTGCGCCATAGCAGAACCGAGTAAGCCTCAAAAGCAAAATAGCGTGCTGTAAGCGAGGCCACGAAAGAGTAAATCCAGAGAGTAAGCAGCCCCAAACGTCAGCATCATATCATCTATGGGACGTGTGTCTGGGCAGGACTCTGCGAGGGCAGCATCGGGAGTGTGACTGGCCTGTGGCCAGCCCTAGGCCGTAGGGTAAGAAATGAGAAGAATAGGCGTAATAATATGTCACTGCCGCCCTACGCGAAGATTCCCAAACGGGATTTCTGATTAGATATTATAATAATAATCTCATGAAACCCCCCGACCTGAAATGTGTGCTGGGCCTGTCAGCAAATGTCTATAGGGGCCAACGTCCACGGAATCCTGTTTAATATAAAGAGGGAAGGAAAATGGAAATATTAAAAAGGAAGATATGAGACAGAAATGAGACAGAAATAATGAAAGTGAGGAAGGAGAGAAAAAAAGAGACGTGAAAGAGATATTGGAGTTCGCGGCCGACATCTGCTCGTATACGCACGCCTAGGAGCAACCTCAGCAGGTCTGTCGCTTGAGATGTCAGCCGGAGGGAACGAGGAACGAGAACGAACAGGTATTAAATCAATAAATCAATAAATCAATAAATCAATAAATCAATAAATCAATAAATCAATTATACTCTCGACAAACATAAAAGCAAAACCATGGGCCACTCCATGTAGGGCGCTTCACTAATTGTTCCCTACCGGGCTGGGCCTAGGTTGTAATCGGCCGTCGTTTCCGTGATGGCCCTTTTTTTTTTTTTTTGTGTGTCCCCGCTCGTCTTGTTCCACCCACCCTCCTCTCACATGCACATGGACATGTATATGCAAAGATGTGTGTGTTGTTCTGCTCATATGCGGTGAGCCGCTGCACAAGAGCCTGCTTCGCCACAACCATGCATCAAACGCCGCAGCCGGGACATGCACACGCCCCCAGGAGGGCAACCAGAGCACCAGTGAGTCTACAGTACAGCAGTGGTACGGCGTGCGGGAATAGGCCAATGTCTTTGGAGATGGACACTTGGTGGAATCGCGGGTGGGTGTTCTGTGCAAGACGTTATGGCAGTTGTGGTGTTGTTCTGTGCACATGGACACAGCTGCAAGAGATCGAAGCAGGTATTGACGGCTTCTGGAAGATGGTGTAGACAGCTTCTGGAAATCACATGTCAGTAAGAGCGTAACCAACATCAGCCCGCGACTATTGTGAGGCTTTGTTGTGTCTATCAGAGCAGTTCGCTTGTTGGTGCCTCTGATATCAGCATGCGTTTGTGGGTATCGCTGGCACGCGGAGGTGCTGGAACCTCCCACAACGCAAATGACCGATATCTAGCAGTGCAAAGTGATCTGAGACACTCGTTGGAACCCTCAGGATTGATCCGTGGTTGCACATGCAAGATGAAGACCGACTGTTCCGTACACGACGGCCTGGGTGTCTCTCGTCTTGATCTCTATGGCGTGAGGTGTCGAGAGACGGTACCGCTGGGAGAAGACCACGGGAGGCCACCGCAAGATATCAAAAACAACTGCTCGTATTTGCCAAATAACCTGTATATAGCTTGCTTTCATATAGCCGGAGAATAATCTTGGGTCTGGTACCGTGGCACCCTCGGTGATGCCGGCAGCAGCGGAGTTGGCGCGCCTTCTGGCCGTCACGGCTGTGCTACCCTAGAGACCCCTTGGGCACCGTTGGCCAGAAGTCTGTTTTCTGCATGCGCTCTCGGTTCATCTTGGACATCTCCATCTGCTTGCGCTGGCTCTCCTGCTCCTTCTTCTTGTCCGCCCGAAGAGCAAAGAACGTTCTGGGGAGTTCAGTTAGCCAGAGAAAGACGTCGAGTGTGTAGTAGTATATCACCAAGTTTCAGAGCCGGGAAACATTCTAGGAGACTCACCTGTGAAGAGCGAATACCCGGGGTTCATCTTCCAACGGAGTCTCTGTTTTCTAGAGGTGGAAGATGGGAAATGTGTTAGTCCAGACCTAGGGTTGCTCAACCTCCGCCTCCCGGAACTTACCGTGTCATCCTTGTTTGCATCAGTGTCCTTGCTCTTGTTCTCAGAATCTTTCTTATCTGTCTTGTCCTTCTCTGTATCTTTGTCTTTGTCCTTTTCTTTGTCGTCTTTTTCCTTCTCCTTCTCCTTCTCGGCCTCCTTCTTCTTCCGCTGCTTCTCCTCATACTCGCTCTTCACCGCTGCAATCTCATCATCCAGCTGCTTCTTCTTCTTGGCCTCAATCGCTGCTGTGTCAACTATCGGTGAGCAAAAGTTGCGGTCCTTGAGATGGACTGGGCAGACGAAGAAGAAGTCCTATACCCGGGATCGTACGCGGGAGGGGTCTCCCATTCGTATGGTTAGCAGCGGCCAGGCAGGAGTTGTGTCTTATAAGATTGACTCAACAGGCTTGGGAATATGCAGTGGAACATGCCTTTCCGTCTGGGCCCTCTGAGAACAACACACTGGTCGTTTGCCGATAGCAAACATCACATCCCCGGCTAGCCGACTCTGCCACCTTCCGGTGGGCGTAGACATTCGGGAACTGGGGCGCCATCCTGGATGTTCAGAACACGCTCTCTTGAGAGTCTCCCTCGCAAATTGAGCCCTGCAACCTGAAGTGCACCAAAACAGTTCAGAGCCAGTCCAGCAGCAGAGAGCTCAACCCAACGACTTTCTCCAGGCACCGAATGGGGCTGAGAGTGCGGAGTCACTTGGATATACTGAAGCGTCAGTACATCGAATCGGGACAATCATGGCAAAAGAGCTGGAAAGAGGAGAAAACATACCGGTGAACAGGTAAAGTTGGTAATATTGAACAGGATTCAGATATTCAAAAAAGCAAACCACCGGATTCTCCTGTTAGGAGACGTTGCTCGACCATGTGTTGCGGGACAACATGGAGGCGAGGTTATCATGGCGATAAGATAGATAAGCCCCACTAGACCTTCGGGTTAGACCCTAAGTAGTCACACGTGACGCAAAGGTCTCGGTGCAGACAGCCAATAGCCAATCACATTGAGCCTCACGTCCCCTGCACAATTGGCAGTGCACTTTATCGGATGAACAACTTGGATCTACGCGACGCGATTGATTTCAGCACATGAGAGAGTGAACATCGGACGGGATTATCTTGCATCGTCGACTTTTTTTCAATTTTTTTTTTTCATTCGCTTTCATCTTATCAATCTCTCGATCTTCGGCTCATTTCTCGTCTTCCACCATTCAATTGACTCTCCAACACCGAATCCTCCCTCTCCGGCCAGCTTGTTAGCTATGGCCCCAAGCCTTGACTCCCAGGCGTTGAGCCGTGTGTTCCAGGCGAGACCTGACATTATCGAGGGCATCAAACGGGCCGCAGGTAAGAAGCTGTGATCAACGGTCTGAAGATCTATCGGAAGGATACTTGGAGGTTGTATATGAACATACCGAGTCTCCAGTCCGTCGACCAGAGGACACCAACCCTCGCCTTGCACGTCACTCTGCAGAGAACTCCGAGAACAGAATCTAACAAGGCCCTTTCTGCCAGATACTCCGGCCCGTATTACTCTCTTCAACAACATCGCGACCTTCGTCGGCGAACTTCAACAAGATTCACAACCTTCAGCGAAGCGTCGACGAACCGACGATGGCCCCGGTGAAGCAACGAGTGCCGCCAAGGCCACGACGACGACGACAAACGGATCTTCCGAGAAGGCTGTAGACGTCGCCAGCGAACCTGTCCAGTTGGAGATCAAGGAGATTTCCTTGTCCATGCCCCAGCGCAAGAAGGTTGACCTGTGCTTCACCGTGTCCGGCTTATACGCACGTGCTCCGGGAACCGATGGTCCTATGCCAGGCACAGTGTATCCCTGGGCCAATATTGGTAAGCTCCGGAGTACCGGCAGGCAGAAGCTTATATATATACTAAATTCAAGTGGGGAAACTGATCACTAACAAGCCGTACAAATTTTCCATATCTCCAGAGTACGCCTTTTTCCTACCCGTCCCGGAAAAGACCGTTGTGCAGTACAACTACATCCTGCTCCCCAAAGGCACCAGCCTTGCGTCGCTAGCCGCGAAGGGCACAACTCCCCCGGCCGAAGAGCCGCTTCTGTTCACTGTTCCCGGAACCGCGCCCAAGGCCGGCACCATCTCGGGCCCGAAGGCCGGTGGTGTGGCGCAGAGCGCAACCGACTACACCTCCCTCTTCGATTGGGCCATTTCAACCCACCTTCGTGCAGCACGCAGCAAGGTACAGATCATTTCCGCCGATCCGGACAAATTCCACAGTGCGGTGCGCCAGCCGCACCGGCCGAAGGAGAAGGCCGTGCACGTCAAGGCGTTCCGGGGATCGAAGGAGGGCTACATGTTCCTCCTGTCCACGGGCATCCTGTGGGGCTTCAAGAAGCCGCTCCTGTTCATTCCGCTAGACCGAATCGCCGCCGTCAGTTACACCAGTGTGCTCCAGCGCACGTTCAATCTCGTGGTCGAGGTGTTTGTCGGCACCGGCACCGACGATGCCGCGGCCACCGAAGAGGTGGAGTTCTCCATGCTGGACCAGGAGGACTACAACGGCATTGACGAGACCTACATCAAGCGCAATCGCCTCCAGGACCGCAGCATGGCCGAGCAGCGCCGTGCCAAGCTCGAGCTGGCGGAGAACATCCGCGCCGCCAAGAAAGCTGCGGAGAACGGTGAAGAGAACGGGGGCGATGCCCCTGCGGCGACTGCAACGGGGGCTGTCGCGGCCGGTGCTGGGCTGTCGGAGCTGGAGAAGGCTCACATGGAGGACGAGCAGCGCCTCCAGGACGAGGAGGACGAAGAAGAAGAGGACTACGAGCCTAGTGACGGCGACAGCGATGGATCCGGATCCGACAGCGACGAGGATTCCGACGACGATGACGACAATGGAGGCGATGACGACGACGAAGTGTCGGATCAGGGCGAACACGAAGATGGCTCTGATGTGGTGATGCAAGGCACCGGAGCTGGTGCTGAGGACGATGACGATGATGACGAAGAAGACGCGGGTGTGCCCTACGTATCACGGGGAAATGACGATTTCCAAGAGCGTTTTGAGCTCTAGATTCATGGCCCTTTAGAGACTTTCTCTAGCTTCTGTGCCTTCTGGTGTTTGGGATATGTATGATAGATTGTGGTTATCTGCCGTTGGTGGATGGGGGGAAGAAACCTAATGGCACGATAAAAAAAGAAGTACATCCCGATCTGTGGGATAGGGTCATGAAATGCTGCAAAGTTTGGAGCTCTGGACTATCTTATTGTTACATTTCCTTGTGTATTTGTGTATTTGTGTATTTGTGTACTCTGTTGGATATTGAAGACACGGATGGCAGAACATGATGTATTTATCTTCACCATCGACGATGATACATTCGATACCGCGATGTTAAGTGATGCATATAGTTACAGGTAGTTGGGATCGCTATGCCAGGTCCGTGTGTAGGTATATTCATTCACTCTGTTCAACCTTCCATCCCTCCCCCTTGAATAGCACCCTCTAAATCTCCTTGTTATAGTCCAGCTACCTCCTCTGCTCAGGGTAACAAGAGTCTTATACCGCCGTCTCACCACAGCTGGAACGGCATGACCCTGCCGGCACCGTTGGGAATCACGGTCGGGCGCGTCGCAGTGGTTGTGTTTCCAGGAATCCCGCTAGACGGGGCCGACGTCGTCGAGGCCGAGGTGATAGTCGACGACGGCGGCGCGAGCGTGGTCTCCGACGACGCCGTATCACAGACCGTCCCCGACGCCCACTCGTACTGCGTCGGGCACCAGATGCCGCTGCAGTTCTCCTCGCACGGGAAGTCCACGGTGACAGTCGGTGCGGGAGACGCGCACTCGCAGCCGGCCGTCAGCGTGGTGAGCATCAGGCACATCGGCACGACGCACGTTGAGCAGAGGTCGCCGGTCACGGTGATGGTGGGACAGCCGGTCTCGGTCGGCGGCGGGGGCAGCTCGCCGGTGGGGAGGTGGACGGTCACGAGCGGGCCGGCGCTGGTTTCGGTGGCGGCGATCGGGCCGGTGCTGTGGGTTCGGTGTTTTTGTGTTAGTGCGGTGGAGGGAGGAATCCGGGCGACTGGGGGCTTGACTTACAGGCCGACAAAGACAACAGCAAGCGCGGCGAAGAACTTCATCTTGGTGTTAGGTATCGATAGGGAAAATACGGTGAAGGGTGTTAAACGAACGAACGGATAGTCAAGGATTTGTAAACGAAAGTGAAGCCTCTGAAGATGAGAGCAGTTGGAACCCCGATCGATGGCTGTCAAAAGTGAAGACAAACAGCGAGAGATACCCAGACATATAAACAAGCCAGACAGAAAATAATCATGCCGATCTGACCGCCGGGTTCCAAGGTCAATCGCTTTGTCTCATATATTATCCTCGATGGAACTGCCAATCATCTCCAACTCGTACTCGCAGAGCTTCCTCAGCCACCACAGAAAATCGGTGACCGGCCACTTTTTCACATTTTCGGGCGGCACAAAAAGACACATGCTCAACCTCCAACGGCAATACGAGGAGGGGGTGGCCTTGGCACATACCGCACGTTGCGTTCTGTGATGTTGTCTTTGGCTTATACTGGCCGGCCTGGGATCGTGAGTGGCTGGGTATTTCTTTTCTGTCTGTCTGTCTCCGTGGGTTCGGTCACCTGTATCCTCAAAAGTCATAGGATCGTAGCAGATTGTTTCCGGTCTTTCTGTTCTTCTTGTATTGCATTTCGTCGGACATATTGAGCCTGTGTCTGTTGTTCGGGCCCCGGCTCCCCGAGATCCGACGTGTCGTGTCTTTGCCTTTCGGTCTTAACAGGCGGGAATCGGGCACAGCATACCAGTAATGCATTTCTTTTGGATGGATTGACGGCTGCCTTGATGCCCTTCAATCCAGCTTGCGGAATCATATACTAAGTAGACCTGTCAAATCCAGAGTCTCTTCGTGTTTTCTCTCAGCCAAGAATTTTGTCGGCCAGCATCATGTTACTTCGCGTTATGCTTCTTTCAGCGCAATGTCTCTGGCAGCATCATAGACTGCACTGCACGCAACCCATTTAAGGAAACACATTCGTATCGGCCAATTCATGACCTCCAAAAGCCACTCATGTCCTTCCCAAGGCGAGGATCTACTGTATATTTCTACTGCCTTGGCATCCGTATAATGATAGGCACATTTGTTGACAGGAGGCCAACACCGGCCAGATATAAGCAGTCAGGAAAAGCAGGGGACAGAACCTTCAGCTCGGGGCAATTAACATAGTGCCAATAAAGTGCCGAAAGGAACAGGGGCAGGCAGTCTGGCTTACAGCCTCGTTCTCCCCAAGGGTCCCAGGTCGGTGTGTAGGAGACCGCCAGCGTTGCCATGGCCCTGAACTTCTTGGTACTTTCTTAATTTTCTTCAGTGGCGTTTGCATGTGCATGACAGTTCAAATACCTGGTTCTCTTGTTCGTCTTCACACCAATATTTACGACACTCACCAAGCCGACATTCGCGGTGCTGGCGGTTACCCCTAGAGAAAAAACAACAGCTAACACTCATCGGTCATCTCCTTCACGGGAAACTCCACTCGCACTTATTCTTCCACTTAGAGTAGCAATATTCTTCACATAACGGTGTAGGGCGGATATCACTTTCGTCAGTAATATTGGGGTATCCATCTGGGTCAGTAGGGCATAATTCGAAATTAAACAGTTTGCCGCTGCAGTTTGTACCGTCGGTAATTCCCCTGCATCAGGATCGTTTGCAGTCCTCACCAGTGAGTGAGTCGATGGGCGAAAAACAGACACTCGGCCAGCCGAAGTTGGACAAAAAGAAACAAACGGACTTCGTGGAGTAACTTTCTGTTACTTATACACTTGCTCTTGTATTTGTGATAGAACATCTCTGGTTCGGAGGCATCGTGTGTGTTCAGATTTGATCAAATACTGCAATGCCGAAAAACTATAGCTCAGGTAGCGAGTGCCTAATGCATAGGAGCTCAGTAGCTTTGCTAAATCATAGCTTGTGGCTCCCTTTACACCTAACCGGGTTACTTAAACCACAATGCCCCTCGCAAGCCCGGACAACCCTAACCCTAGAAATCACCACAATCTCCATGTAAGGGAATGCTATCACATTCCTTCTGCAGTTACACATGGACATAATGCAGTAGTCACTAGTCAGATATAACGGCAAGTATCTTCCAAGAGGCTCCGAGATACTGGCAGGCACCAAAAACATCATTTCCAAAGGCGCCGTCCGCTTCTTCGGAGTGACCAGGCCTGGGTTGATCAATGAACTGTACATACACGGATGCGTTATTCGCGAGGCTGATTTCGGGGCATCTCGCCAATGGACTTCTATCATGAAGCTTGACTTTCTTTTTTCTCCTTCACAATCCCAAAGAGGTTATGAGAACCACTTATTGATCCGCTTCATATTCCTAACGAGGTTATAAGAACCATTTTGTGACCGCTTGTTATGCCGTAGCCGCTCAGCACAGTCACGCACATCTCCGAACGAAACCATGAGAGGATTCAACCTCAGCCCTGGGCCGCTGTTCTCAGACATACACTCCCGGCGCTCTCAGACTTCGGGGTTCACATACAATACTGAGGGTACCACCAAGGTCTCGCGTTTGGCTGGTGCATTGTGACTATCACAGAAGAAGGTATATCTTTCGGCCCTGAAGACCCCGGGGATTGCAACGGACCAGATGTGGACCCGCGTCCTTGTGGGATGCCCCCCTTTTATTGTACTATATAGTACATGCCTTCTTACATGTTGTGACGATGGCTCGCGTCGGGGGCCAAAAAGAAAAAGGGGGCCGGTGTTTAGTTGCTTCTGCCCTCTAGCGGCTTGATGCCTGTTCCGTTGCAGGTGGACATCTATCCGGCGGCAACAGCCCCTCATCCGAGACAAAACAACACGCACAGTTCAGGAGATATTCCAGCCAGACCGCTGCTGCTCATCTTAGTAGCACCTCGCGCGTTTTCCGCTGTTTGATATGAAGCTTGGACTTACGAGTAGGGACATCATCGGACTAAGAAACGCGGTGGGTTGAACGAGGAGCAAACGAGGAGGATGCACAAGCTGGTGAAGAATGGGGAAGAGGATGTTGGGGGCCGTAGCTGCCCGAACAGGAACAGGAAACAATTGGCAATTACTGAAAATTGATGAGCTCCCCCACAGTCCGGCGTGGGCACTGGGTCGGCTCGCATGTCGCGTTCTGTGGCAGCACCAGGACTTGGCTGTGACAAGTGGAATATCAATCATGCAAAATAACCTGAATGAGCCCAACCAAAAAGTGAACACAGTAGCAGCACCTTCATATTCGGATGTTAGAACCGCACTGGAGTCACGCCGCCACTAGGGGCTCGGCTAATATGCTAGACTCTAAGAAGGTTTCCTGTAGATCACGCTTCTTGACGACAAGATACATGTCAAATCAGTTGAAAGTCCGATGGGGGCCGGTGCGGACCCGCCAAAAGCCACGAAACCTTGCTGGCGACTAGGCTTGATGTTCACAGGGGCAAAAAAGAGACAGGCTAGGACTCTTCGGGACTCAACTTTCGAAGGCTGGGATGGGGCCTGCATAAGAGAAGCGGAAATTGGGGAGCACGAAAGACAAGAGAGCCAGCATGGAAGTCGGGGAGGACCATACTCCCGGCTTTGGACACACAAACGAGGGAAGCGATCCCCAACCCGACTTCCTTTCGCCATCAGGATTTTCTCGGCTCGACAAACTCCACTTGAAAACAAACTTCAGCATGCATTCCCACTATAAATGACAACATTAAAGTCAAACCTTAAGCCTGTCGACACCGATTCTGGTCAGAATGTAAGTATGTGCCACAACAGCGTGTTAGGCGTTCGAGGAGACGGCGTGGTGATGGGGAGTGTTAGCCCCCATTCCGAGCCCAGCTTTGGACAATCTTGCAGCGGCTGAAGTTTGGATATCGATATTGACTGGATAGAGGCGAAACATATGCACGTAAATGGCTGCAAGTTACGAAGATATCACAGACACTGCCTGCACAGAACACAGCCAATGCAGGCGGTAAATCACATTCACACGATATATCGACAACGTCAAGCGAGGCTGCCAGGACCCCAAATACTGTATCGAGAAAAACAAGCATGATGACCAATATATTTGCCGTCTCGGGGTCGCCGTGCATCTCGGCTGAGTATTTACGATCTACAGTGTATCGGGCTAAAGAACTATTGCTCCGACTATGCTACAATGGGAAAAGGCGCCCCCTTCGACCTCCGTGTCTGGTTTCCGCAGACAAGGAAGACCTAGAGGCACACAGCAAAACAGTAGGGCGGGAAGCGACACATGTTTGGCCGGACCTCTGTTGGATTTTCCCCGCTAAGACGTGATGTGGTGGTGGCCTGTGACGATCCCCGATGTGGTCAAGCTCAGGCACGGATCTGCACGAGCCGGGTTGTGTGTGTCTTCCCAAGATTTTTTATTTTTTTCCCCTGAGACAACCGCCTGCAACCTGTGCAGAGTGGATCACAGTTCAGTGATTTGGTTGGCAATGTCCCGGGAAACAGGACCGAGTGATTGCCTGTCATCGAGCTGAACGCCTGGTTTCTGGCCGCGGCTGGGGTTACATGCGCTGTTTGGCGCAGGGGTAGCATCATGCCTCTTCTGTGCCTCTTCTATGTCTTCCTTCTTTTTCCTTTCCTGGCGGACAACGAGATGCATCCAACGCCTACGGCTGAGAATCCACGGCGACTGCATGGAATGGCGTGGGAATGACCCATGTCTCAGTCGGCCTCTGCTTCATGTCATTCCATCGTAAGACCCAGAAGTCTTGACGCCGTGAGAGCCAGGTCTAAGGGACCAAAAACTTGATGATGGCTTGGATGTTGTTTGGTTTGATTTGGAAACAATTCCATATGTCCCCATCACGATATACGCAACTCTCTCATTCTCTCTCTCCTATTCCACGGTCCTCAGATCCCCCGGGCCTCACCGAGCGGCCCTTCTCTGGCTGTCTCCATACCAGAATCTGAGGGATCCCTGGATCTGTCTCGTTGAAGTTTTCCTCCTATATCCACCACCACCGGCGTCCCTATGCTGGGGCTGAACTGGAAGGATGCAGTTCCGCCACCATCACTTACCGTGACTGACCGTATAGCTGCCACCTAGCCACAAGCGGGCATTGCTCGAAAGTTACTTCCGTTTCCATCGACGGCTATTGATCTGCGCATGGTCAAGACGCCGACCCTAGCTCCAGCGCCGAAAGAGGGAGATGGCACGCTCCCAGCGGACTGCCGAACCCTCCATGTTCGGATGCTAGCCGATGCATATGCTCCCCAACCGGTTTAGATTGCATGCAAAGGGAAAAGAAAAAGGAAAAGGGAAAACACCAGACCTAAGGGACAATCTCCAGGGTAGGTTCAACCTGTGGTCACCAAATGAGGCTGCTGGCGGGCCTGGTGCCAATATTTCGGCGTCTGTAGACCGGCCTAGGTCTCTCTCCTGGACTGGCAACACCTGGACTGACAACACGCCATACACCGTCAAAGGCCAGAATGGGCCTGGTAAACAACTTCACGATGCAGCCTGGGAAGAGCTCTTGTTATTGGGGGTGGCTATGGGTGGATGGACCCCGTCAGCCCCGGGAAGGTATCGTGAAGTATTGGCACCACGGATGCACGTACATACACAACACGCGCCGGCCACCAGCCTATACTCTCTGCTTCACTCTATCTATATATATATCCCCGTGCTTCGCTCTCTGCCTCTCCATTCACGATGTCTTCTCTTTCTCTCTCCACCACGCCTCTTTTTCTGTCTCTCATTCTTTGAAAACTGGCAAGTCAGGAAGACTCACTCTTTCGTCTTTCCCGACCACAAGCCAAGTCATTCTTTTAGTTTGCGTGCGGTCTATTTTTTTTTTCTGTTTCCTGCTTTGATATAACTTAATCAGGGTGTTCTTCTTACAACCCCGTCCTTTCTTTTTTCTTCTGGAATACTATGTATTTCAACGTCCCCAAAGCCCTTCTATGGGCTTCGGCCACGGCCTCCGTGGCCTCGGCCTTCCCGGCTGTTGAGGAACGGGACCCCGGCAACGTCGAGGTCATCAAGCACAACGGCTTTGAAGTGGTCATCGTCCACGTCACCTCGTCCGGGGCCTGCCCGGATGTTCCCCCCGAGTGCCCGGCCGGCTTCCCCGAGCTGCCTCCGCCGGCCTTCACCTCCACTACCGTGGAGAAGCCCAAGTCGAAGCCGACCTCCGTCCAGGAGGTGGCTGTCCCGGCTGAGCCCACCTACACCATGCCTCCCCACGACGCCCCCATCGTGAACCTGCCGCCCACCGTTCACTGGAACTGCGATACCAAGCCGGTCACCAATGTCATTCCCATCAAGCCTAACCAGCCTTCGGAGATGTACTACGGAGTTGACAGTAAGATAGACACACGCATACAACATCACTAGACTCAGGGAAACCTTACTAACAACCTCCTGTTTGACTTCCCCGTTTCTAGGCCCGTCGGTTGAGGGTCACTATGCCCACCTGATCTACCACTTCGACAAGCCGTCGGTCAACATCGACCACTGCGACCACATCACCGTTGTCGAGTACAACATCAACGGCATGACCATCTCGTTCGCCTCGACCGAGGCCTTCGAGTATGCCGTGACCACCTGGAGCAAGGACGGCATGGTCCTCATCGGTGTTGTTGCCGGCTGCAGCCAGGCCAACGACCGTTGCTTCTTCAACGTCAACGGCCTCAAGTTCGACTCCAAGGCGCTGATTGTCATTGTCAACGGTGAGGCCAAGGATCCCAACGACCTCATCACCTCCGGTGAGACTGAGTGGGGTTGGTGGATTCCCCGTCATAACGACGGCTCGGCCACCACCACCACGTCGGCGCCCGGTTCGTCCGCCGCCAGCGGCTCGTCCAGCGCCAACAACAGCAACTTCTCCTGGTCGCCGTCGTCGTCGGTGTCCGGCTCTGCTTCGGCTTCCGCTACCACCTCTGGCTCTGCCTCCGGCACCGCCACCGTGTCCGGCTCGGCCACCCCGTCCGCTACTGACGGCCCTGTCAATTCCGGCTTCGGCGCCACCCCTGCTGACTGCACTGCCCCCGCTGATACCAAGTACGGTCTCCCCGTTGCCTGCCTCGGCCCTCTCTTCGACCACGACCTGGACACTGGTCTGGGCTCCGAGGCTCTCAGCCAGGAGTTCAAGACTTTCGTCGCCGAGGTTGCCCCCGGCACCGGCGAGTACGAGGATCCCGACCCGAACGACCTGCTTGATGCCGACTTCTTCGATAAGCGCGGCAACAACGGCATTGCCATCCGCCGCAAGACCCGCCGTGGTCTTGTCAGCTGGCTCGTGGAAAAGGTGGTCAAGCCGGTTGTGCAGCCGGTTGTTGCTGCCTACCAGGCCGTGCAGAAGCTTGCGTCCATCTCTGGATCTATCAACAAGGAGATCACCTGGAAGCTGCCCGACCCGTCTTCGTCCGACAAGGCTGCCAGCACTCTCAAGGACCCCGAGGCCAAGCAGGCGAAGTCCCCATGGGGAGACTCCATTCTCCTCAAGGCCTTCGGTAGCCAGGAGCCCGATGACAACAAGAAGCTTAACGGCTACCTGAACGTCTTCTGCGTTGGCTGCGGTGTGTCTGGCTCTGCCCGCATTGCCGGTCGTGCTGCCTGGACTCCTGTCTCGGTGACTTCGCCCCTTGGAGAGTTCACTCAGGGTGAGGTTGAGCTTAACCTCGATATCCAGTTTGCCCTCAAGCTCGGTATCGATGCCCAGCTGACCTACAAGCAGGACTTCAAGAAGGACCTGCTCGACATTGGCCTGCCCGGAATTACCTACGGCCCCATTGTCATTGGACCCCGCATCACCGTCGGCTCGCGCGTCACTCTCGAGGCCGCTGCCAAGGGCAAGCTGCTTGCCGGTGCCGAGATGGGCCTGTCCAATGCCCATGTGCTGATTGACTTTGTCAACATTGCTAACAGCAAGAAGGATGGCTGGGAGCCGTACTTCAAGCCCGTGTTCGAGGCTGAGGGCGAGCTGATGCTGTCCGCCGAGCTTGGTCTGCCCATCGGTGTGCACTGCGGTCTGAAGATTGCCACGTGGGACAAGAGTGTTGGCCTCGTCGATGAGCCCAGCATCAAGGGAACTGCTCAGGTTGCCGCCTCGGTCGGCCTGACCGCCACCGGAGGCTTCAGCGCCGGTTTCACCGAGACCAACGGATGCACGGGTATCAGCACCCAGATCACCTGGCGCAACAAGCTGTACATGGTTATCTTCGGCAAGCAGGGAACTGTCTTCTTCGATACCCAGGACCGCAAGCTCGCGCAGGGCTGCATCAAGCTGCCTGCCCGCGCTGTGGACCCGACTGCTAGCACGACCGCCGCAGAGACTCCTGCCCAGACCGCCACTGGTTCGACGACCCCCACCGAGACCCCTACCAACCCAGAGACTCCTGTTGAGACTCCTACCAACCCAGAGACTCCTGTTGAGACTCCTACCGACCCAGAGACTCCTGTTGAGACCCCGACTAGCCCTGAGACTCCTGCCGAGACTCCGGCTGACCCTGAAACCCCGGTTGACTCCGAGACCCCCGCCGAGCCTGAGCAGGGTTCAGAGGAGCCCGCCGATTCGGCTGAGGACACTGAGTCGACTGAAGACCTCAAGCGCCGCAACATGCCCCTGTCTGCCCGCCAGGCGTCGACCACCACTAACTCGACCATCAGCGGCGCTGTCGGAAAGATCCTTGATCTGACCAGCAAGATCAAGGGCCCGTCGAACTCGACCAACTCGACCCTCTCCAACTCGCTGTCGTACGAGACCAAGGGCCTGCCCAACAGCCCGTACAACCTGACCTCCGGCTACGAGCTGGCGCTGCTGGTTGACCCGACTGCCTCCTACATGGTGGTGTCGTGCTCCAACGGCAACGCCTACCTCGTGTCCACCGAGGGCAGCGACGAGGACAACCTGGGCTGCTCGGAGATGTGGGCGTCCAAGGAGGACGTCCTGGTCACCGACGGCTCGGGCCGCCTGATGCACTACTACAACAACACCATGTCGGCCGCCGGAGTCTCGCGTCTCCGTGTTGAGGACCCGACCGAGATCCCGTCGACCGCGGTGGTTGTTGCCTGGGTGCCGTACGACTCGGACGCCGAGGATGGCAAAGACGACTACTACTACATGGCCGTTGACCCCTTCGGCAACGTGCTGTACCCGATTGTGTGCACGTTCCAGGAGACCGACATCGGTGCCAAGATCTTCCTGGCTCTCGACCCTGAGGAGGGTGCTGCCACTCTCAAGACCCCCGAGGTCCGCTACTCGATTGCCGGCGGTACCGTTGTCGACTGCTTCCCCATGACCCTCACGCAGGGCCAGTACGAGGGTGAGGGCGACAGCTTCTCCAGCTATTCCGAGGCCAAGGAGTGGGATGAGTGGGATCTTGGTGATGACTGGTATGATGAGGAGTAGTAAGCCACTATCACCTCTATCGTCCATGACGGACAACACATTTCTTTTCTATTACCTTTTTTCTTTTTTTCTTCCTTCTTGTGTGTACTCTCAAACACAAGTTTGATATTTACTTTTTCTCCTTACTATTTAATTCTACGAAGGATATGACCTGTGGGTGTGTTGCACAACTTGTATGTAGCCTGAGATGGGAATCATGATTTCGCTGTGTGTATTAGCCACACAACTTTGAGATACATTTTGAAAAAAGGTAGGTGATACCATATAACTTAATGTCCCAGCGCACTTCCGTCGTCCTTCATCCCCCAAAAGTCCATCATCAAGAAAAGCCGTGATAAAAGATCCATCATGTGGTGCAAGCAGTGTCCGTCATCCTCCCGCTCGTATATCCGGAAGTTCAATTCGCCCAGTGTCCTCCAGCGACGAACCAGTCCCGAAGGACGGCAACCTCCTCGGAGGTGAGAGCCGCGGTCTCAGCCGAGCCGTGGCGCGAGATGACGTACGTGCCGAGGGAGTGGCCGTAGTAGGAGTTTGAGAGACCGCGGGCACATGTCGTTGTTGCGGGCGATGATCTCCTAGGCCAGCGTGTGCGACGAGATCATCGAGCCGGGGCTAGGGCCGGTGTAGTCGGACGAGGTGTTGCGGGCAGATATTGTGAGTGAGAGTTTTAGAGAATTTGGGAGAGATTGAGAGAGGGATGGATTGGATGAGAGTCCCAGGGAAGTCGATGTCTGATTGTGTGACTGGAGTTTTGGGTGGAGGGTTGGAGATGGAGAATCAAGTGTCTCCGGTCGTGTTTCGCCAGCAACGGAATTCTAGAATCTAAGCCCCGAAGCACACAAACCGCCCGATTTGCTCAATCAAGCGAAGCCGCGTACGGCGGCCAAATGCCCGAATGTGGTTGTCCCAATCATGCATTGGGACTTTGGTGTTCTATCTGGATCTCATGACGAGACTTTTGGGTCAATGTGCCGCCTATCAAGGCACCAGTTTTGCACAGTGCATTGGAATGATCTACGGATTGGTCGAGAGCATAGGTAAGTTCGCCATAAATGGTTACGCAGTATCACAAAGCACACATTCATACAGTAGAATCAGTGTGCCTAATTGATCGAGACATGAGTGTCAGAATCGCCACAAAAAGATAGGATCAGATATCAGACAAGATGCTAAGGCGGAGCAGTCACAACATCAAACGATCAACCATAAGCCTGCCAAGTCATTGGAACGCACAGCACCACGAGAAACCCGAACAGTAGAGAATGGAAATAAGAGAGATAACGCATTCACAATCGCTCAGTCCGAGCCGCCAGAGTAACTCCCGCCGCTATAGCTGCCGCTGTCAGAGCCGGAGTCGTAGCTGTAGTCAGAGCCACCAGAGTAGTGGCCATCACCTAGAATGAGAGTGACGGTGTTAGTATTGACACTGAAGAGGCAACAAGTCGCCAGTCGAGAAGAGAGACTTACCGCCCAGAGAATGAGCGAGAATAGCGCCGCCAAGGGCTCCAACAGCAAGACCACCGGCAGCTCCCATCAACATGCCGCCTCCGCCGCCGCCGCTCTTGCTCTTGCTCTTCTTGTCCTTCTTCTTCTTCTTGCCCTCGTCTCCGTAGTGGCTGTAAGCCGGAGCACCGTAGCTTGAGTGGCCGTCGTTGTTGTGTCGATGATCCTCATACTTGTGCTTGTCCTTATTCTTGTCCTTGTCCTTCTTGTCTTTCTTGTCTTTATCCTTCTTCTCATGCCCCACGTACCCAGCGGCCGCAGCCGTGGCCGCTCCGAATCCACCCGCCGCCGCCATGTTGCCCATGGAGTAGCCGCCCGATTGGCTGTTATGGCCGCCGGCGTGATAGCCCGGGTATCCCGGGACACCATGGGGACTCGGCATCGGCGACCGGTGCAGGCCGGCGGGGAGCTCCCAGTGCGACGTGCCCGACGCGGTGTCGACGTAGAACTTGCGGCCCGACGAGTCGTACTGCGAGATCCAGCCGTGCGGCAGCGGCGGCTCGCCATGGCCCGACGAGCTGGCCGGCCGCGGCGCATCGTAGTGGCTGGGCTGGTGCGACTGCTGGTGGTACGACGGGCTGGACTGTTGCTGGTGGTATGCCGGCTGTTGCTGGTGGTAGCTGTGCGAGCCGGAATCCGACGAGTGCGAGCCGGGGTACGGCGCGTAGCTGTTGTCTGAGGCGTGGCGCGAGGGCATCTCGTATGGCGTTTGCGGCTTCATCTTGGGGTCCCCGTGAAACGGAGGCCCGCCGACATATCCGATGTTCGGCTCCGGCTGGGAGTAGCTCCCGCTTGAGCCACCGCCTAGGCATGAAGTTTAACAGGTTAGAATGGTGGATGCGCATGAAATACCCGTCATGTACCTTCGCCCGCTTCCAAGCCTGCCACTAGAACATTCCGGTCACGGCAGACCCGGCACGCCCCGCACCACCCGCTCCGAGCACTGAACCCACCTGAATATCCAAAGTTGTTGCTGCTGCTGCTCTTTCCCGACGTAAGGCCCTCGAAGTCCTTGGTGATCTTCGCCAGATCCAGAAGAAACGACATGGTGAGTAATCGTCAGTTGCTAAGCGCAACCCGGGCTTCAGCTGTCGGGAGTGTGAAGGTGGAGTGCCTGAACACAAAGGCGATAAAATGCGGCGATGTGCACGACGGGTGAAATCAAACCCCGCGATGAAAGTCTTGGACTGCTGGATTCTGATATCCAAACACACGTTTCGTGCCTAATGTACACAGAGACTTTGTTTTGTCACCACCGAGGAAACATCCCTCATCGTCGCATTTTCTTCCCCCTCTTCAAGTGGTTTTTGTCCCCGAGCTTTTATGCGGCCTCCAATGACTTTTGCATTCTACCTGCATTTTCCTTCGGCGGCTGTGCTTCATGTTGCGCTGCGGCGAGTTTAATATGGTCGGCTTGGAGCAGCTGCCGCCAGCTGGTGGGACTTTCAAACCCTAAGTTCCGTCGATTAACCCCAAGCCAGATCAAAGTTCACCATCTCGAACAGAATGATTCCATTGCTGGTTAATTTTAGTCACACTAACCCACCGAAGCTCCGATAACTCCTGCGCTGAGCCCAGTTTATCTTCCAAATTTCCCACCAGAGATCTGGCCACTATTGATTCTCTCTCCACTATTTCGTCAGTCCAGGATGCTTGGTCTTCGTGCTAAAACAGCATATCCTATTTAGACTATTCCTTCATGCATCAGGGCCAACAGGAGGGCTTATCGTGTGGGAGTCTGTCGCAAGGCGTCGAGTCTATGCGCCGAGGACGGACAAGTCGTGTCTGGCCCGGTTGGCCGTGGCTTATCGCCTGCCGCTTTTTGATTGATTTGCATCGCCGATACTCAGCTACTCGAAGAAGATAAGAGTCGAGACGGTGTCTCTCTCTATCTGAGTCTCTATTTTCCGGAGTCTCTTACTGGTAGCAGTGTGATAGTTAATCAAAAAGAAAGTTGAGAAGGATGGCGGAGATGAAATTAGTTCCCGGCGAGCTTTTCTCCCTCACAGTCTGGCCACATCCTTTTCGGAGCTGTAGCTTGTCAACAACTTCGTGGGAATAAGCAGGTGATGTTACCCCAGGCCTACGGACAAGACCTGCTGCGGGCGAAGGATCACACAAATACCCGGAAGCTCTCTCAGGCTCCTCCTCCTCCTCCCAGGTTTGGAGCCGATCTTCCGGGCTCCAGCATGTCGAGTTCCCCAATCAGGCAGGCAAATCCTAACACTGAAGACGCCCATGTGCGCTATATGGCCTTGTTATTACCACAGCCAGTCTTACTAAATATAAACCTGCACACCTTACTGTACTGTACTGTACTGTACTGTACTGTACTGTACATAGGCCCCCAGTTACAAGGAGCACCCCACCCATAATTTCTGCTGGTGGGAAAAGCTTACGCAGTTATTGAATATTTGTGGGGTTTTCTCGGGGTGCATGAGTCGAGGGGCTTACCGGTGTCCATCTTGGAAAACTGGCCAAGTCCAGGGACGACCGGACGAGTGAGTAAACAAGTGGGGATTCATCCTATCTCATTTCATGTGCCAACGTTGGACTGGGGTTTGAAAATCCCCAAGCATTTGACTTTTGTCTTCCTTTTGGGGGACGAATTGGTATCGGTCGATTGTCGAATGGCTTGGACACGACATCGTCAAAAATAATGGCCTTGCTACTCTGGACCGTTGTGTCAGCCTGTCCGAGTCTTACAGGTTTGGGCTCGTGGACCTTCGGGTGGGAAGTCGGGAGCTTCGCATCGTCTCCGTCTCACAACGGCCCTCGTCTTTCTGCACAACCGTGGCGTCTTAACCACCGGCATGATCTTCCAGAAGCCCACCAAATCCCCTCTCCAACATCTTAACATCCATCCACTGAGTGGGATAATTATCAATATATGACCCGGTAACCCCTCTTTTCTGTGGCAGAACCATTGATCGCCATCGACGCATTATCCAGAACAATGCATGGCCTGCCGCCGAGACACGTTATTCAATTCACCATATCCAACTTCTCTCATATACCCACAGCCCAGAAAGCACTGCTCCACACAGATATTGCTAGTCTCCTTATATTGGATGCTGTTAATGGGGCTTTTCACTAAGTAAGTGAAACCCTGGAACACAGTAAGACCACATTACTCCGTCGGACGCCGGGTTTTTTCTTCTCGAGCTCCAGACTTTCCGAACGCGCAGATTCCTATCCAGGAATGAGGTCTTGTTGCTGTTCCTGAAACTCCGAAATCTTCACGCCATGCCCTGTTTGGCCGTCAACACTTATCCCCGGCCTAGCTGGAGGAAGATGGCCAGACCTCAGACAACTTCCGCATTCCGCAACAAAGCGGATCCAACATGACAATCCGGCAATTAAAGAAGGAAAGTCATCTCTTCTCCAGCTTGATCCGGCCCAGACACGTTCCTGTGGCTCGGCGGGGTCGCTGTTAGGGTTGGCCCGGTTGGGGTTGTGGCGATGACCCCGGGGGCCCTGGGCCGAGATGAAGAGAAGAATGTCCGTCGTCGTCTCACGTTGTATCGGACCCCGAGGGACTCAACCCAACGGCAGCCTGGTCTGACAACATGTGGTGATCCTGGGGATGACCGTAGTGGACCCATGACGCGACTCCATTTCGGCCAGCAGCAAATTTCCACACGCATCAATGGTGTTGTCCCCCGTCCACGGAGTGTTCTCCCGCCATCCCGAATGCGAAGACTTGGCCGTGAGAACATACCCCCGAGATGTCAGTGGGAGCCGTGAGACTTGCCAAGACGGAGTATGATGATAGAGCTCACAAAGACGGCGCGTCTCTGGCTGTCTTCGGTCACCGCGTTTGAGGCGCCCCGCTTGCATGCAACATTCTCGCATGGGAACAGGATATTCCCGAAGAAAAAAAACATCCACCTCAGTCCCCAGAATGATAGTCTCCTTGTGTGGATGCCGATGGGTCCGCCAACGCCGTAGTCAGGAACCCAAAGCCCAATTCAGGGACGCGAGTGAAGCCGGCGTGTTCCACCTGAAGTTCCAGTGGGACAAGCCACCAACTATTTGCACACACCAAGTTTGGTATCAAATGTTGGCGGCGTTTTCTCGTACAGTCTCCGTCATATGTAAAACGTGCCTATACTATAGGTCTAGCATTCCTTCGCGGAAATGTCTAGATTGTGAAGAATTCAGTCATACCAGCATAGATGAGTGCATGCAAGGAGAAGAGTCAGCCCACTAGACAAACCAAGCGGTTCTCAGACGACCACCGTTTTCAAACGCGGCAAACGGTTCAAGCACGTTCGACTTACACGGGCGGCCATGTTGAACAAGTCAATCGCCAGACACACCGACATGCAACCACATCAACCGGCCGAGCCGAGACAATCGGAGCTCTCTCCAAACCCAAGACACCAAGCAGATAAACCCGGAAACACCCCAAACGGAAACGAAAATTTTCACTCACTATGACCAGCGGGAAACGTTGCACGGCTGTAGTCTGCATGTGGCCGCTGTTTTCAGGGAAATTGGCGCACTAGGGTGGCAGAGTTTTCCTTCCTGGTACACCAGCGGCTTGGAGGGATTTTATTGCGCACGGGGAAGAGGCTGGCGCAGAAACAGAACGGAAAACTTGGTGATGCTGATGGTGATAGTTTTTTCTTATCAGATCTTTTTTTTTTTTTTTGGCTTGCCAATTCCCAGCTTGCCCTCTTTCAGCTTTCGCTGGTGAGACCACGGCTTGTTTTACGTAACGACCATGGGTTCCCGAGGGAAGAGAATTTTCTGCTTTGACGAGGATAGCTAGGCATTTTCACTTTACTCCTACGAGAATAGCCTGGTTTTCAGAGCCCCGATCTACCGGCCACTAACACGCCCAGGTGGTTGCGATTTGCACGCTATCCCAGAATCTGCTTGGGCAAAGGACGGCTCTGGAGGCTGTTTTGTCCCGGGGTGTCCTAGCCACAGCTTGTAGTGGGCTTCTGGCTTCCTCAGCGACCCATTTGGCATTAGCTTGGAACTGGTCTGCCCATTATATGGCCGCTGCCTCCCCTTAGACACCAAGTTCGCAAATAGTCTACGTTTGTAAACTAATACTGTGGTGGAGAAGAAAAAGCAAGAGTCCGAGGGCGGCAGGCATTGCCCAAGCAATGGTGACAGGATATTCTCTACTAAGCAGGGAACTCTCATTGGAAAGACAATAGATAACACCCGTTTGGGGGCTGAGATTACAATAGAGATCAGACGTTGCCTGTATCGGTGGCTATCAGAGAGAGATACCATGACATCTGCAGTTTCGTACGCTACTTGGACAGTTTACGTTTCTGATCTTGGACCTTCTGGCTCTCTCGCCATCTAACCTATCACGGCCGATCATCGGCCACGAGATCCCGACGGCTGCATCCTTCTTGAAATTGGGCCCAGGTTGTGGCTGCTCGCGTGCCGATCCCGTGGCCTCTGGAACGCGTTTGTGATGTAATGAAAAAAATACACATTGATCTTGGATCTCAGGTGAGACCTCTAAGAGATATGATCAGTCGATCGAGGGAGGGCGGACAAGGCCATTTGCGTCAGCTCCCCTAATCCAGGGCTGGCAACATCCCGCCCATGCATCCAATATCAGCGCACTGGTTATATGGCCCAATAGTCTACTATTCCGCCTTCTTCATCGTGTCCTGGCTGTCGAGTCCAGGAGACCTGGAATCATAAAGTCTACCGAGGCTCGTACACTGTGAACTTCCTAACCATTAGTCATTAGCTGCTTTCTGCACGCTGAGACACGCCCTATATGTTCACCTCTCACCATTAGAAACAGAAAAATATGCAACGGATAGTTGTAACTGGGCTCATCACTCTTTGCAGACCTAGAACGCAGACCGCCTGCTGTAGGTGCTTTTACAATGTGGCTACTGAGACATTGCTAAATGCAAGTAGCTAACCATCTATGCACGCCATCTTTCAATCAATTGGCTGAAAAATAGGTGCCTGCAGCTGGCTCCCTCAACGCCATGATTTACATACCGGGATAGGGTTAGGGTCTGTCTATATATATGGACCGAAGGAACACCTGAGACAGTAGTTCAGCACGTATGAACACCGGAATTAGGCTTGTAAGAGTCCGTTCAAGCGAACGAAGCCTGCTGGAGCGTCACCGAAAAGATCGAAGATAGAAGCCGTGTAAGTGAAGAGCGCTCCCAGCCACTCCGCAGGGGTTCCAGGGTCCAAGTGCGCGAATGCCAGGGCTATAATAGCTTATCCGATACCCCTACAGCACGAAAGCCGTGCTGTTGCCAGGCCCCCAAGACACCTTTCTAGCGTCCCGGCCCCCTCGTCCGCCTTCGATCACTAGCTAGAGGAGAAGGAAACCTTCTCCAACTTGCTTTTGTTTTCAGGTGACGGGAAAAACGATCAGCGGCTACTCCAAAGTGGTTATAGCTGACGGGAATAAGCCAAAAGAACAAAGAGGGAAGGGGGAGGAAGAGGACACCCGAGCTTGGACCTCGAAGACCCTTGAAGTTCGAGCGAGCACTCCGTCGTCGGCTGCCAGACACGGGGGTCTTAGTTGGAGCAGCCTAGCACCCCAAATCAATCAACACACCTTCGCAAGCCCGCAAACGAGACCCGAGTTAGGAACGAGTCATGGGGTACAATCTGAACTATGAGGATATGTTCTTCCCATACTCACCGATCGCAATGCCGGCAACAAGAGCTGAAGTTTCAACCAGGTTACTTCCGCAGTACAACCAATTTTGCAGGCGCTCTGCATGCAGGCGCTCTGGATCGTGAACTAACCAGGCCTGAAACCTGCCTACGATTGACGACACACCTACATCGACGATGTGATCGAGCTGAAATTCCAACGTGCTCGCCGGACACAGCCCGCAGGAACCTTTTCGCCATCATGGGACATACCGCGTTCCGAGGACATAATGTGCATTCAAACAGGCTCGAGGGTCCCATGCCAAGTGCCATGGTATCCATCACTGTAAACGGCATCTAGGTAGTCGACGTTGGACCGTTCGTTGATCTACGAGTGAGCTACTTACATACCGACCTTTGCAAGCCAACTGTGTCCACGTAAGGTGTGTGATATCGACGGAATTGTGTGATGCTTTTGAGGTAGGGTTTGATTTGGCCGTCGAGATTCTGGTGTCGAGTTACTAAGGGTGACAATGTCTGCATCTTGGGCTTGTTGACCGCTCAGAGGAACCACTTCTTGTCCTTGAGGACCAAGACCACGGCGAAGATGTGGAATCAGTTCCTCTAATCTTACTCTTTCGACGCCGCCACGTGTTGGTTCACCAAGATCTGCCAAGTCAATGCTGTAAGCAGTCCCTTGTAGAATGCGAATTCGGGAGCATCCAGAGATAAATAAATTGAAATTTCCACCGAAAATAATTTCCTCAAGGGCACGCACGACAACGGGATCCTGACTGAGATCAGGAGCAGATATCCCATACTGTGAGACCGAACCACAATAGTTTGGCCAGCCGCGAAGCCGATTCCCATCAAGTCTTCGTCCGATAGACGGGTAGCCCTCAGATATTTCCCTGGCTCAAAAATTGCCCTTCCTTACAGACTATAATCTCCCTGGCTGAGTGTTGGACCGCCCCTCGTCAAGTTGAACCCCAAGCTGGGCTGATATTGTGCGTATGAGACTCTTGCTTTGTTTTGATTTTGTTCCCTCCGACTAACCGAACCAATCTCTCTGGGGTGTTGAGACCGCAAACGAATCGGGATATATTGTTTCTTGTTCTCGTTGATTTCTTTTGTCTCGTGCATGCAGCTCAGCTTCCATCGGGTGTCTTATACGGGTGTGTTGCGGTTCCAGGACCGGCTTGTGCTACTGGCAGCTTGTACAAACTTGACCTCGTTTGTTTGCCGTCTGGATAGAATGAATCGGCCATTTGCTGGAGTCGCTTTAGGGCCATCGACTGGTAATATCGATAACTTTGGTGGTGGCGTAGCGCTGATGTGCGTATGGAGTGCTAAGTGTGTACGATATAGGTATCAATTACAAACCCTGCCACGTGTTATTGGCAAGATGGCCGAGTTGGTTATGGCGCCAGGTTAAGGCTACTCTTAACACCAATTTCCTGGTGGAGCAATCCTCGTGGGTTCAAGTCCCACTCTTGTCAACAGCATTTTCTTTTGTGACTTTTCTTCGACTCTGATACTTTTTTTTCGGCACTGCATGCATTCATTCACTTACACGTACTCAATGAAACATATCATAGCCCTGGGTGTGATACTTTTCTTCCTCTGGAATCCCCATGTCGTGCTGTGATCTACATACGTGCATGTGATGCCCTCTTTCAGCCAGTGCAGCGTGCCCGAGAAACACGCGCCTTCACTACCACCCGTAATCACTCTGTTAAGAGGCCGACTCATTCCTGAATGGGCCCAAAGGACCGCGGATTTCACAGCACACCCACAGATATCCGGAGATGCCGGATTCTCGTGAGACATTTGGTAGCACCCGGCGCTGTCATTTAACCTGGCAGTCGGCCTCAGCTTTGAATTTGCGATATATGCCGGGCGTCATGTACTGGTATGCCCGAAGAGTCTTCTTGCCAGTGCCCCCCCATCTTCTTGAAATCCGCTTCCCAATTGAGCATGGAAAACCACTAAAACGAGCCATCCACATGAACGACACTTGCATCGAGGAGCGAAACTATTGAAAGGTTACCAAACCCAAAAAAAAGGGCTGGGAGAGATGGCGTGGTTCTTCTGGACGAGTCCATTTTTTGCGCCCAGCTGGGTGGATCAGACGTGCTGCATCGTGGTCTTTGAAGGGTCCTGGTGCGTTGTCGCCGGCTCCAATGGCACAGCCAGGAAAAACCACAAAACCGGACCCGACGAGTAGGAAAGCGACGCCTTCCGCAATTCGGCAATGAAGGACCGCGCTTGAGTGAGGCCAAATGCAGCCCACATCGTGCATTCCCGCCAGAAAGCCCGTGGCCGTCGTGTATTTGCCTGTCGCCTGTAAGTCGCAGCAGCACAGTACCTATCTGTCCCGGTGACTAAGACCGAGGGCGAAGAACATGTCAGATCCCACACAGCCTTGGCACCACTGGGGTCTGATATCAACGTCAACATGCACGATGCGGGCTCCACCCGACCTATGTTGAATCCGGACACATTCTTCGACACTTGGTGTGCGTGATACAGATTCTCTGTGCTCTTCCTCTGCCCGGCTACGCAACCGACAGGGCAACAAGAATGCAGATACAGCAACCGACGAGATAACGCGAGCCTGGGGCCAGGACGGCCAATGGCTAGGCTGGGAGGCAGAGGTGAAATGGCATTTAGGTTCAGTGGGCGATATCACGCAGTCAGAGGCCAATGAGTGGAGGTTTGTCTACACCGCTACGCAGCAAGCCGGGCAACGGAGACAGGGTTTTTTTTTTTTTTTTTTTCCCTTTTTTCCTTTTTTCCCTCTCTTTTTTTCCCCCCCTTTCTTTCAAGTTCCATTCTGTATATCATCACCAGGAAGCTCGATCTGGCGAGGCGATAGGGACGGGTGTGCATTCACACAGCCGGTTATGCAGCTGTAACAAAACATGCACGATGGGGGAGAAGCTACTGCACCATACGGCTTTGGCGACGGAGGTGTTGACCAGCCTCACGGATTTTGATGCCGCATTATGTTGGCGACGAGCCGAAAGCGTTTGTTGGATTGGCCAGCCGAGGAGGGAACGAGCTCAGACTTGAGAGGACCCCAGAAGCAATGAGACTCGCAGCTGTCAGTGGCCGGAGTCGATGCCGATCTGGAGATGTCTGTTATTCATCTCTAGTGCCATTCCACAGCTTCGGTATGTTCGGCCGGGATGTGAATGCCCATGTTTCCGGCGATCAGTGCGTGTTGGGCTGGCTGTCATTCTGGTGGTTCGGCTGTCTCAAGTTGGGGGTTTCCTCGTGGTAGTGATCACTGGGGGGCCGTCGAGCTGGCTGGAGGACGACGAAAATAGGCTTGAGAGCCAAAAAATACCGATCCTGGATAAACTCAAGCCCGTTCTCCAAGACCTGGGTGTCACGGTCGGAAGTCAGAGTCAGTGGCAGATGAACCCTGCTGGATATGGTGGTGGAAGCACAATCCAGGTACGTACAAGTGAATTCCGCGGGGGCCCCGGATCGGCTTAGGGTTCAGAATTTTTCTAGCAGGGCCTTTCGATTGGCTGCGGATCCATTAAAAAAAGAAGAAAAAAGAAAAAAGAAAAAGAAAAGAAAAAGAAAAAAAAAAAGAAAGAAGAAAAAGAAAAAAAGAAAGAAAAAGCATGTTAGCTTGCCAGGCTAAGCTCGATTTATTGACCTCTCAGATTCTTGGCCCATTGGGGTGCTACTTCCTCATTTTCATCTCTCAAGCGCGGCGCCTTCCTTTCATTTCTCTTCTCTTTTTTTCGGGACCCGTGCCCGTGGACCAGGGCCGTCATTGGCCGATAATTCTCTGGGGTGGATCGGTTCCCGATCGAGGGAAAATCACAGAGAGAAAGAGCGAGTTTAAAAAAAGAACAGAGAAACGGCCTGCGCTTTTGGGAAGGCGCTTGCTCGGTGGCTTTTAGGGTATGTTCTTTGATAACGCTGTTCGTGGATGAGTACTGTATAGTACTGTATAGTACTGTACAGTATAGTACTGTATTTTAAAGTGCCGCCCCCTCCTCTCATGGCGAAATAGGGGATTTCCCTGGGACGATCTTGCTGCAAGTGGCATGCCAGTTCGGTTCTCGCCGGCCTCTGGCATGCTTCCAGGGCCTGAGTCACCTAGAGGATGCAAGCTGCCACCTGGCGTTTGCAGTGCACACACCGGCTCTGTGTGTCTCGGGAGCCCATCCACTGGCTTTTTTTGAGAGGTTTGCCGTCGTGGAGCATTCGGCCACTCTGGAACCTGGTTCTTGTTGATCGTTGATTGTGTTCAGGTGCAGTCCAGGTGTTTGGATGATATCTCTGCAAGCATGCTGATTGAGTGATCGATATATTCCCAACGCCCTCGATCAACAGTCCTTCCTGGCCCTTCAAACACTGCGGGGAGAAAGCCGAGATGCGCGGAACGCTACAGAAGAGGCAAGAGACACACTGTATACCAATGCAAATAGTTCCCCAATATCCGGCAAGCAGGACATTTCTGTTTGACTTTGTATCCGTCCTTCATTCCCGAGAACGCATGTCGTGACTCTCCATCGACGATCTCCAAACCCCAAGCCACCAAGCGTTGGAGTCGTGGGAGGTGAAAGAACAAAAAAACCAAAAACACAGAACCCGTGCTGTGTCCCTCTCCAACAAGCATAAAAAAGACAGGGTATATTCACAGATGTGGTTGTGGACACGCAGCATGAAAGGAAAACCCGTGCAGATCCCGAGCTTGTCCACCTTCCAAGCTGAGCCAGCCAGTCTGCCGATTTGGGGTTGCCAGACTTTCCCACCTTCTCAGAAAGTGCGACTCGCTGGGTTTCTTTGGGTGGACTTACCTTATACACAGTGGTATTGCATGTTGGAGGTTCCCCCGGCCAAAAGAACTTGGGCGGCATCCACAATGAACTGTGATATGCAGGTACACACACAACGCCAAGAAGTGAGACAGCCACACTTCAACAGAATACCAAGAACCGTGAACCAAGAATTGGCGGCGAGAAGCAATGTGCAAAAAAAAAAAAGAGGCCGTTGGGGTGGTGTAGTGTACGAGTTACTGCATATCTGCTAGAGGAGGACACGGTACAGCAGAGTGACGGCCGTCGGCAAGTAAACGGGAAACTTACAGCAGCTATCTTGCATACAACCACTGAGTTTGTGCACGTGTATCCGCCCTTCACAGCGTTAGAGTGCAAGAGAGTTGAAAAAGCGGGCTTCGGCGCAGCGTGGGACGCGCGATACATAGTCGTGTTCCTGGAATTATGCGTTAACGGAAAGAAGAGGGACGTCCCATATTTTGGGATCCCCAATTTCCTGGCCCGCTCATCGCAACCCACCATTTTCACATCGTGATTATCCTGGTGAGACTTAGTCTCTGATGCTGTACAGTATACTGTAGTACTGTAGTATGGGGAACTCTCGATGCTGAGAAACAGAGATATCTGGTGCTATGCGAGACACTAGTATAAGCTCTACAGTAGGGTGCAGAATACGAGACTACCCAGAGAACGGCATTCCAGTCCCAAGAGCAACCGGAGAAGCTGATCTAGGCAGGTTCCGTTTCTCTTCACCGATCCAGCGCACAGAAGTCAGCACACCTTGCCAAACACCGTTTAGTGGGTGTGCGAGGCAGGCAGGCATTGCACACACTCAACACAGCCTAAACTGACGACATACGTAAGGTGCAATTTCCCTTCACCTTTCGCTCAAACAACCTGGTTGTGGCAGGGCCCTGTGTGTGTGATGTTCTCTGTGTGCGCTGCCACGTGCTGATCGCAATAGGTTTAAGGCCTTTGGAATCGAGATAAAGAGAGAAGAGAGATTGCAAGGAAGTTGAAGGGGAAAGGAAGTGGAACAGCCAATAGAAGTGGCACACTGTGGTGATCCACCCCCCCGAAGATCGCTCTCGGTCTCTGCGCCTCTCTCTCTCTCTCTCTCTCTCTCTCTCTCTCTCTCTCTCTCTCTCTTATGCGTGTATCCGAGTCATTCGATTCGATTGACGCGAAATTCCACGCTGCAAACGAGAGAGTGTGCAATCAAAAGCTCAATCCGTGCCGCGATTTGTTCTCATTTTTGTTCTGCTTTATTTCCTAGCGAACACAAGTTCTCCTTCTTACACGTTTGACTTTCCATCCCGTGCTGTTGGATTCAATTGGTGATTTATTTCATTTTATTTTATTTTATTTCTATAATATTCAAACTAGGCTGTCTCACGCAAGCCACCATCCATCAGTAAACAGAGAAGAGAGAGCAAAAAAATAATAAAAACCGGGAGGAGGAGGAGGAATGCGAAACGCAAAAAAGGAAAAAGAAAAGAGTCAAGACCCCTGGCCGGGCTTTCTTCTCTCCTCCCCTCTTGGCTCTGGTGTGTTTCTCTAGGAACAAGCCCTTTGCCATCGGGATGATCCTGGTTCCCTTCGTCACCAATTTATACACCCCCCTGTGTCTTAATATCTCCAGAAGAGCAGAGAAGGGATGGAATCCTGTTTTCCTGCGTTTTTGCTGTGTCGTTTGGCTTGTCTGGCTTCTGTTGGTTCTAGCAGCTCGTTCGCGAACCCGGGCACACGACGACAGCCCCGTATCTTGTATAGTACTGGATTATGTATTGTGATCATATTGTGTTCGTGTATAAAGTCCACACATATAGACTGAGGCGGATTGACAGCTAGAGATCCAACAGCCCAGTCCAGTTTAATTCTGTGTACTGTAGGGGCCCTAGCATCAAATGGATGCTGACCTTGATGGAACAAGCGCGAAGACGAAGACGCTGACAGAGGGCGTGGGGTGGCCACTTCCACCGGGGGGTGTAGTTATATTGCATCCTCCTCTCCCGAGCCCCCGATTTCGCTGTTCCCTTCCAACAAGGCCGGGTGTGTGTGCCGTGGAAGGGATCTCCCTCACACATACTGTACAAACACACACACACACCTCACCTTGTTCAACTGGCCCTTCAGTCTTGTCACTTACTCGTCCTTGAGGGGCGCACAACCACCTTCCTGGTCCTCTTCCAACGAGTCTGTTCCCCCATCGTCCCTTGGTGTGAAGGCCCTGTCCCCGCCGTTCATTCCTTAGGATTTCTTGGAAAGCCCATGCTGGACTTTCCGCTCCCACGCCGTGGGTCCCTTCGATACCGGGAGTGGGTATGTCTTTTTCTTCTTTCACCCTATTAATCATGGCTTCACCCACTTCCTCGTCGTCTCCGTCCCTCCTCCTTCTCTCCTCTTCCTTTCCTCTCCACCCCAACTCGCCTCACCCAGCGATGCTCCAGAGGTAAGGACATCTTCTCTTTTCTCGGGCTATCAAGTTCTCCTTGTGTCGACAGTTCTACCAGTCACTTTTTCGTGTCTGGAGAGACAATTCGTTCGTTCCCAGCTCGACAGGCGCAAAAAACCATCACACCTGCCTCCGAAACCCCCTCCCAGGCTCTGGCTTCTTCCGCTCTCTCTCTATCTCCCACAAGCAAGAGACACGCTTTCGATAGGCGCTTGATTCCTCCCCTCCCGAGACATACGAGTCCGAATTCTCCCCGGTTGAATTCCTTCCAAACCACATTCTTTTAATTTCTTCCCTCCGTTTCTGCTGCTGTGATTGTTACCGCCATGAGACTGCTTCAGCTCGGCCTCGCGGCCGCGGCTGCTCTGCCGGCTATTGTCAACGCCATGGCCTGGACTGATTCCTACCGTGATGCTGTAAGTCAACCCTCCGCTTCATATCGACGACGCAGATTACCCGAGACACGCCAATTGTATCTTCCGGGTAGCCAATTGCTTCATCCCGTCCCTAGAGATAGAACATCCGGCCTCCACCTGGCCCGGCGCCTTGTTCTCTCGGCCGTAAGACTAACATGGCATGTCTTGCTTTTTTTTTTCTCTTGATACCCGCCAATTAGGATGAGACACTTTCTGGATACCTGCCGAACCACAACATGGACCCCAACACCGTTGGATCGTCCAGCTTCAAGTCGCTCTGGACCTTCACTTCGCCCGATTCCAAGGAGCTGACGCTCGCAAAGCCCCTGGTGTACACTCCGATCGGAGGCTCCGAGGTGGTCATCACCGCCTCCGAAATGAACGTCGTCCGTGTCTTCGACAGCAAGACCGGCACCATCCTGAACCAGCGCACTCTGCAGGCCCCCTTTGCGTCTGCCGACAGCAACTGCGGCGACATCCCCACGTGGATCGGCGTCACCGGCACCCCCATCATCGACCGCGACACCGAGATCATGTATCTGTTTTCCAAGGGCTACCGTGACGGCACCACCGCCGGCACCGAGAACGGCATCTACCGCATGTACGCCCTCCGCATCCCCACCCTCGAGGACGTGCCCGGCTTCCCCGTGCTCATCGACGGCACCACCGCCGACAACGACCACGCCCGCTACTTTGTCGGCGGCGTGGCCCTGCAGCGCCCGGCCCTGTCCGAGGTCGGCGGCCACATTGTGGCCGGCTTCGGCTCGCACTGCGGCCGCTGGAACTACACCGGCTACCTCATGGCCGTCAGCAAGACCCCCGGCGTCGGCGTCACCAGCATGTGGGCCACCGAGGCCGCCCCCGGCGCGCCCTCACCGCAGCCCCTCGAGCTCGCCCTCGAGAAGGGCGGCAAGGCCGGTATCTGGCAGAGTGGCTTCGGTCTCCCCGTCATCGGCCGCAGCGTGTTGTTCGTCACCGGCAACGGCCAGGGCCACGCCAACGGCAACGTGCCGGCCAGCGGCCGTCTGCCGATGACCACGCTCGACGAGTCGATTGTGCGCATGCAGCTGTCCGACGACGGCAAGTTCTCGCAGACCGACTACTTCCAGCCGTACGACTACGTCGGCCTGGACGCCGGAGACCGCGACGTTGGCTCGTCCGGCCTCTGCGTGCTTGACCCGACCGTGTTCAACGGTGTCGGCGTTGCCCGCATGGGTGTCGTGGCCGGTAAGGAGGGACGCGCGTACGTCGTCAACATCGACAACCTCGGTGGTTTCCGCCAGGGTACCGGTGGAACCGACGGCATCATCCAGACCATCGAGCTCGGCGGCTCTCTGTTCGGCGGTTTCGGTAGCTACCCTCTCGAGGGCGGTTATATCTACGCTACCACCGTCGGAGGATACACCAAGGCCTTCAAGCTCACCCACGACACCGAGGGCAAGCCGCAGTTCGTTCTCGCCGGCCAGGCTCTTGTCCAGGCTGCCGGTCGTGTCGGTGTTTCCCAGATGACTGTTACCTCTGATAACGGCAAGGCCGGAACTGGTATCGTGAGTACTTATCCCGGATGCTTCCTGCACGGATTGACGAGCCCTACTAACCATCTGTGCTTCCACTTCTTGTAGGTGTGGGTTCTTGACCCCGACAACGGAATGCGGACCTTCCGCGCCGTCCCCGAGGATGGTGTGCTTGTCCAGATCAACAGCCCCAAGACTCTGGGTTCCAACAAGTACCAGCGCCCGGCCTTCGGCGACGGCCGTGTGTACTTCAACGCCAACAACAACCGCCTCCTCTGCCTCGGCTCGCCGGTGTCGCCGACCGTCACCTGCACCAGCCCGGTCAACTTCGGCACCGCCGCTCTCGGCACCAACACCACTGTGCAAGTCACTTGCAAAGCCAATACGCTCATTAACTCGTTCACCGGGTGCACGACCGCCAACGCGGCCTTCACCTGCAACAACGCCACGCTCCCTACTGCTGCCGTCCCGTCCGGCACGAACTTCTCGTTCGCCGTGACCTGGGACCTTACCTCGTCTCGCTCCGTGCCGGGTTCCATTCAGTCCACTCTCACTCTTTACACGAACCCCACGGGCGACTTCTCACCCACGTCGCTCATTTCTCTCCAGGGAGTTTCTTCCACCCCCAACGCCTTCCTGACCATCCTGCCGCAGGAGGTCCCCTTCGGTGATCTGATCATTCGCGGAGAAGACACCCCCGCCGCGCTGTACGCCAGCGTGGTTCTCCAAAACCCGGGCAGTGACACGCTCACCTTCACCGGCTTTGCCCACCGCACCGTCGAGGGCTGGGCCAATCTTACCGACACCGGCGACCTGGGCTTCGGCTTCAAGTCCGCCGAGCTGCCGGCCGTTGGCTCGACCATTGCCGCCGGCGGCAGCTCGACCGTGCGCCTGGAGTTCTTCAACGAGGTGCCCGGCTCGTACTCCAGCCAGATCAAGGTGTGGTCGACCGGCGGCGAGGCGACCATCTCGCTGGTGTCTGCCGTCAAGACCGCCCCGCAGACCGTGTTCGAGTACCTCGGCGACGACGGCCTGTGGACCCCGCTGGACACCATCAACTTCGGCAACGTCTCCGCGGGAACCACGACCACGCGCCAGATGCGCGTGTGCAACCCCGGCGGCTCCGTGCTGACCATCACCATCTCCAAGCCCCCGTCGTCGGAGCAGATCTTCGCCACCAACCCCACCCACGAGCTGGCCGAGGGCACGCAGATCGAGCCCGGCACCTGCTCGTCCGCCAGTGTGACCTTCATGGCCGCGCCGCTGCAGCCCAACCACAACTCGGTGTCGGCCACTGCCGACTGGACCATCACCACCGACGGTGTCGACCCGACCACCGGCAATGCTGCCGAGCGCCGCAGCTTCTCTATGTACGGCACCACCGTCAGCGCCCAGGTCGGCCCGCTGCTTGCCAGCGGCCTTGCGCGCTACCAGTACGTCGGCTGCTTCCGCGACAACAACGGCCGCAACCTCGACACCCAGGTCAACACGGCCGCGCAGCAGAACACCAACACCATCCAGCAGTGCCAGGACCTCTGCTATGCGCGCGGCTACAAGCTGGTCGGTGTGCAGTACCACAAGGAGTGCTGGTGCGGTGCCACCACGATCAAGAAGCCCACGTCGTTCTCAGCCGAAGTACTCAAGGCGTGCAACTTCGACTGCAGCGGCGACTCGACCCAGGTGTGCGGTGGCGACGGCGGATACGTCAGCATCTACGCCGATACTACGCTGTTCGACATCGCCGGCTTCCTGGACTCGCTCAGCCCGCAGCCGTCGTCGTCCACCAGCACTGTGACCACCGTGTCCAGCACTGCCAGCGCCTCGTCGACCACTGTGTCTCCTAGCTCGACGACCACTACCACCACCACCACCACCACTAGCCCGGTTGCGTCGACCTCGCCTTCGACCACGGCTTCGTCGACCACCACGACCTCGCCGTCAAGCACCACTGCATCCTCGACGACTGCTTCTGGCAGCTCGACCGCCGCGTCTTCGACCACCGTGCCCAGCTCGACCACCGCGAGCAGCAGCTCAAGCTCCAGCTCCTCAAGCTCCAGCTCCTCAAGCTCCAGCTCCTCGAGCTCCTCCAGCTCCAGCAGCACTGCTCCTACCACCACCACCATCGCCAGCACCACGGCCAGCACCACCAACACCACCACCACGACTGTCGCTAGCGCCTCGCCTACGTCCATCTGGTCGCCGCTCAACCCCAAGCAGCCCGCGGTCGTCAGCGGCAAGTGGGAGTACGCCGGCTGCTACATTGACCTGATCAACAACGTGCGCACGCTCGGCGCCAAGAGCTTTGCCTCGGACCTGATGACCCTGGAGCTCTGCGGCGAGTACTGTAGCACGGGCGCCTACAACGGCGGCACCTTCAACTACTTCGGCATCGAGTACGGCCGCGAGTGCTACTGTGGCTGGACCGTCACCACCGAGCAGCGCACCGCCGAGTCCGACTGCAGCACCGCCTGCGCGGCCTCGGCCGTCGGCCTCTGCGGCTCCGGCCGCCGGCTGTCGGTGTTCAAGAACCTGGTGCCCAACGTCGTGCCCCCTGATCCGGCCCACATCGCGCGGTCGGGCAACTACGCCTGGATCGGCTGCCGCACCGAGGCGACCACCGGCCGTGCGCTCGCGGGCGCCAGCAAGGCTGCCGACACGATGAACATCGACAACTGCGCCGCCCTCTGCGCCACCAGTGGCTTCCGCTACTTCGGCATGGAGTACGGCCGCGAGTGCTACTGCGGTAACACTATCGGCGCCGGCTCGGTCGAGGCTCCCACCAGCGAGTGCAGCATGCTTTGCAAAGGTAACGTGCTGCAGTACTGCGGTGCCGGTAGCCGTCTGGATATGTACGAGTACTCGCCTCTGCCGACGACGGCTTCGTCGACGGTCGTGTCGACAACTTCTACCACTTCCAGCACCACTTCGCTGTCGTCGACTGCCAGCGCGGAGCCTACCTCGACTTCCGAGACGACTACGACTACTCTAGAGCCCTCGTCCACGACTGAGTCCACGACTGAGTCTACTACAGCCACTCCCGAGCCCACTTCCACCACGGAGTCTTCGACTACTTCCACTGAGGAGTCGTCGACTACGACTGAGGAGTCTTCCACTCCTACTGAGGAGACGACCACAACAACCGTGGAGGAGCCTACCACTACCGCTGAAGAGACTACTACCACCACGGAAGAGTCGACTACCACTACCGAGGAGTCTACCACTATCACTGAAGAGACTTCCACCACGATTGAAGAAGAGCCCACGACTACCGCTGAGGAGACCACCACCACTGCCGAGGAGTCGACCGCTACGACTGAGTCCACCACCGAGTCCACTACTGAGTCCACCACCGAGTCCACTACTGAGTCCACCACAGCCACTCCCGAGCCCACTTCCACCACGGAGTCTTCGACTACTATCACTGAGGAGTCATCGACCACGACTGAGGAGTCTACCACCACTACCGAGGAGCCGACTACCACCACCGAGGAGACTACCACGACAGCTGTGGAGGAGTCTACCACAACCACGGAGGAGTCCACAACTACTACTGAGGAGACTACCAGCACCACTGAAGAGTCTACCACTTCCACCGAGGAGCCCACAACCACAACTGAGGAGTCGACGACGACTGCGGAGGAGTCTTCCACTACTACTGTGGAGGAGACCACCACCACTACTGAGGAGTCTACTACCACTACTGAGGAGCCGACTACCACTGAGGAGACAACCACCACCACCGTGGAAGAGACTACCAGCACTTCCCAGGAGACCACGACCACGACCACGACTGAAGAGTCGACTACTACTACTGAAGAGTCTACCACCATCACCGAGGAGTCCACAACTTCTACGGAGGAGTCGACCACTACCACGGAGCCCGCATCTTCCACTGAGTCTTCCACCATGGAGGAGTCGACCACCAGCACCGAAGAGCCCTCAACCACGGAGTCCTCATCTTCCAGCATCGAGTCTACCACTTCCCCCACGTCCACCACCTCGACCACCGACTCCAGCACCCTGACGCCGGACGCCTCGTCAACCGTCACGATGACCACCACCACCACGTCGGCCTCCCCGAGCCCGACAGTGCCCAGCGGCCCGACGCCGACGCCGACCAACGGCTACTACTACATCGGCTGTTTCCGCGACCTCAGCAGCGGCCACGCGCTGCCGCAGGTGCTCGCCAACAACAGCGTGACGCCGGAGATGTGCCTTGCCTACGTCAACCAGAAGTACAACTCGCCGACCACCAAGCTGCCGTACGTGTTCCTCGAGTACCACCACGAGTGCTACGCCGGCACGTCGATGAACTTCGCCGGCAGCGCCGTCACCTCGCTGGTCGGCACCAAGGCCTGCAAGGACTACTGCTACGGCAGCGTCGTCACCGTCGTCAACAACGGCGTGGCGACTGTCACCACCAGCACCGCCAACTACTGCGGCGGCCCCAAGATGTTCGATCTGTACGCCACGAACACCGTCGTGGCCTTCCCGACCACCGGCGGTCCGATGGTCACGCAGACTCCGACATAGTGGGGCCGGACTCCGGTCCGGCGGGAGGCTTAGACGAATGGAAGTCATGCCGAACATAAAAAAACACGCAAAAATTCTTTTTTTTTCTTGATTCAATGCACAACACTCCGGCGCATGGGAAAATAGCCGAGGGTCTCAGAAGGTTGACGGGTAATATTTCTCGATCTTTTTTTTTTCTTCTTTTCTTTTCTTTTCAGATTCTTTTCGGTTTATTCTTTTCTTTTCTTCTCTCTCTACATTTCACATACACTCATATATACCACTATATATTTCTTCTTCTCTCATGTCCTCTCTTCATTTTGTACATATTTTATCAAGACGTTTTGTATGACTCTCTCTCTCTATTCATATAAAAGACGGAGAGAATACCCCTACTCAATCCATCCATCTTTTTCTTCATTCTGTACTGTTTCCTTTGGGTTACACGGTACCCTCATGAACGTATTCCCCATGCAATGTTGATAATTTTCTTTTCAAATTTCTCTTTCGTACCCGTCTTCTCTTCTGCGCCCTCTGCCGGGTGATGTTCCCACGATCATGTGGTGGTGGAACGGCGGTGGTATAGATCAACGAGTTACCTACCTAAAATATGATATTTCAATCTTGATCTCTTCAGTTGATGGGTGTTTGAACTTCTATTTAATGTGATGCATATGAGCATTGGGCGAAGATTATGCAACATGGGTCTATGAACAACACATCGCACATTACACGCACGCTATTATGTAGGCATTTCAAAAAAAAAAAAAAAAGTATATCATATATCGCCCATCATGCGTAACTCGCATTTCTGGCATAATTAAGAATAGAAAAAGAGGGAAAAGCACCTATTGAACAGAACCTTAACTGCCGCGCAAGCCCCCAGCATCTCACAGACAACCAACGATCGGTTGTGATACACACATACGCCTTCACACGCCCGCACAGAATCCAACAGCAAAAACAGAGGTTTGATTTATCGACAAAGAAGGAAAACAAAGGACAGAATGAAATTCAGCTGGTAATCTCAGTGATAGATCACCGAGTTTCCGACGAGGACACGATTCGTTGCGCTTTCGCTTACATCACCAGCTTGCCGTGGAACTTGGGCTGGTAGGCATTCTTCTTGATGCTCTGGGTCTTGAGAGTGACGGCAACACGCTTAGGGAAGCCGGCGAAGGAGAGAGCGTAGGTAGCAACAGAGTGGGCGACGAGCTAGACGAGGGAACCGGGTTAGCAACTATAAAAAAAGAACTTGGGGAAAGGCGGACATGAGTGGGACAGTCATACCTTGGTGTTGAGCTCCCAGGCGGTGGCGTTCAGGTTGGACACGTCGTCGCAGATCTGGTGGTAGCACGGATCATACCAATCTCCAGCAACACCGCCAAACATCAAAGCCTCCTCAGCGGTCTTGATGCCCTCGGCCCCGGTGGCAATACCGCCTCCAGGAATACTGTTGCGGATGAAAGCATCGTAGTCGGAGCGGCCATCGAAGGGAATGAAGGTGTAGTTGATGCCCTTGGCCTCGTACCAGTCGACATACAGGTCGCGAAGCTCCTCAGATCCGAGAGGGTTGACGTCGTTGGTGGCGTTGTAGATCTGGTAGGCAAAGTTGGGGCTGGCCAGCATATCGTAGTCCATGAAGAGGCGGATCTTCATGTTCTCCTCGGGGGTGAGCGAAGCGACGTAGTAGTCGGAGCCCAGGAGACCCTCCTCCTCAGCGGACCACCAGGCGAAGCGGACGCAGTTGGTGACGTTGAAGGCAGCGAGCTGGGTGGCGACCTCGAGCAGGGCCAGAGAGCCGGTGCCGTCGTCGTTGATACCCGGGCCCTCTGGGACACTGTCGGTGTGGCCACCCAGCATCACGCAGTTCTCCGGGTCTCCACCGACGGTCTGGGCAAGCACGTTGGTGGTATTGGTAATGGTAACGGTCGAGTTGATCTGGGCAATGCTGTCAACCCACTTGCCCAGGCCAAGATCGGCCAGGATAGGCGCAGCCTCCTCCTGGGAGATACCGAAGGTAGCGACATGCGTCGGTACGGGGGTTCCCAGGGTGCCATGGAGCGGGCCGGGCTCGTTGTTGTAGATGACCAGAGCAACAGCTCCGGCAGCTCCGGCAGCAGCAGACTTGTCACCGAACGAGCATCCACCGCGGCTGAGGAAGGCAACGCTGCCATTGGTGTTGAGAGGGTAGTCGATCTTGTTGCATCCGTAGCCGGGAATGTGGGCGACGTGGCCATAGATAGCCTTGGAGGCGTTGGTGGGAGGAGAGAGGCTCATGGGCGAGGCCGAGGTGATGTTGATGTGGTCCATGATTAGGAAGCTCTTGAAGATCTGACCAGTGACGGCGGGGAAGGCCTGGGTCCAGACGGAGTAGTAGCCACCGAGCTTCGACAGCTCCAGCTTAATGTAGTCGATCGTCGCGGCGTGACCTGGAGGACAGAGAAGGGTGGCGAGTCAGTATGCGACGGTACTACATGCCGACATGACACAGCCTGGCGCATCTACAGATCAACACCGGAAAAGCTCACCAATGCTGCCAATGACTCTCGTGGGGTGTCCCAGAGTGGCATTGCTCATGCCGGCGATCGAGAAGAGCGTGTCGGCGCGGGCCATCAGGTTGGCGGCGGTGATGGTCTCCTCGAGGGCCGGAGCGGCGACCATCGGCTTCGCGCGCACGGGCGCGGCGGCGGCGGGCAGCTTCTTATGCGACGCCGACGATGACGGGGTGAACACAATCTCGTCAACCGACTGGACAAGGCGACCGGCACCGGAGCCATCGGAGTTCATCAGCGGACGCTGGACATCGAGCGAGGCGGCAGCAAGGCCGGCCAAGCTGGCGGCGGCGAAGAACTTCATAATTGGTGAGGATCGAGGCAGAGGGAGAGAGGGCCGGCTCGGAGAAGGACGCGATTACTATTCAGAAAAACAAAAACCAGAACACAAAAAAAGAAAGAAGTACGAGTGTCACACACACGCCACAATGAATGAATGAATAGAGATACTCCAGACTCTCTACCAATAAAATTATATTGAAGGTATCGCAAGTGTGTAGAGAGAAGAGAAGAGAGATGAAGAGAAGAATATGGGCCAAAGCGAGGGAGACGGTTGATAATATGTGGATATGCAGATATCCAGCATATGAAGATAGTGAGAGTTTCCGCCCCGGTAGACAGATAAAATCAGCCAAACGAAACGGCTGAGGGATATAACAGTCACCACTCTATGCGATATGCAGGCACCCAGGCGTCTAAGCGTCAAAACAAGAAAGAACCACTAAGCTTTTGGGGGGGTTTTTGGGGGGGTAGCTTGGGAAGCTACGACCGACGAACAAGAGAAAGACAGGGTTGGAGATAAGACAGGAACGTCAGGCACGAACCAGTCAACCAGACAGGCAGGAGCAAGATACTGAATTAACGGGGCACAGCCTAAGGGTCCTTCCCTCGCCATTCGTCGTTGCCGCTCCTTTGTGCTTTCCTAGTTGGGCGAGGCTCCGATTGGGCCAATTGGCCAGTTCTGACGTGAGGACATCATCGCTCTTTCTTTCCGTGCATTCCCACGTGCCAACTACGTGGAAGCATGGAAAACTTCTCCGGGCCCGCCTCGACAGAGTGATAACTCATCGGATAAGCATATTTATTCACTTACCGGGATGTACGTAAGAATCGGGGCGGCGGACGGTGGTGCAATGAAGAAGAGAAGGAAAGTGCGGGCGCATGCGCGCTTGACGGCGAGTCCCGGACGTGATAACAAGCGACTAACCCCCATCCAGAAACCCACGGCTCCGGCCCTCCTCCACGCTGCCTCTCTCCATTTGATTGATCTCTTTCGTGAGTCTGGCTTTTAAAGACAAGCCGCGCGAAGTAACCTTGCAGTCTCGAAACGGTTTACTGCCGCCATGCTGGCTGCCACGTTATGTCCGATGCTCCGAGGCGTGTTCACCACCACCTGCGGTGGCCATTGGCCGTGGCCAGCAGCGAGATAACAGTGATAACAGCCGAAGCTTGGCAGTGTTGATATTGAGGATAACCTTCGCGCGTCCAACCTGGGAATAGTGAGCGGCATTTATGTGAATTCTAGATGTCTCCAACATCTCGAGCCAGTTGATCCATCTTGAAAGCTGCAGGCCTGCGCAATGCTCTTATCAAGACGCTCTCTTCTGACATTTCTTTTCGGTTGGATTCTTGCTTGGATTCTGGAGAGCTAATGAGCCCTGACCCAACTTTAGTTTCTCCCACACCTTTTTTGTTCGAGATCTGTCTGTTCCTGGACTTGTGGATTTCCGTCGGCATCTCAACGGGTACCTGTGGCGGTGCGCACAAATTTCGGATTTGGGGATTTCCAGCCACATGGCATGTGGCGCTCCAAAACCCTGGGCTTTAACCCTAACCACCTCTATCGATCCGCGACACCAGCACAACGGACGGCACACGACACATCCGGCATGCAATCATGACCAAGCCCGGTATGCAGCGTGTGTGAGAGATACAATGCCTCGGTGAGCGGCAAATAAGAGTATCTTTGCCCAGCTTGTTGAGCTATTCATAGATGGGCGTATGCGGCTTATACGCCCGTTTGATATGATTCTCACACCGAGGAAATGTGCACTCCGCAAACCTTCAGGTAAATGCGACCACCCACAGATTTGCCATTAACCGGCCCCAGGCATAAGTGGCAAGCGACCGCTACTTTTTACTCCGGACTTTCTTATTCTTGTGTGGCCTGTGGCACACGTTGCGCGGATGGCCACATGAGTACCGAAGCCATTTGCGCTGTCGGAGCCTACCCCGTCGAGCGGAATGGTATGTTCGGCCGTGTCCTAGACTAACTTGCAGTGGCCGAGATTTGCTAGTGTTTTCTTTTTCCTCCTCTTTTCGGCGGCTCGCAGACAGCTTCATACCGGACAGGCCCGGCGTCCAGCCTAAGCAGCATGCTGGCCTAGTGCCCGTGGATATCTGCACAGAAGTGGACTTGACTGGAGTTTGGCAGTCCTTTGTTCTGATTTCGTCTGATGTCCTGCGGTGGATACTCGACGTGCAGTTGCATGAGACTGCCTTTCGTTGGTTCTCTGGACGGTGTCTCTGGAGCTACTCTGAGTGTCGATCTGAAGCTGCGCTCGCTCATCTCTCGTGTGAATTTTAATCTTCCGCTTCGCCCACCCCTCTGGTTTACCTTTTCCCGCTCCAGCGCCCTCTTTGACTAACCGTTCCTCGTTGCCCCTCGTCCATGGGCTCATTTGCTCTGTGCCCCGGCTATCCCTATTTCTTAACCAACTCTAACGAAACAATAGTCCCGACTTTCTTTCACATGCTGCAGTCTATATATATGACACAGGGCAGAGGACAGCTTGAAAAATCTTCAAGTCATGGCAAGACTAACATTAGTTGACTGAAGTGTTGGTCTCCATTAGCATACCTGTGCATACAGGCAGTGGATCTCTGTGGATAGAGTCATAGGACAGGTCTTCTGTCGCCTTTGACGGCGCGTTCAGTTGCCTCTTTGGGCAGGCCTGACCTTCAGTATTAGCCACCCCAGACCAGGGCAGGCCATGGAGGCCGATCGGGGCCATGGGAAAATTTTGTCACGTCCCCATAAATGTTCCTCGTCTCATGTCCCAATCACTTTGCTGAGTTGTTGCTGGGGTTCAAATTTTTCTCCGGCCTGATAATTGCGCACTTTTGTGCGTTTTGGCGTAGTCCTTTATCTTGGTTCGTTCCTGTGGGAAAAAAAAGAAGAGAGCCGGAATAAACCAGCAGGGCGAAGAAGCATCAAAATGGACAGGGTCGATTGAGGGTTCTAGATGCACCCCAAAAACGACCCAATGAATTCATGAATTCGTGAATTCAAAAACGAAAGATACAAGTAGAATACATGTCCAGAATTGACTGCTCATGCAGTTTCTTCTGTAGCTTCTTGGATTAGAGACTCTCCTAGCTTCTCTGGCCTCAGTTCAGCCTGCTGAATTGGCATGGAATCAGGCGCAGTCTCGGTCGATAATTCTTCCCTAAGGGCCTGATTGCACCCATGTTTGCATTCCTTCATCCCATACAACATACAAAAAAAAACGTCGCCATCATTCGAAGATCCTGAAGTCCTACCATCGCTGAAGTCGCCTTCATAGTTCTGTGCCCTGCTGCTTGCTTGCGAGCCCGCATCAAGAGGGACAGCAGTCTGGGACCCCCCGCCACCAGATAGCAATTTCAGCCGAGCGCCGTGTATAACCTCGTTTCGGAGCTCTGTGCTACCGTCCTCGTTCGCGTGGACCCGGACAACGGGGCGTGTGAGACCGCCCACCAGGAACGGCTTAACCTGCAAGAGGGCGGCCCAGGCAAGCCTCGCAAAGAGGAAAGGGCGCGCGGAATTGTTCGGGTGGTGCACCGCAACATTGTGCAACGTGGGCTAGAGCTCGGCCGCCGCGGGAACCAAGATATGCGTGGTATACTGGGGAATCTCGCTCGCATTTTCCTGGCCCTTCGGGACGGTGGCGAACCATTTCTGATCAAAGCACGTATGGAGGTCTGATTTGAGAGAAATCAGGTTTGCAGTATCGTTAATACCGTCTAGCCTGATGATAGCGTACCTTGACATGCAATTTCGAGTCACCCAGATCTCCCTCTTCCTCCAGGACCAGGTGTGCATGGTCCATTGCATATCAGAGGATGCTGATGCTGCACTGAATAGACGGGCCGCCGAGGGGAACAACGGGCCAGAGGCTGCTGAGATGGCGATGGGGGCATTCCTGATCACGGAAACTCGGGGTGGTAGGATACTGGCCTGCGAGACTTGTTAGATGGAGATTTTCCAAATACAGATATTTGAAGTCCGTACTAAGGCCGTCCGCGACTATCGGGTTGTATTCCTCGTCTGCTAAAACGCCATCGACCGGCGTATTGACCGGTTGTTGACCAGCCGAATCCAGCGTAAGTCTGCTAAATACATTTCTAGCGGTGATCTGGCATGCGAGAAGAGCCGTTCAATTCTGCATGCCGAAGATATCCGTCGCGGCCGGGGGCGGATCGGCGCGGGGGAGGCTTAGGACCACATTCTTCCCTTGTGGATATCCGGGATAAAGGAATGAGATGGGGGTTCGGCGGGGTAACTCCACGGGATGTAATGAGAATGCCATCGGAGGAAGGAGTTTCAACGTCTTCAAGAAGTCTGTTGGAATCACATCAAAAGACTTGAAGGGAATCATCAACGATTGAGATTCAGTATAGGATGATGATTGTTCCAGGTACCAACCCTTATCTGCTGACTTACATGACTTATCCTGCTTGAACCCCAAGAGACTCGTGAGTTCGACTCGCAGCATGTTGATTCAATGGATTTCTGACAACCGCAACTTCGAATCACCACGATGATGGCTTCTGGCGTGTGGGTGTGGGTGTTGGCTTGTCTTTTTCCTCTTTTTCCTCTTTTTTCTCCCTCTGACTTTCTCTCTCTATGACGTTCCTCTGTAGAGATCCACCATTGGAAAGACCACAGTTAACCTACCGGGTGGTGAGGAACGAGCCCATAAACGTTGGCTTATGCATTGTGCGCCTCGTGGTCGTCCTTTTTAGTTTGCATGATGGCCGAATTCGCCAGGCTGAAAAGTTTCTTTGAATTTGCCGGGTTCACCTCCTCCCATGGCCACCGACTGGCCCTTAATGCACTGCTGCTATAGAGCAGGCTGGCTCCAGCACTTGAAGTTGACTGTCTGGCTACGCACGCCCTGTGCCTCCTTTTGCTCCTTTCATTTGTCTCTTGACGACAACCCGTGCTCACAATTGTCGTGTGTTGGCCACGCACTCACCCCACTGATGTTCCTGAGTTACCCGTCGCACCAGCCTCCGGCCCAGCAGGTCTGGGCCCCTCTTCGGCGGTCTGCTGTCTTCGGCGGTCTGTGTGTCTGACTGGAAGTCCAGGCCGCAACAACAGCCTCCGGTTGGAGGGCGCAGTGAAGTTCTTTGGTGTCACTCTTTCTTACCCTGGTGAAGACCCGACAACACCACCACACAGTTCGTTCTATCGTTGCTCTCACCATCCACCAGTGCTGTCCGCGCATCCCGAGATCGCCAAGCGCCAAGCGGTGCTGGTCATACACGCCAGAAGGAAGAAACAGGAAGAAAAAAGTCCTCGGGCCATTCAGCGTGAGCATACCGGGTACTCCCTTGCAAATCCGGGTCTTATCGCGCATCCTGCTTTTTTTTGGCACCGAAATTTCATGCCTTGACTTTCTTGCTCTTCTTGATCTAGCCCAACACGTCACTTTTCATTCCGGCCAAGCAGACAAGAGACATAAAAAAAAGCCTTGAGACTTGGCTCTTCGCTGGTTGAGGCTCGTTCTCTTCCTGCAAGGGACTACCACTCTTGATCTTGAAGACACGAGGAGGGTCTGAGGATATAAATAGGCGGTTCTCTTGGCCGTAGCTGATGATGTCTTAGTGATGGGTAACAATGACGATGACGATGTCTCGCCAGCGTTTCTATCTGTAAGCCTAAACAAGAACTTTTGTCCCTTGTTGGCGCCGGGAAGCATCGGGATTGCTCTTCTATATCTGGGCACCTATTATCAGAGAGTATGGCGCGCGCATCCTCCAAAGCCATGGATGGTCCCTTCAGATGCCCTCCTTACTCCGACATGCACCCAAGATTGGTCCGGGAACTTGTCTGGGTTGCAGTCCCTTCACGAAAACAGTGCGTGCTTCTGTAGCCCCATTAGGCCAAAGATGTGCTGCCATATCATTAACGATGATATGAGGGTCGGCAGTCTGCAAAAGAGCCAGTGTGTAGGAGATATCGAGGCCCCAAACCCCAAGCCCCAACGATACCTGATCCCGACGTACTTGATCGGTACACTGCACAGCCACCCGAAAGTGGTCCGATACTTCCGGGATACGCAGCCGGTTTGTTCCTACCACCAGCGCGGCACGAATGGGAAGTGCGGTAACATGCAATTAGCTTTAACCTCATCTCCACATAATTTCACCATCGGCTCCAGCTAACAAGCATATCCCCATCCTCAATGTGCAGCCCAATCTCCACGACACACACGCTCACCTTTAGTGTCCCCAATAAATCGGGGAGTCCAGAGTCATAGTCTAGACCTAAGGGCAGATTGTGTGTAGCCAATTATTTTTTCCCTTCCTTATTAGGCGCGCATCGTCAGGCCCTGTGCGTTCGCTCACACAGTTATTCTTCGTCGTGATCTGGTGTGGTAGTTTGTTGCCCATGGCCACTCTTCCACCCCTCCTGGGCCCCATAGAATCTCATCGCTTGGTGCTTCTGCTCACGACCCTGATATCTATGCCTTCGGCTTCGTTCTCCCCATCCCCTCATTCCACTCTCGGAATGTGCTTGGATTGTCGTGAGGTGTAAGCCAGCACCTCCGTGATCGGGTCCCTCTTTTCTCTTCCCTGCACTTTTTTTTCTCCTTCCCTTGGCTTTTGTTTGCATTCCTTTTCCGGCCGGTTCTATATCTGACTTCCCCTGTCTCTATCGTCCCTATTCGCTGCCGTGTCTCTCTCTGAATCCCTCCCTCTTGGTTCTCATGCTTATTCCTTGCCGGTAAACCTTTTGCCATGGCCCATTCATTGTATATGATATCTCTCTGCAAAGATTCACAGCTTCTCGCTCAACTGCTTAACTGACCGTCTCTTTCCCTTCTTCTTCATGCGTATATTAATTCTCTCTGTCCCCTTCTTCTGCCTCTATACCGAACTTCCCGTCTTCTGTTGACGCCCATTCTCTTCCTGTCCCTGACCTACAAATACTCACTTGCCTCTTAAAGCTCCCCCGGACTTCTCTTGACTCTTGTTATAAACATTTAGTCAGTCTTGTTCAAGTCTCTCACTTCCTTCGACTTACTTGCCACCGAACCGCTCTCATCACTTCAGAAATTTGTGCCCGAGTCCTGGCTAAGGCACAAGCACAACCCTTTACCTGACTCTCCACCAGCTGCCCCAAACTGTTCACTCATTCACCTTTTTGACACACTTCTTGACCCTCTTCACGGATACTTGCATCCCCAGAGAGAAACTGTGGCCAGCCAACTTGCCACAACCGCCCCGGTGCTCCCGGCCACCAGAATCTTACACGGGCCATCTTTGACAGCAAACGCACATACTGCACACCATATAACTTCTTATATCCCCCCAATGCTCCCGGTATCTTACTGAGCTCTTCCACCATTTCTCCTGTCGTATTTACATAAGATTAGTGAGAGTCGTCAAAGAAGTGGGATCTAGGAAGGAGCGCAGAGGGGCAGCACTTGCCTTGGAGTGGAATTCTGCAGCTTCCATCGTGTGTTCTTTGTTCTTCCTTCCGTGTTCCTTCGGGCTTCTTTTCTTCTTCCTCCAACCCACGATTTCTTAGCATAGTGACTTCCTATCGTCCTTTTCCTCTGCTTCTTTCTGCTGAGTGGCGTGCCTCTCACTGTTTTTTTGATTGACGTTGTTCACTTGATTACATCGTCACCTGCTCTTTCTTACGGAAGAGGAAAGGCTTCCTTGCCCTAAAAACTAAAATATACCACACATACCTTGAGCCACTAGATAACTGAACCTTTATATTCGGCAGTCTTTGTGTCTCTTGCAACTAATGTTTTTCTCTTCTTGATCCTCATCTCATCTCTAATTTCTTTCTCCCTTCTGATCCCATTCCAACCCTAACTCCTCCTTCCCTCCATCCTGCTCGGGAATCTTGACAGCCATCATGGATCGCCTGTCTCAAGAGCTCCTGGAGCACATCATCTCCTTCATTCCGCATTTCGACTCGTCCCTCCGCAGTCCGTTCCTCCCCAACCAGCGGATCCCGTCGTCTCTTCCCCGCCTTGCCACTGTTTCTCTGAACTGGCAGGCCGCCATTGAGCGCCGGACGTTCGCCGACATCGCCATTTCCAGTGACGAGCTGCCCGAATTCGCGGCTGTCTTCTCGCGCGACCGCCACCGCCGCCGTAGATGCATCCGAACCCTGCACTACCGCCCCGTGCTCCCCACCTACGACCAGGCCGCCGAAGCCCGCTTCGAACGCGCCTGGGAACGCCGGGCCAACGACGAGGCCTTTACCCGTGATATGGCGATGCTGTTCCAGCTCCTGAAGGTGTGGGAATTCGAGGATGCCGAGTTCGGCCCTGGATGTCTCTCCTTCGAGCTTGCCCTGGCTGACCTGTTCTCCCCGTCCGAGATCGCCACCACCCCCACCTACCATCAGCTTCTCAACGTCAATTCCGGAAGCACTGATTTCACCCGGGTCCCAAGCCTGTCTAACGCTCGCTACGTGTACTCGCGTGTCCGGCTCCTCCGCCCCGACACCCTCCCCGAGCTCAACTGCATCCAGACGTTCACCCGCGATTCCCCCGCCAACCGCTACCTCGATCTCCCGACCTGTGCCCAGCTTGCCTCACGCCTCAAGGGTCTGATCGAAATCAGATGGGGCCTGAACGACAACGACCGTCTGTATAGCTCTCGTCGTCGGGCCAGCCGCGAGGCGCTTGCTCACGCGCTTCGCAGCCTGGGCGACAACACCATCGAACATGCCACCCTGCATCTGCTGCATAAAGCGCCCTATGACCACCTTTACCGCCTGCCCAATCTCATTTCTCCGGCTTCGTATGACCCGCTGTCCGCTGCCATTTGTGTCTTTTCGCAGAACCTGACCAGCCTGGTTGTGACTGGCGTCATTGATGCTGCTCTCTTCACGCCTCCCCATCTTCCTGGAGACTCGACCTATTCCGGCGGGGCATTCTGGCCTAACCTTAAGACTCTGCAGGTCGAGTTCGATCTCGTCACTCCTTCCGGAAACTGGTATTTCGGTGCTCCGTCGCGGACAGCTACTATCGCCGCGGCCCGCCGCTATCGCCACATCATGGGCCCGGCCGTGCTTGCATCCCTGGACAACAGCGTTCTTGCCGACCTTGAACCCGTCAACACTGACCCTAAGCTCGTCAGCCCGGACGTGCTCGATGGTCCTCTCGCGCTGACTGGCGAGGGTCCCGACCCGCACAACGAGTTCGAGGAGCAGCGCGCCTTCGGCTTCTGGCCCATTGTGACCTTCCGTACTCACCCGCACCCGGACACGCTCCCGACGCTGCTCCGGGCCTTCGCCACCGCGGCTACCGAGAACATGCCCAGCCTGCGCAGCGCGCGCATCTCCACCACGGTGCCCATTCCGGGCGATATTGACATTTTCTTCAAGGACCAGCCCTGGGGACTGCAGTGGACGGCCCCGGGTGTCAAGTCGGACTACGACGGCGTCCGGGACGACATTGGCCATGTCTCCAATGCCGCCCCGCGTCTGTTCTACGAGGTCGGGTCCTGGCGTCCGGATGCCCGCCTGCGCGCTGCTCTCTCCAAGATCGGAACCTCCCGTTTCGGTCCCCCGGAAGAGATCTTCTTCTAATTTTCCTTTCCTTTTTCAATCTTTCGACTCTGGCCTATCCGGAGTCTCGGTGGTCTGGTCTGGTCTGGTCTACAGACCTTTTGCGTCGTTTTCGGTACTCTGGCGTTTCTCAGCTCTTTGATCCCCGCCGTCTTTTGCGCGTCTATCTTCATGATCCCTCTGGCTTTTTTTCACGCTTTGCTTCATGATTCGGGATGGAACTTTTCTGCTGTTCATGCTTTTTCGGCATTTCTCTTTCTTCGGTCTTCGGCATTTCTGTTCATAGATACATAGATGGCCAACTTTCCTTGGCTCAGCACCAGAGGCATACTCGCAGGACTGTCATAATTCTAGAGTTTGCTTATGGGAGGGTCAGTTAATACAAAACGAGTTCACACTCCATTCTTATGCATACTACCCAACCGATTGAGGTTATTCCAATTTCCAACCATGCTTCCTAGCCCGTGTTTGGCCAGTTCATCCCCTTTATCTCCACTGAGTCAAGTCCTCATCTTCAGCGCACATAAACACTCTCAATAAGTAGGACAAGGAACCGTTACGGCCACACACAAACGGATATGTAGACAAGGTAAGCTCTTCAGCTGAGGACTGGTGGAATGCTCACTATTGTTAAGCAGGATGAGGAACCGTGATGGCTATGCACACAGAGGCAATTATATATAATCAAGAGTACGTAAAGCCAGAACACGCTGAAATTGACCGCAACCAAGCCGCCCTTCCCATTCGCTCACCGTCCTGTTATCTGTCCAGATACCTCTCAACCAAGGACTCCAGCACCATGGTATCCAAGGTGTCATCGCCATCCTGCGCATCGTGGCTGATGAGCCGCTCCCACGATGCTCGATCGATTCGTTGTTCCTGGAGCTGACCATCGACAATTACCATATAGTTTCCTCCAGTCACACTAGAGACATAAACGGCAATAGATGCAGCACAGCTCTTATGGCCGTTCGCCAGCGCAAAACACAGCGCATGGAAAGTGATCTCCCGGCCATAGAACGTCGTGTTTGACGTCACAGGGGAGGGATACTGGCGGCCTAGCAACGCGTCAATGCAGGCTTTGCGCCCATACGCGGCGGCGAAGTGTATGGGAAGCAGTCCGAGAACCGGGGAAACCGCCGTGACAGTCTCGCGCTCGGCAAAGTCGAGCATCGACACGAGAGCAAAGTCTGAGCCCTCGCGGCATGCAATGTGCGCTGGAGTCAGGCCGTCATCGTCGGCAAGGAGTAAGGCGGCATCCCTCCTGAGTAGGTAGGTCACACAGGTAGGGGAATTGGCACAAGCCGCATGCCATAGGGCAGTGCGACCTCCGTGGTCTACTTCGTCAATGAATGGGTCCATCGGGCTGCGCCGCCATTTGCCTGGATTCTCCACCAGATATGATAAGGCTCTGAAGTTGCCCGTTGCCGCCGCACGATGGACTGGACTTTCACCGAAGAAGTTGATGCTGCGTGTTTCGGCGAAGATATAGAAAAACTGGGTTGAGTTGGCGAAAGCAGAATCGAACGCATAAGCGGCGGCAATATGCAAAGGGGAATCGCCCAGGTTCGTCACACACTCATGGGGTCTAGTAGGTTTGCTGCCAAACCGTTCCAGCGCTCTGCGTTCCATACCAGTCTTCAAGTACGCCGCTGAATTGAGATCGCCCACCGCACAAGCAAGATGCAGGGCCGTAAATGTTGTTCCGGGAATGTAACTGTCAACGTCTGCGCCTTCAGTAACAAGCTGCATGACTGCATTGGGGTTTCCTGATATTACTGCCCAATGGATAGGGGGCATTTTAAGCTCGTGGGGGTTCCCTTGGTAAGTATTTCCAACTGGCTTGTTGAGAGAATCTTGTGTTGGGAAGAAGGTCGAGAATTGAGTCCAGTCCCCGCTGGAGAACATATTGAGCATTCCGCTGGAATGTGACCCCGGCAGTACTGCTTGGAAAAAGAACAGTTTCACAAAGATACTTGGATTATATGAGCCCTCAGCATCGCGGATTCCAGGTATTCGGGTGGTGCGCACTGCACCCTTGGGGGATAGCCCCAGAATGCTCATTTCAGCCGAATCAATAATGATATTATCTCTGTTGCATATCCTTGCAATATCGCGAGAATTCCTGGCAATAAAAGATTCTATAAACAGGGTCTCGGGTGGTGGGACGAGCGGCGAATAGAGGTTGTATAACTCATCTGATCGTTCTGCCCTCGCTCTAGCTGAAGATCGTGCATGAGGTGGTAAGTCGGCAATGCATTCGAGGTCTGATAAAAATTCTCTGCGATATCCACCGTCGGTTGAAGTATATGCTCCGGCAACGAAGGGGTGCATGAACGTCTGGATCCGACGCTTGGTGTTCTGCTCCGACACGGCAATCCAAAGAGGGCACTCAAGGCCGTGTATGGTATGGCTCACCATCCTAGGGAAGATATCTTTTCGAGGATCGGCAGACTTGATAAACTCGGACACCCTTTCCCACGAATCCATAATTGTATGTTCCACAGCCTCGGTGGTTGGAGGGACACCTGCAGCTCCGGGTTGGCCCACAACGCCAGTAGGGACGGTCAACCCATTTGTAGATGCAGCCAGTTGACTGGCACCGATGGCCAACGGACTGGCAGATGAGGCCAAGTCGTTGGGAGCTGGGTCCGCCTCGGCGGTCGGAACCTTTGGTTCCTTGTCGATAGCAACAATCTGACACCAGGGTTTACAGCTCTGCTGCCCAGAACCATAGAGGGCCAGACCGACAGCAACATCGATCCATTCCTCGTCATTCTTCCTGGCTTCACTCGGCAACCGAAGCCGGAAGATGGCAGCAGGGGCGTTCATGGTGATGGTGGCTGATTCGAAGACCTTGGTCTCGGTGTTGAATGCAGTCGGTGGATAGCACGCAAGGATCTCACCCTCAACGGCACCGGGAAGTGTGAGTCTTGCGTCATCAGTGGCCATGGAGATGGTAACTGTACGGGCACCTCGCTTCGGGTCCTGACGCACATAGATGACTTCATAGTCCTGATCGTTGACCAGGAAGTTGTCCTGCGACTTGAAGAGACGGAGATCCGTCCGCACACGGGCAAACTGGTCTCCGACTCCCAGCATCCGGCGGAGGTATATCACAGGCTTTTCGTACCAGCCGCGGTCACGGGTGCGGCCGCAGTCCAATACAACTTGGTAATCGGCCCCTTCAACGTTATGGCACTTCTGGAGAAAGAATCCGACACGGAGACCACGGGAAGTCATGCTGGGAGTATCGCTCAGCGAAGTGATCGGGGCTGAGCTTTCAAGATCCTCGCAGTCCTTGAATGCATCCGGGGACGGAGCCAATAGGCCGGAGAGTTCAGGCGCGGGGGTATTAGATTTCGTGCCAGAAAGACTGGCATTTGGTGAGTTCCAGGCAAACAGAGACTGATCATCCTCTCGTAACAAAATGGCTTCCTGGAGACGGATAAAAGCATTGTCTCCTTCGCCGTAGAGCAGCGGCATATTGACGCCAAACAGACCCATAAGGCAGTATGCGATATCTTCCTTCCTCGTAGTCTGGCGGTTCACCGCCCAGCGCATCCGGCTGGCAGCGCTGACATCGAAGATATCTGTCTGGTGACGCAGGACAGAGGGGCGGATGCCCGTGATCTCAGCAACAAGGTCAGCGCGTTCGCCAAGGGTTCCGAGATCGGTCCAGGCCTTGGAGTGAAACCAGACTTTCTTCGGCGCAATCAACTCCTGTAAGGTCCAGCCGCGCTTGAACCACCGGGACTTGCGAAACTGCGAGTTCTCGGCGTTGAGTGGATTTTGCGGGGTCTCCGGATCGACGTCGGCGAGATAGGCGTAGCAAACGGCGGCGTCGGCATAGAAGTTGAACATGGAATTGATAGCTTCCGCCAGTTCGGAGCTGCTTTCCTTGTCGATGCAGCACGTATCAATCCAGATATGCCGGTAATTGTGCTGGGCTGCCAGCTTTACAGCGCTGATAATCTTGGCCAGGGCGCTTTTCAGCAGCGGCGATGCCCCAGCGGCGTCAGTTGGAGTTTTTCTGCGAATGTCCGACCATGACAAGCCGTGGATATCGGGGTGATAGATGTCTCGGAACAGAACCTCGTCACTACCCCAGGTATGCGAGAGAATAGCATACGCGGGCACGTTGCCGTCATTATGGTCGGATAACTTGACATGCGCGGTGTCGAGAAGACGCATTGTGCCAGCACGACGTGCCAGAGGTGGTATGGCGACAAGGGGCTTTGGAATAAGGTACGAACAGGGCAGTTCGCGGAAACACAATATAGGGTATGGTGGGGAGATGCAATGAGAGAGTAAAGGTAGGTTGGGCACAGGGGAGGATATATAAAATGAAGGAATCGAAGAAACGAAAAACGAGAAACGAGAAATACCCGGCCATGTGGAAACCGAAAGGGCGAAGTTATTCTTCAACAAGTCGCTCGAAATAGAGGAGATGGTATTATATATAGAGAGAACCCCAGATTGTCAACTGGATTGATATGGACGGCGGTGAGTGGGCCTGCGCGGCTGTGATCCAATGCAGGGCGGGCTTACTGGTCCGATATTGGGGGTCCTCCATCTCTGATACCTCCCTGACAACCAGCCAGAAACGCACATACAACAAGGCGTCAATCCAGAGACAAGAATTGGGTGAGACGGCTTGTTATGTATTTCGCCTGCAGACACCTGCAGCAACATCAAGGGTTCGTGAAACACCGAACATATATACACCCAATGGCCAGCGCTGTCAGCCGCCAGGTACTGTAGATGCAAAATGTAATTTCGCTGTCTCGAGATCCACCCCATCGTGCCAGCTGCCTTGCTGGTTCCCTTGATCACCAAGAGCTGTTCGCTGTTCCATTTTGCCAGGTTCGGTCGGGGCGGAGCAACTCGGTGGAGGGGCAGTACCAGCTTGTAAGTTATCTAGGGTGTAGTTTAGTCCTGTCGTTCTCCACTCTAGCATGCCATGTCTGTGTACCTCCAGATAAGTCAAACATCCGGTTCGCACAATGTGGTGTCCAGTGGACATTCTGATATCTTCAACATTTGAATTGTCGCGATGTCATTTCATGTGTGGTCGTTGGAAACAGTCTCAACAAAGGGAAGGAGCAACCCAAACAAGCTTTTAGCTTAAGGGCCGGGCCGTAGTAGAAACGGGCCGTCGGTCGCTCTTTCTTCAACTTCATGCCGGCGAGTATTTTGGCCGGCCTGTTGGAGACACATTTGTTGGTGATTCAGGGGAGATCATATCCCACGAACCTTGTTGAGGGGGGTCATGGCCGCAGAAATGGCCCGCCGTCACGTCACGCATCGCAGGCTATATTTGGTAGGCGATAGGCGCCCCGTTCAGGGGGTGTTTCGTTTCGATGGAAGGAAACAGCGGCTGTCACTGGCCTATCATCAGGGACTGGGTGGATTGTGGGTTATACCCTAACTTCAGCGGCCATGGGTCGGGTGAGTTTCTTCACATTTGCGAACAAACAGCACTCATCAATCCATGTCTCTCTATTTCGCTACATCAAACACATCAAGCGTATAACTGTGCATCAAATAACAAAACAACAATCGCGCCTAGAAGTGGCCTTCCCACTGGCTATCACTTGGCCGAGATCCCCGCGTTATTCCTGGGCGGGAACACAGCTCCCTCTCAGCTTGCCCAAGACCATGGAGGCCGTTTGATACCAGCTCGTCGCCTCGCACCAGCAGCTGCATCAGCATTCCCGCCTGGGCATGCCACAGATTATGGCAATGCAACGCCCACATGCCCGGGTTATCGAGCGTCACGCGCAGCAGCACCCACTGGTACGGCCCGACCGTGACAGTATCGCGGCGCAGAGGGTTGTGCAGCGCGCCGGTCTTCTCGAGAAACGCCGGCATCTGTTCGCGCGTTGGCGGGTATCCGAGGCTCGACGGCGAGAGCACCCAGAACTTGTGGCCGTGGAGGTGGAACGGGTGGGCGCCGTCGTCGAAGTTGTTCAGCGCAATGTCGAGCGTGACGCTGCCGCGCGTTTGCAGCACAAGCTCGGTTTGCGGGTCAAACACCGCCGAGTTGACTCCGAACGCCGCCGTCTCGTCCCCAGCCGCACCTACGATTTGCTGGTGTTCCGCCGGGGCATCCAGGAACCGGTGCAGACTGGGATATGTGATATTTCCTAGCCACGACGAGTCGTTCATCGTACCCCGGCTGAGAGCCCACGCGCCGATGCGAAACGACGCCTTGAGCACCATGTACCCGTCGCTGGGTGGCACTGCAACCTCGTGCACGGGGTGTAGCGCCGATGTGTTCAGGTCTCGGCATGCTACTTCAACAGCCTCACCCCAGTCGCGGCTTGTGGGGAGCTGATCGGTATTCTGAACTGGCATCAAGGATGCTGCCGACGGCCCATCAACGTACCGCACTATGGCGCGGACCTCTGGATCAAGGAATTCGTTGTCCCGGCGGAAGCAGTGCGTCACCATGCGAGCCCGCAACCAAAACGCGTCACCAGCGGTGGCATTGGCAGTCAGCACGATGCTATATCGCTGGGCGGGGAGGATGTTCAAGCGATGGAACGGCTCAGGGTGCACTTCGGTGCCGTCGACCTCGACCACATCGAAAGGGTGCTGGTCGATCTGCATCTGGAACTCCGCAAACGCACCCGCGTTGACCACGCGCACGCGGTGCGCTCCGCCCCGCGAAATATCCAGAGACGGGAATGCCGTCGTGCTGTCGTCACACGCCCAGCCGGGGAAATCACTACACTTCCGCACGCCCCGACCGTTGAGCAACGCGCTGTCGGGCACGGGCTCCTCGTTTTCGCGGTCGGGCTGGAGGTAGTCTTCCAGCAGGGCGGCGCTGGAGTTGTGGTAGTGGTCGTGTACGAGGAGCACGCGGTCGGACGCGTACTTCGGGGTGTACGGAGACCCTGCTGGCCGGCGCGTGTGCACCACGACGGGACCGACCAGTCCGTCAACGGCCTGGGAGCTGAAGTGCGCGTGGTACCAATAGGTTCCGGCCGGCTGCCCGGCCACGCTGAAGCGGTAGGTGTAGTCCGATCCCGGAGCGATCGGACACTGTGTGATGCCGACCGTGCCGTCCATGGCGTTGGAGCCGGTCTGGAAGATGCCGTGGAAGTGTATCGACGTGGCGTTGGTCGCTTGGTTTGCGATGTGCAGCACCAGTGTGTCGCCCTCGGTCAACTCGACCAGCGGGCCGGGGAACTGGCGGTTGATAAGCATCATCGGCCGGGTCACGCCGTCCGGCGCAAGCTCGTCGTCGGCGATGGTCCAGAAGTGCTCGTGCACGGTCGGCGGTGCCGAGGCGTCCCAGGAGGGTGAGAGCACGTAGTCGGATGCATCGCGGAGCTGTGGTGAGTCGGGAATGGTCTCGATGTGCTGGTGCAGTGGTATTGATGGCCGGGCCGGCGAGTGCACGGAGATGTGGGTAAGGGCCGGTCTCCCGCCCGACATGAAGGCCGGGAGGAAGCTGACAACGGTCAGGGAGAGTATAAACGAGACGGAGATGGTTATGACGGCCGATATGCAGAACGGCCGTATGTTTCGGGTTCGTGCTATGCGTTCCTCCCAGTCGCCGCCATTGCTCGGGTCCGCCTTCTTCCCGGAGCCCAGCAACGGAGCTTCGGACCGGGTATGCGGATGCTCCATAATGACAGAGGGTGAGACGGAAAATGGCAGAATCCGACTGACGGAAGCTCAGCTCACTCCAGGCGCATCATCTAACTGCACCAAAAACCAGCCGAAGTTTTTATAGAAGCTTTCGAGCTCGACTAACACGGCAGATCCGGCATCCACCCAGGCGGATACACACAATGAAAGAGGGAATAAGAGGCTGGGCTTTTTCTGAGAAACGAGCGAGCCAGCGAGCAACACACATGCACGAAAAGACAGAAAAACAAAAAAGAAACGAAAGAATACATCCAATGCTACAGATCACCGAAGACTTTGCGTCCTTCGTCGTTGCGGCTGTAGGCCTTCGCACCTGGTCCCAAATTGGTACGTGCCAACTGTCGCGACCGGCGGGGTGTGGCTCTATCGGCGCATCCACTTAGCGAGGCGTGCATTTAGTGACGACATCTGGGATATCAAGGTTCTCGAAACGATATCCTGCGATCGACGAGCACGTTTCTTCGTATTTTCTGCTCCTTTCAATGCCGTCCACATCTATTCCCGCGGGTCTTGACAAATTCACCTGCTTCTATTGGCACAGCCAGTATCATCTTCACCGAGGGAAGTCAGGAAGACGCACATCAAAACGTGCTGGGTGGGAACAAGAACTAACCAGCCCTAACAGCCGATGACGACACAGACAACGAAGTATTGGAAGCACACGTGTGAGTACAAGTTCATGCTGTGAACTCCTCTCTGGTATCCAGCTGTTCCCGTACCCATTGGATGGCTGTTCAAGATACACAGCATTGTGTAAGGCCGTGCAACTTTGCACGCAAACACGATGGTTGTTAATAGGCCGATAACTTCATTCGGGAGCCCTTTTGCCTCTTGTGAAACATTGGGATTTCGAACAAGCAAAACCGGGGATTTTGCTCGCTCCCTCCCTTTGTCTCTCTGACCTCCAGTCGACCCAATATGACGGGTGGTGGCAAAGTCTATCGCCACTAGCCAGTCAGCTCAGATCCCCCAAGCCACCCGAGTAAAACCATTATAGATCATCGAACAAGAGTAAAGAGAGACCATTCCACACGTGCAAGCAATTCGATATATGAGACGCTCCCAAGTATTCCCCTCTGCGTTTTCTGTGGTCGCCCACCCCGCCCGCCGGAGCTTACAGGTGGGGAACATCCTTCCCGGCCCTTGCACCTGGGGAAATAACCCGGATGTGACAGCCCGTGAAAGTCTCTGCGTCTTTCTGCTTCGGGACACCGATTGCACCAAGACGGCGTACGGGGCGGCGAAGGCGGCGTCCAGGATGCACGGTGTACTGCTTCCCTGCTTATAACCTTCTAGAAGATAGGCGTGTTTCTACGGAACACCCCAGGCAGCCAACCGCAGACGCTCGATTAGAAAGTTGCATAGGCTTCTAGCAAGCACGTTTCTGTTCTCTCTCTCTCCACAGCTCGGCGGACGTCGGCACCCTCTTCCGTTCCATGGCCTCATCGAACTTGGGGGTGAGGCAAAATACCACATGGGATGAACGGCGGCACAGCTCCTGGCTGGCTAGAGCTTGCTTCTACGCCTTTGGAACCCAGCCGGATGTTCTACGGGCGCATAGCTTGGGCCCATTGACCGAGTAAGTTTCCCGACTTGCACTTGTACCGGCTTGCTGGGAGCTAGTTCCAATTCATCTCGGTGGTTGAGAGAACCCTTTCTTTTCTTCTCCCATCTTGGATCGACCTTCCACTCTCCCAGACTTCGTCCACATGGGTAGACGGCAAATGTCTCATGGTGGAGAAGGTCTGTTTTCTTGGTTCATTGAGCTCCATTCTCATATGCACAACTCAGCACATGTGTCTTCGGCCACCAACGCATTACCACCCACTAACCTCTGGGCTATAAATCTGCGGGCTGCGCCTCTCCTCATGATCCGTTCCTCAACTGTTCTCTCTTGATTCCTCAGCATCCTTCAGCCAACAGTCAATCCATCCGATCTGCTTCGTCCCTCCAGAGTCTGCCATCATGCTTGTCACTATTGCTGCCGCCGCCCTCACTGTGGCCGGACTTGCCTCCGCCAGCCCGTGCCAGCCGTCGCCGTCGCCCTCCACCTCGGTCGACTGGCCTGTGGCTTACACCAAGACTGCTGCCTCCGATGTTGCCCAGGCCGCTGCCACGGCTCTGACCAGCAGCCCGACCAGCAACGTCAAGGGCAAGGTGTTCGACCGCTATGTGTCGATCTGGTTCGAGAACACCGACTACGACAAGACTGCCGGTGACCGTAAGTCTTGCCCCTCTTCATCTGCTTCTGTAACACTTACACACACTAACACTGCCCTTCCCACCCATCCAGCCAACTTCCAGTTCTTTGCCAAGCAGGGTATCACCCTCAGCAGCTTCTTCGGTGTGACCCACCCTTCCGAGCCCAACTATGCCGCCGCCATCTCGGGCGACTACTTCGGCATGCAGAACGACAACTTCAACCGCTTCGACGCCAACGTCAGCACCGTCCACGATCTCCTGGACGCCAAGAGCATCACCTGGGGCTACTACCAGGAGGACATGCCGTTCTCCGGTTTCGAGGGCATGCAGTTTAAGAACCAGGTCAACGGCGCCAACGACTACGTGCGCAAGCACAACCCGGGCGTGCTGTTCGACAGCGTCACCCAGTCCCCCGAGCGCCTGTCGCAGATCAAGAACCTGTCGATGATCGACCGCACCCGCTCGCAGTTCCACACCGACCTCGACAACGACAAGCTGCCGCAGTGGATCTTCATCACCCCCAACATGACCTCGGACGCCCACGACACCGACGTGACGGTGGCCGGCACGTGGCTGCGCAACTTCCTCGAGCCCCTGCTTGAGGACCCGCACTTCATGAAGAACACCCTGGTCCTCCTCACCTTCGACGAGAACGAGACCTACGGCCAGCAGAACCGCATCTTCTCGGTGCTCCTCGGCGACGCCGTCGATGCCTCCGAGCACGGCACCGTTGACGGCTTCTACTACAACCACTACTCCGAGCTCGCCACCGTCCAGGCCAACTGGAACCTGCACAACCTCGGCCGCTGGGACGTTGGTGCCAACGTGTTCAAGTACGTTGCCGACAAGACCAGCCAGGCCATGCGCTACTTCGACTGCAACAAGCTCGACACCTACTTCTTCAACCAGTCGTACGCTGGTGTGTTCAACACCGGAAGCAAGGGCGTCAAGATCTACCCTGCCCCTAACCTCTCCGAGAACACCACCTTCAGCGGCCGCACTCTGCTGCCGTCCATCCGCGACACCTGGAAGCACAGCGAGCTCCCCAGCTACTACACTGACTCCATTGAGAACAACGACGGCCTCAACCCTCCTGCCGGCTTCTCGACCCTGTAAATGGACCGGTGTCTTCTTTGTTGTATATATTATGGCTGATGATACAGGACCAGGTTTTATTTTTTTTCATCAAAAAGACTGTGGTTCTTCAATACGCGGAGGAAAAAAGTTGGTGATGTTTAAGAAATATTAGGGTCAGGGGTTTGACGGATGACTGAGGACCATGACCATGACACCATGACCCAAGTATAGATTGTATTCTAGATGTCTCGTTTCCATTCACAGATACATGCAAGCTGTACTTGTCTACATGACCTCTCTCTCTAAACAAACTGCTAAAGGCCCATTCCAACAGGTTTAAACTCAACAACAACCAGCTCGGCTTTTCGGCCGTTTTAGTGGAACTTCTGCAAGCCGCCGCTGCATTGCTTCAGCAGGCGAAGCAGGAGGCGTAGTAGTGAAATAGAATCAAAAGGACTCGTCCAGAAAACAAGAGGAAATTAAAATTCACCAAAACAAAGTTTTAGAGTTGTAGGTTTGCCATAAACTTTTCAGGGCTTTATCCGGTAATAAAGTTTGTATAGCGGCGAGTGAATTTTAGAGCTCACATTCTTCCCCTCAGTTATTTTTTTTTTCTTTTTCCTCGTTTTTCCCGTCTTCAATATACCTAACTTCTTCGGCCGGCGGTTCTCTCGTGCTATATTTCCCAAATGTCGTTGACACAAGACGTCACTTGGCATGGCGCAGACACAAGCTTTCGCCAAGCCGGCGTCTAGGAGAGTCAGGCACCTCAGCGTCGGCAAACATCGTCGTAGGGCCAAGTTGGGCCAGGTATGTCTGTGAGAAAAGGCTTTTTTGTGCGGCAACGAAGCTCTGAAGTTGCAGAATGCATTGCCGTCCGGATGTAAGTCGTGGGGGGGGGCAATGGGAGGGGAACTTGTTAAGCGGAGAGACAAGGAAGAAGTCTATGTAGAGTACTGTACACGCAAGTCTTGATTCTCTTTCTTTTTTCCCCTCAGTGGCCGGATTGTCGACACAGAGCTCAAGATGTCCCCACGTGTTGGCTCTCCCAATGTATGCCTTCGGTAATTTTCTGCGCTGTGTTGCGTTGCACGTGTGCTCCAGACCATGTTCCGGGAATGTCATCTTTCGTGCAGATCCCGGACCCGGTAAGGCCGTCGTCGTGTCTTCCACATTTTCCACTTTCTGCCAATATCCCTCCCACACACCTTGGCCATTGGGGGAAATTCGCCAGCCAATGCCAATCCCGCTGTTGAAAATCAATCCTTCCTGGCGGAAACTTGGCGGTGAACATACTCCGGGGGCCGGGCCATCTGGTGCATTCGGTGTTGTCTTGGAGGCGGGCCGGGGATACCGGTACGTGTGAATTTTGCATGGCTCTGTGTCCCGTGGAAATAGCCTTCTGGCGTTTATCGCCGTTCACACACCCCCCCAACGTGCACATATATCGCGGTCCTAAATTGGCTGGATCGGTGTCCAACTGAGTAAGGAGACATGTGCCAGATCTGGTGGCAACGGTAGGCGATTCGACAACGGTCGACAGTGTCTTACAAAGAAACGCGGCCTCTCCATGCAATACACTCGGGGGGAAATAATATCCCAAGCCTTGAGGTTCGCCCTACATATGGGACTTTCTGGTGGCACTTGTTGATTAAAAGATTTATTGGGTTCATCAACTCTTCCCAATACATTGGCCGCCATCCTCCCCTCTCAACTAAATTCTTCCTCCTCTCCTTTGCAATATCATCTGTGGCGTTGGACGTTGGACTCACCGTGCTACCAGAAGGATCGACCACGCCAGTTACACCACTCTCCCAAGAAAGCTATTCTCTCCTAGCGCAACACCCCATCTCCCCCTCTTCCACATTGTCACAATGGGCCGTCTTCCGTCCCGCAAGCTCACCATCATTCTGAGTGACTTCACTCTCGGGTTCTCGGATGGCCTAACCGTCCCGTTCGCCCTGACGGCCGGTCTGTCGTCCCTCGGCCGGACAGACACCGTGATATACGCCGGCCTTGCCGAGCTATGTGCCGGAAGCATCAGCATGGGCATCGGCGGTTTCCTGTCAGCCCGGGACGCACTTCCACAGAGGGAGACTTCGCATCACGACCACTCGAGAAGTGATGCTGATATCGGAGATGCAGAGGAGGCCAAAGGCATGTTGCGGATGTCGCCGTGGGCGTCGGCCACCTCAGGCCGGGGCAGCGGCAGCAGCAGTGAACGGAGCTCAGCAACTCTAGAAGAGGAGGAAGACGAGGATGAGGTCAAGAGCAGCTCCAGCGATCCGGAGTCCATTGTCCGGAAGTACCTGGAGCCACTGCATCTCCGCGACGACGAAGTCTCCCCCATCCTCACCGACTTGGTCCAGTCCGGCCGTCTCCCCGGCGTGTCGCGGCATATTTCACAGCTCTCAGCACCGGCCCAACCGACCCCCACCTCCGACGCTCGCCGAGGATTCCTCGCATCCGACTCCGACGAGGACGACGACGCCCTCGAGCCCCCGCTCTCTCCCATCCTCAACGGCGCCGCCATCTCAGCCGGCTACATCTGTGGCGCTCTGATTCCGCTCGTGCCGTACTTCTTCGCCTCGACGGTCGGCGTCGGCCTGATCTGGAGCATCATTCTGTGTGTCATTGGCCTGTTCACATTCGGCGCATCCAAGAAGTTCCTCCTCCGTACCACGGATGACGCCGCCGGGGAGAGTCGATCTGCGTTGTGGCGCGCGTGTATGTGGGAAGGCTTTCACACTTTGTGTCTTGGTGGTATTGCTGCCGGAACCGCTGTGATTTGCGTCCGGCTCGTTGAGAATGGTCGGTCAGAAGGAGAATAAAAGGCAACCACTCCCGGGGGAATCACCCGCCCTTCCGGTTGATATATCTGTTTGAACTAGGGATAGGGTCTGGCTTCGATATCAGTAGCCGCTTCCTCGCGAAGATAGGACAAGAGGCGTTCTGGTGTTTTTCTGTTTGCTTGTGGAGCTATGTGGGATTCGTGTATATAGTGCTTATGATTATGTTCATCCATCCTCTCTAGGGTGAGATGCTTCCAGATAAACAATGCAACGGTTTCATGACACATGTCTTTACCTGATCTTCTAAGACGGGACTGTCATATCAGCAGTCGACCGATGAGGAGACCCATATTCAAGCATATTCGAAGGCCTGAGGATTCAATAATGGACGTCCAATCTTACCATGAGAAAGGCCAAGACGTGGACGTTACAAGTTGGGCCGTACTGGAAGACAATGTCCTTAACCCTAACCCTAGACAGCTGTTGATATCTCGATGAAGGCGTGATAACCGCGCTAATAGTGTGAAACTTCTTATTTCCGGGACCTCATCCAACAGCCAATGTGATTCCGATTTTCTGGTGTGCGGCACTGTCGGCCGCGGGACTTCGAACGAGAGCCTTTCAAGGATGACATCCCCCCGACTTTGAGCAGACAATGCATGCATAGACAATGCTTCCGGAACAAAATGCCGAGATCTGATTGTTTCGTAATATCAACGACAGATACAGCTCTATATCGACAGATCGTCTTTGGTGTATCTCAACGTGGTTAGGTCTCTGAAACTAGCTATCCGGACTCCATCTGCTCTCCGGTTGAGCAATCTCCGCCCTTGAAGACCGAGCGCTTGGGAATGGCAGACATCCGAAAATGGGTAATGTCTTCTGCATAGAGGGTCGACCTGGATACAGCCCAAACATCTATCAAAGTTCGCAAAAGCTACATGGAGAATTGGAGATATGCATATCCAGAAAATTTGAGATCTGACTTGAGGGTTCGCTTTGTAAAGCATTCCAGATGTCTCACAAGGCTATAGAAAGATCAGACAATAGTAAGAAGCTGCAAAAGAAAGCGTGGGACTGTCTAGGTTCTGACGAAAAAGTCACCAGCTCAGCGCAAACCGACTGCGTTTTTGTCCTTTTCATCGAAGTTAGTGATAATCACGGGGAGCCCGTATTCTCGAAGAATATGAACGAATGGGTTGAAGAGGCCGGAGAAAATAAAGAGGAGGACAAGAAGAAGAAGAAGAAGAAGAAGAAGAAGAGAGAGCCAAAGCAGAGGAGCTAGCTGAATATCATGCGGTTTAGGCATGTGTGGCAGTATAACCAACCTTGTGGGCAAACAAAGCACCCCCAAGCTCGACGATTCGACGTTTACTTATGCACAATCAACTTACAGATTCATGTTGAGCAACTCCCGCAAATTGTCCGAGTTTCAGGGTTTCTGGCTCTATTATTCAAGAGTCTGATTCGCTTTCAACAAGGTGTGACGGTTCAGCCAGCGGGTGATGTGGGAGGAAGCATATCCGGCATGGTGGTGTCTGTGCAGCTAGACCTACTACTGCATACTAACATCTATTCGTCCGATCAATATTTGGATTAGTACCAGTGCGGGAGAAGAGCCAGGAGGAGCCGTCAGATGTAAGTAATACATGCGTGGTGGCGTAAGCCAGCAGAGATTTCCCCGGTTTTGAAATTGACTTCAAGGAGATCGATATATGGACGATAAGACCATTAACAGTCAATATTATGGTTAAAGTCTATGAGAGTAAGCATATCGCCTATAAAGCTCTTCCCATCATCGACTATTCACGGAGACAAGAAACGAGAAAATAAAAGGACAAACATAACTAACTGACAGTCACAGGGAATGACATTACTTCTTCTCTATTAAGTCTTTTGCGAGACTAGCAAAATCGGCCGTGGATCTAGTTCTCTTTTGAGAATGGACTCAACACCACAAGCCAAAAGAGTCCAAGTGCACTCGACTCGTATGTGGTCTGTGTCCTGCTTTGAGCTATCTTCGGTCCCGGCCCAGAAAAACCGAGGACGATGGCCGATCCCTGCAAGCAAAGCATGTAAATAGAACTATTGTGTGTTGGGGTTTACAACGGCTAGCTGTTATTGATAATTGATAACCTAAAACGCAAATGAGAACATCTAATCAGAAGCGGAGAATGGAAGCAGGCGAATTTGGATACCTCTGCCAGTTGCTGTGTCTTAGAGGCCAAATGAGTGCCCAGAAAGAGACACAGGCAGCGTCTGACACCTCCAAAGTGCCTGCAATAAGTGTGCTGGGCATACATATGCTATCCTGAGGAGATGCCAAGCTGCTAGACCACGCCAGAACAAATCCAAGAGTCCATGATATATGCAGGCACCCAAGCACCGGACGGTCTTGGCTGATCTTGTGCACCACAACACAGCACAGTTGGGCAAAAAGAAGACTTTGGCCGCAGGTATCGAGGATGCAAGGGTGGTGATCTAGCCTAAACCAGAACCAACTCTTATCTGTACTATACTGCACCTGGACAGGGAACAGAGTGTCCGCATAATACGAGCCCACACGTGCCGAACTTGGTATCCTCCTAAGTGCTTTTCGATACAGCTACACTGGGAAGAGGCTGGTAGATAGACGGTGGGAGAGTGGGCGGCGATCCGGGAGCCGATGGGACGATAAGTTCGATCTCAGCTGGGGGAGACTTTGTGTGGATTTAGTGGCTGCCCTCGTCCCTGACTACGCGGAGCTTGCAAAAGTCGCTCCTGGAACAACACATTGGCCAGACTGGAAGATCGCAGACAGAAACCAAGAGACACATCTGTAGATTGATGACCCTTCTAAGTCTCGATGATCGACAGTAGCATTGAGACGGCCTTGTATAATCCATACACAACTACATACACAACTACTGTTCATACACAACAACAAACACGATAACTAACGAACGTTCCTAGCAAGCCAAGAAGCATCAGAGGAATAATGGTCAGAACGGCCAGACACATCACCGACCGCCCGTGACACGCACACACATACAAACACCCAGGAACCTGGAGCCGAAGGATTCTGAACAGGGTCATTCAAAAAGTTCCCTGCGATATCGTGCCTGTCAGAGACCACTGATATCGAGTTCCATTTTTACGTACAAACTTAAAAAGAGGATCAAATGGAAGGGCGAACCAATCGAGACGGCCGATACACTGCTAGAGCTGATCAAAAACTAGTCTGCGCCGGCGCCGCAAGATTTAAGATTGGCCTCGTATAGTAGCGGATAAACCAAAGAACAACAACCACACTTCCCAAATTATTCCCTTTTGACATTCACACTAGAGTTGGGAGTCATCGCGATGAATGCTCATGTACACAGATTGTTAAATATACCAAAATTGCACCGGTATAAATCAAAAGACCACTGCAGTGCCGTGGGGGTTGACGTTACCCCAACTGGACAGCCATGTGTGGAGACAAAGCACCACTCTATATGTTGAGGCGATACTATGGTCTCTCTAGTGGTGGGATACACTCGTGAGATGTCGCAGAGTGCCCAAATAGGCTCTGAGTAGGCCGGGAAGATGACGACTGAACAGGGTCCTCACAGACGCTCAAGCACTTTTCGCCCGTGTGTGCGGTTCCCTGTAAGACTCTGGAAAATCATTGCCACCCAGTGATAGATACATTGGGAGCAAAACCCCCAAGATTGGTTATCTTCATCTCAATGGCTCCTGATTCCCAAAATTTTAAGCCTTTTGCATATGAACTTCCCGAGAAACAATCAAAAGACGCCGGAATTCCACAACATGCCGCATATTGTCTCACCACCCCTACCCATGCACAAACTTCCTAGTATCTTGCCCGAAAGAAAAGCTGTGCTGTTCCTAATAGATGTTCTAGAAAGCCTGGCTTCCACTGATTTCGCCGACTCAAAATCCACGGCTAAACACCCCCCGAGATCTTTCGGAACAATCAAAGTGCTCCACCCACCACCAGCCGCACCTTGACGAAAGACATGCGACCTCTGCTCTACCTGCTGCTTCTGGCCTGAAAGTACTGCCAGAACCCCGGCCCATGCATGGAGAAGTGTAGATTCTTGGCATTATTCCCACCACCAGCCAGCTCCATGTAAACTATGCATACAATATGTGCTCGTAGAACAGGCATCAGAGATTCCTTCAACGCGCTCCATATCCGAATGCTTTACTTCATTGAATGTGTCTGTCAGAAGATTCTCTCGCTCGGCCAGCCTATCACAGCACTCTGATTCTCTTCCTTGCTATTGACGTTGGCAAAGCCCTGTGTGTTATGAAGCTCAAGCCATGCTTGCGATCCAACGTTATCAGGGTCTCTCCCCTGGTGGGGATTTCCTTACTACCTTTACAACTCTGACTGGGATTCGGCTGGGGGAACACCACCGTCAGGTCCGTTGTGTTTTTATTTCTTTTCTCTCTTGTTCGCCTTGATTTGTTGTCCAATTTCATGTCGTCTGGTGCGTCCTTTGTTCGATATGCTTCTCTTCCCTGGCCCGGGTTCACTTCGCTAAGCTCAGGAAAGCTGCGTTGCCACGTGTGAGTGTGTTGGTGTGTAATGTAATGTGAACTTCCATGTTACAGAGTACTATTCTTTCTTCGCGTCTGGCTTGCACACATATGTGCCGTCCTGTTACTTTCTCCTCTGCCAAGTTGATTAATCATTGCCCATATCAGGGCTCTTGCACTCTCCCACCATGTCATGTAACCCAACCAATTATCACGATGATGAAGCTGCAGTTGCATGGATGATAAGAAACTTACCCTTGATTTCGGCCATCATGGCCATCTCCCGGTGTCTCCCATTTCCCGCCATTCTCCCCGTCCTCACTCCTCGCCATGTCGCCATGATACCTCTCCCAGCTCCTACTGTACACACTCTGTGCACTCTGCCCTCCCACTTACACGGACTCTCTCGTTCCAACTACCGCATCCCGCTCGTGGAACTCGGCATCTGCTAACCCATTCCATCATCTCCACCATCGAGTCTTCCGCTAGATCGCCGCAAAAACCCTCAAATCCAGGAACATCCCTCTCTACTGACCAGACCTGCTCATGAAGAAGGTCTTGGCACTCCACCGCCACCGAGCCCTCATCAGCTAGTCAGCCATCTTTACCAAATGGCTTCTGTTACTATCTGATAATGCCAAATGTCAGTCAATCTTCTCCTAGTAGTCCAGGTCCTGATCGCTGCCTATCTGTCGTCTGGACGCAGAGGTGCCTGCAAATCAAGGGTGGGAACGTCCAAGAAGCCCGACCTGAAAGTCCACTCCGTTCTGCAGGCCACTCTCCCCCGGCCAATAGTCCCCGATGGAGCTCGTCCGGGGGGGGGCGGTCGACAACAATAAGTCTGCTTATCTAGTATGCCATTTTGGTTCTTCTCCTCGTCCGTGAACCTTCGAAGAGAGGCTCCCTCCCTCCCGCCCTCCCCCTCCACCCCACCCTCACCCCAATCCTTCCAAATCTTACCAGCCAACGTCAATCCGTTTGTGCATGATGCCCTTACCCTCGTATGCACCTCACTCTGGGCATGGTGATGTGGATGCCTCTCCAGATATTGAATCGATAGTCTGGTTTTGTTGACTGATGGTAATCCCTGCGCTCCATACCATCTGCCCGACTTTCGTGATTGTCGATGTAACTGTGCCGATATCGCCAGCTGCCTTCGACCATGCCGAACTAGCAGGCAGGATCTCGTCTTGTTTTCGTTTTCTTCGTCCTCACAAGACAAAGTCGTGGTGCATATGTGGGTATCAGCCGTTGGCTTGGGCAGGTTGTCTCGCCCGTGTGCCGTGTATATAAAGCATGACTGCTCTTCCGTCTCTCATCCCTCGCAATCATGACCATCCCGTGTCTCTTCTATTCTTCCTCAGGGACAACTTGGCCTTGCTTCAACCTCCTCCTCTTCCACTTGCACCAAGTCCTCCTCCTTGCATCCTGCCCTTTCCTCTTTCCCTTCCTTGTCAAGTCAGAAAAGAAGAATCACAATGGCTCCGTCCACCTCCACTGCTCGCCGGGGCTTTGTCCTCAGCAGCATTCTGGCTGCCGTGGCGACCGTGGTCGAGGCCCAGCTCGCCGCCACCGGTTTCAACGTGAACCTTGGCGCGAACGCCTACTTCGTGTCGCCGTTCCCCAGCGGCAAGGTTGAGGTGCTGCCCGGCCTTGTGCCCAAGCTGCAGTCGGTTCTCGGCTTTGCCCCCGTCACCGTCGTCTCCGACGCCGTCTCCAAGGCCGACCTGACCAGCCTGTTCTCCAACTGGACCTCGGTCGACGATGTGTTCACCACCGACTTCACCGGCGCCATCTTCCTGGCCGGCCGCTCGTGCGCCAGCAAGCTTACCGTTGCTGGCAGCGCCGACTCGTGGGTTGTCCCGCTGAACTCGACCGAGGCCATCGCCCCCGGCCCGTACTTCCTTGAGACGGCCACCGGCTCCCTGCACAGCGTCTACCGCCTGTACGATGACTATGTCAGCGCCTTCACCGAGTCGGTCATCATGACCCCCGAGGGCAAGTTCATTCCCATGGCTGGAAAGACCGCCGCTTCGGCCACCGTCTCCGTCGGTGTGCCCTCGCGTCTGTACTACACTCCCACCGAGGAGAAGCCCCTTGCTGGTGTGCGTATCGCCGTCAAGGATATCTACCGTCTTGCGGGCATGCGTGGCTCCAACGGTAACCGTGCCTGGTGGCACTTCTACCCCGCGGCGGAGTACACCGGCCCCGCCATCCAGAACCTGATCGATGCCGGTGCCGTCATCGTCGGCCTCCAGAAGACTTCACAGTTCGCCAACGGCGAGAGTGCCACCGCCGATTGGGTTGACTACATGCAGCCCTTCAACCCCCGTGGTGATGGCTACCAGCAAACCTCGTCGTCGTCGTCTGGTGCCGGTGCCTCCGTTGCCGCCTACCCGTGGCTCGACCTTGCTGTCGGTTCCGATACCGGTGGCTCCATCCGTGGCCCCGCCGGTGTCCAGGGTCTGTACGGCAACCGCCCGTCCCATGGCCTCGTGTCTCTTGACAACGTCATGCCCCTGTCGCCCACTCTCGATACCTCGGGTTTCCTGATCCGCGACCCCGAGCTGTGGGATACCGTCAACAAGGCCATGTACAAGGACAACTACGTCTCGCTCAAGGGCAAGACTCCCAAGTACCCCACCACCATCTACTCGTCCGGCTTCAGCACCAACCCCACCTCGGCTTCGCAGATCCTCATGACCAACTTCATCAACGCTTTTGCCAAGTTCGTTGGAGGAACCATCACCCCTATCACCCTGGCTAACAAGTGGACCGAGTCCAAGCCTTCGGACGCCCCGGATGTTTCTCTGTCGACCCTCCTCGGCCCCACCTATGCTACCCTTATCACCAAGGAGCAGATCGCCCTGGTCCGTGAGCCGTTCTATGCCGACTACGCCGCTGCCAACGACGGCCGTCTGCCCTTCGTCAACCCCGTTCCTATCTCGCGTTGGGGATGGGGTGACACCCAGCCCGACTCAGCTCTGCAGCAGGGCATTGCCAACAAGACCATCTTCATGGATTGGTTCGCCAAGGAGATCCTCGCCCCGGTTGAGGACCCGCTCCAGTGCTCGTCCGCCTTCTTCCTGTACACCGGCTCGTCTGGTGGCAACAGCCCGCGTAACGTCTACCTCAGTGCGCCTTCGGGTGCTCCCCAGGGTTTCAGCAACTCCCGTATCAGCGTCATGGCTGAGGTTCCCGACTCGGTCTTCCCTCTTGGTGAGGTCACCACCTACAGCTCCATCACCAAGCACAACGAGAAGCTCCCCGTCACCGTGAACGTGCTTGTGGCCAAGGGATGTGACGGTATGCTTGCTCGTCTTGCTGCCGATCTCGCCAAGGCTGGCCTCACCGTTGTTCCTGGGGCTGGTGCAAGCTTTGATGGTGGCCAGATCCTGTTCTAAGCGAAACACCAATTTGGGAGGATCCGAACAGGAACCTAACAAAAGGAGGAAAGAAAAAAACTCGAAAGATAGATATTGACCCCCACAGGGGGAACGCCTTTGATTGCAATGTAAATATGCCTTTTATGTATATATGTGAGATCTTGGAAACATGAGTTTCGGGCGGGAGGGCTTTCTGCATTTGGGGGATCTTGGGGGAGGTTTTTGCATTCATGGACTGGGCGTTGGTGATAACTGTACCTGTTTAGGGTTCCGGGGTTTCTCCAGCGCCGACATGAAAGCAGGGACAAAGCACGTATGAAGCGGTGCATGTATATATGAGTTCTTGAGATAATAATGAATCGGTGGTGACTTTACTGTTACCAATGCCGTTGCACTAAATCCACAGTTTTGGTCACAGGAGTGCATGAACAGCTTCTCCAACCTTCAACAGCTCTTCGTCTCTCATCGGACGTCCCAACAGTTGGAACCCGCACGGCGCGCCCTCTACAGCCTCAGGATCATCTAGATATGTTTGAACAAGAAAGCAGTTAGATACACGTCTCCCGGGTGTAATAGTGCTTTTCTGAAAGGTAGTTGTTGACTGACAGGGAGGAATATATGCGACGCCATCTCGGACGAACGCTTCGTCCAAAGCTTTGTCTGCCTGAAGAAACGGTATCGAGAGAGCCGGATACTAAATCAAAAGGAGGGTCAGCGTGTTGATACAAGAGGCTCTCGGGAGCCAACGGGAAACTAACATCTAAGTAGTTGGCCAGTACAGTGTACACAGCCAATCCATAAGTATCATGCGGCACAGCCGTGGCCTGGTATGTTGGAACCACCAGCGCATCAAACCGATTTGCCGTCATGACACTATGAAAAGCCCGAATGTCCGCGTTGCGCTGTACAACCATATCCCACAGCTGGTCCAGCGACGCCGTCCACCCAGAGAGTTCCGGGTACTGCGTGATAGCCACGCTGGCCACAAACTCTTCGTCGCCAGACCTCATTATAGAAAGCGGCGTCTTCTGCGGGTCAAGCAGGAAGAACTTCCACGCCCGCACCGACATTTCATAGAGTCCAGGAAGGGTCGGGTCACCATCAAGGGTTGTGGTGGTGTGGCCAGCCGATATAAGCCGCTCCTGAAGCGTGGTCATCATGCGCAGCTGAGACGGATGAAGAGGTCGACGGGCTTTGTCCTCCACAAGGATGCCAAACCGGATTCCATCGGAGCGGCCACCGTTGGCATCCGGGGTCCGGACGTCTCTCCACGGCGTGGAAACGACCGTTGAATCGGTTAGCCAGGGGTCTGACCCAATGACCGCGCTCATGAAGAGGTCGATATCCCGGAGACTGTGGGTCTGGGGTCCGACGACGGGAACAATGGGGCTCGGACTACCTGTCCGTCCCGGTAAAACCCCACCATGAAATGGGACCCGGCCAGCAGTTGGCTTGAGGCCAAAGAGCCCGCAACATAGGGCCGGGATTCGGATAGACCCGGCAATGTCCGTCGCCACACCCAACGGCGATCCGCGCATACGGAGCAGAGCAGCTTCTCCTCCCGTGCTCCCTCCGGCGGTCAGAGATAACCTGATAGGGTTGAGAGTTCGGCCAAACACCCGGTTCTCCGAGTCGGCCGTCATCATGCCCTGAGGAAGGTTGGTCTTCACAAACGGGATGGCTCCAAGTTGTAGTAACACATCGACAATCGTCGAGTTTTGGTTGGCCGGCGGGTTCTTGAGAAAGTCGATGTATCCAATGGTGGTAGCTGTACCGATGACATTGAACGAATCCTTGAGACTAACTGGGAGTCCGTGAAGAGGCCCAGCAACATGCCCGGTGCGAGCATACATCTCGTCAAGATGTTGGGCCCGCGCAATAGCCTCGTCAAACATGATTTCCGTGAGACAGTTCGTCTGAAGGGAACTAACATTAGTTGCAACCAACAGAAGCGTAGTATTATGCCGTGGCATTGAGCTTACCAGCTGCTGGGCAATAGCCGCGCGTTTGCAGAAGGCCCGGACCACTTTCTCCGCCGACAACTCCCAGCTTGCAATCTTCCGGACCAGGGCCGTCGCGTCATGATACTCGGTGATTTCGAGCTCGGGTGCCGTCAGGAGGCCGTGTGACTGAGGGATATCCAACACGCCAGCAGTGGAATTCTCATCGACGATGGCCAAGATTTCGGAGGAAAGTCGCCATTCGATGGGGATCTTGGAGTACAGCGACTCCCGCTTGGCGTCAACGGCCTGAGAAAGAGACGACGGGCCACGCATAGCTTTGGCGATATAGTAGCGGTTCCGAGATTCTAGGATGATTCTGAATATAGGATAGGCCGGAACATACGAGGAACAAGCCCGGTGAACAAAAATATGCGAAAGCGGATGTCCTCAGTCTACATCTAGAATGTAACTTATGAAGTATTAGCGGTGATGGTAAGACTTCGGATCCCCCCATCAGGACGGTCCGGTATGATGTAATAGTGATTCAGAAAATGCCACACTAGTTCTAGCTCCCATGTTTCACGGCGCATAAGGGAAGATAAAGACACGCTTAAGCAGAGTTGCATTTAGAAGGGGATATACATAGCAAAACTCCAAAAGAGCAAACGAGGAACAGAGAACACGGGATATAGCTAGAAGCAGCGTACAGGAATAACATCGTGACACGGATTTTATTACCCAGTAACCAACACATACAAGAATTGTGGAAAAGGTTTTTGAAGAAAAAAGGCCATACGACCGTCCAGAATACTATTACATGCCAAGTTAGGGGAAAGAGGGAGGAACTAGTTTGATATTCCGAAGAAAAAAACACAGCATAAGAACGAAGTAGAGGAAGAAGAAAAGCAACATGCCTTGGTTGTTCTTATGCCGGAAGCCCGCGCTTCTCGCTTTCGGTGAAGAAGATGACCATCCGCCAAAGCTTCTTGACAAGGTCTTCGGCTTCATCTCCAAGAACCTATTGAGAAAGAAAGATATAGGGTCAGTCAATGTGCATACTTAGAATCGGAAGTGAAGGGGGGTAGGCAGATCGTAAAACATCTGGGCGGAAAAAGACATACCTCGGCAAGCTCCTCCACCAAAGCATCCGGCGCCTTGTGCTCGCGCAGATGGTCTTCAATAACCTCAACAATAACCTCCTCCTGGACACCCAAGTACTCGACAATCTTCTTCTGCACGAATGGCCGGAGCTTGTCCCGCATAATCGCATCGTCGAGGAAATCCCACTGCACCGACCACGCCCACAGTCCGGCGCGCTCGGCCGGGATCTCCGCGGCCAGCGCCCGCACCGCCGCGTTCAGCTCCTCGTCAGTCATAGCCGCAGTAGCCGCCGTGGCGGGGTCGAACTGGATCGGAACCAGCTGGCGCCGCGTACGTGTCTCCTGCTCTTCGTCGTCGAGCAGACCCTCGACTTCTGCGATTGTACGCCGTTGCGGGACGCTGCGCTGCGCCTGGGCACGCTGAGCAGCAGCACCCAGAGACAGTTTGAACGGCTGAGGAGCGGCAGCAGTAGCTGCGGCCGGAGTCGACGACGTGCTGGCCGGGGTTTTCGCACCAGCAGAAGCCTTGGCCGCAGCTTCAGCAGCAGCGGCCTCACGCTCTTCAATCTCCTTGGACTGCTCGTCAAGGAACGAGTCCGCAATGCCCCGTGCCCGCTCCAGTTCCTGGGCCTCCCGGCGCTTCTCCTCGTTCTCTGCCCGTCTGTCAGCCGCATCCCGCGACTCCTCCTCTGCGCGGTCACCTGCGCGCTTGCGGACCCAGGTGGCGTGGTCGCGATAGTAGATATGGCCCTTACGCTGGATCTCCTTCTCGTCGTCCCACGCGCGGTCGCGCTCCAGCTGGTCCTTTTTGCGCCGCTCAGCGAGCTCGGCGTCCTGCTTCTCGCGGTCCTGCTCTCGTTGCAACGCCGCCGCGCGGGATCTTTCCCGGTTGGCCCACTTCCGCTCGGCTTCCTGGAACAGTTTGTCCGATTCAGCCTTCTTCTTCGTCTCGATACGCCGCTGCAGCTCGTCGTCGCTGGCATCAGTATCGTCCTCCTCGGCAGATTCGGTCGATCCGCCATTAACAAACGCGACCTTGCTGCCATTCTGCCCCTTGGAACCGGCAGGAGCTTGCGATCCACGCGGTCCCGAAGGAATGTTCTTTCGGCTCGGCGACGATATCCGGGTTGACGTAGATCCGCCATTTCGTAAGCGCTCCCGCTCTTCCATCTCCTCTTCTCGCTTCAGCCGCTCCATATCCCGCTGGTTACTACGCTCTCTGAACGCCGCGATCTCGGCGGCAACAACTTCGCGCATCTCTGCCGGGATATCTGCAAGCTCGTCGTCTTGGGCAAGCGGAATGTTGACAACTTCGACATTGTCGCCAGCCGAATCGCCGCTATTTTCCATCGCTGTGTCGCCATCACCGTCCTTCGCGGCGGTGGCCTCGGGGTAGAAAAGGCCGCGAACAACCGCCTTGAGAGTCGATCGCGCCGCATCGAGGAGCGCCGAAGAAGCAGTGTCCTGCGTCGCGGAGGTGGGTGTCGCGCCAGCTGCGGCCGAAGAAGCAGCCTTAGACTCCTTGTGCGCTTCCAAATACTTGGTCGAGCTCTCGTCAAGCTTAACCTGAAGCTTGACTTTGTCGATGCCTTCAAACTGATCATCAGGATCCTCTTTGGAAGGCTCGAAAGAAGCCGTTTGCTTGGTGGTGGGCACGTACACATCTGGCAACAGCGCGACCGCGTTTGCAACACTGTCAGGGTCCTCGAACTGCGCAAAGCCGAATCTGCTGCCACGGTTATGGGGGAGCGCCGACTTGATGGGATCCCAGCGCTTAAGCCGTCCCACGGCATTGAGAATCTTTTCCACATTGCTGTCGCTCACACTCTCGGGAATGCCGCCAATGAAGATGGTTCGCAGTTTTTCGTCGGAGGTCGGAGGGAGCATGGCTTGGATGCTTTCACGGACACTGGCACGCGTTTGCTCGTTCGTCGTGCGGTCGCCGCCGAATCCTCCACGGCTGCTCGACTGTCCCGACGCGCTCGTCGGTGTCTCGCTATCTCGTCTACCGGGGACGCCAGGCGCGGAAGAGGGTTTTGTCGAGGAGGTGCCGAGACGAATCACACGCGCGTTGAAGTTAATATTCGGTAGGTTCGCCGGGGCTTGGAAGTTCGCGGGAAGGCCACTTGGTAGCCCGCCTGGACGATTAGCTTGGATCGCGGGAGGCATCGCAAGGCCAGGAGCCATTCCCGGGGCTGGAGACATGCCTAGTGGGGGTCCTGAGTCGGAGAAGCCAAACACGTCACGTTAGTTCTGGCGTAGCACAAGCTTCACCAAACGGCACTGCAGCAAAAGATTTAGGACTTACCCATCATCATTGGTGCAGAGATTCCCGGCGGCCCCATCCCCGGAGGCGGCATCCCGCCGGGCATACCACCTGGAATCCCACCCGGCATACCGCCCGGAATCATACCCGGGGGTGCGTGCCCGCCTGGATATCCGCCATATCCCGGAGGAGGTCCATAACCCGGAGGAGCTATGCAAAACAAGTTAGTGATTCCATCCCAATGGCGCTCAGAACATGAGATCCTGGACACATACCTCCATAAGGGTGATACGACATTGCAGCTTAGATACCAGTTATCGCAGGATGGATAGCTTGGAGACGATAGGGTTGTTAAGGATGGGGGGAAAAATGAAGAGTGTTAAGAAACTTGAAAAGGAGTGAAGAAAGAAGTAAAGCCAAAGAGGTAATGATGATACAACGGATTGAAAGGCAACCAGGCAAGCCTTTTTTGTTTGCAGAGGAAAAATTCCAGATCTCAGGGTTAAGCAAAATGTTTTCTTTCAGCCTTGTTGCTGAGTCAGCAGCTTTTGATGGCTCAGCCTTGTGACTTTTTTCTTCATTTTTTTGACCAATAATCTGAGGGTCAATATTTTCTTCTCTTCTTCCAATTCATTTCTTCTTTACAGGTTTGATTATCATCCAACCGTCTAAATGTATGGCCAATTGCCCACCTCTTTGCTATTTCGATATATCTGTGGAACTAGTTACTAACTCTCCTGTCCAGGAATTCCACAACTATGCTCCGAAGATTAGTGCAGCGCGCTGATCTGCCGCGGACTCTGGCCGCCAGCCGCACGTTTATGGTGCTCTCGGCGGCACCACGATATCCTCCGGCGCTCGCGACACCAGCTGTTCCCCGGTTCCTTTCTCACGCGACCGCTTTCTGCTCCTCTAACTCGCCCTCTTCCACCGATACTACCGATGCATCAGCGACCTCCGCTGCTCCTTCCACCGATGCCCCGGCCTCCACCACTTCAGACGCGACAGCCAATCCGACGCCGGCGCTCTTCAGGAACGTCCCGTCCAGCTCGGCCGAACGTCGCAAGACACCCGTCTCCCCGAACCTGTGGAAGTACGACGCAACTTCAGACAACGATGCGCTAACGTCGATCATCTACGGCGACTCGCGCGTGACCGCCGGTGCGCTGTTGCCCAAACAGAACAGTCCCCAGCGCGAACTGGACATCCGCCTGCGGCCCGTGACAGGTCGCACCGTGCATGTCAACCAATATTCCGGTGTCGATGGAGCCTTCCGGTTGCTTGACTCCAAAGTCCGCCACAACAAGATCAAACGCATCGCCCGGTCTCAGCTGTTCCATGAGCGCCCCGGTCTGCGCCGGAAGCGTCTCTGCAGCGAGCGCTGGCGCTCCCGATTCAAAACCGGCTTCGTAGCTACCATTAAACGCGTCCAGGAGCTCTCTAGACAGGGTTGGTAGAGATTTCACGCTGAATCAATGCTAGATCTTTGAATTCGTTTTTTTTTATCCTGTAATTATATTCATCTTGTGTTGTTAGGGTCTAGTGTCAGATTCTTTGTACTGATAGATTAAGGATTGAGATATAAATATGAATCATACATTCTTTGGCTCCTCTAATATGCAGGGCCGTTGTTAATCTTCGGCCGGCTCTTGAACACAGCTTCATAATCCTCAACCTCCATCAACTCCTCCAGCACCGAAGTATCCCCCGCCTCCTCGGCAACCTCTTCCCATCGAGATGACCCAGCCGATGACCCAGACGTCGACGGTGGGATTATCCGCGACTTGCGCTGTGATCTTCGGCGCTCAAGTTGCGCCTTCTGCCGAGCAGCCTCGAATCCTGCCATACTGCGCCGTGTACGCTCGGCCAGCCCTTCGTACTTATCAAATACCGGAGCCTCTTCGTAAGACGACACCGCAGGAGGATCAATAATCACCGGCTCGCTGATGGGGGTGGGTGCGGTTATAGATGTGTTCTGCAACGCCTTGAGGGTGTCATCGAGCTCGTCTTCATCCATTTCAACGTGGAAAAGACCGGACGAACGCCGGGCCAGTGACTTGCGCGTCCGATCAGCTAGAGACAATGGCCGTGTCTTCTTTGCTGGAGACGGAGAGTAGCTATCCATAGACTCGAGGATCTCCGCCGCTTGATTCTGTGTTGCGGTTGTGCGCTCATCCACCAGCTTGTCCTCAAAGCCAGACGCGTCAAGCCGGTCTTCTTGTGGAGGAGAGTTCTCGACAGGGGATATCGATCTTCTGGGAGAAATAGATCGCTCCTCTACTGGAGGTGGTGTTTGACGCTGGGGAATAGACGCCGGCTTTGCTCGGCGGATCTGTTGGGAGCTCATGCGGCGAATCGACGGAGACCCGAAATCCAGGTCTGGCTCCTCCTCCAGATCCCTATAGCTATTTGATGCTTTCAGCGACGAGGGTATAACATACGTGGATGGAATCTCTTTCGGTAGGGGCGGAAGAGCCTGGAAGCCATCACTCATATCACTGATATCAGATATCCGGCCTTCAGAAGGTCCTTCCGAGACACCTAGGGAAGATTCTCGCAGAGGCTCGATAGGTCGAGGAGGAGGTGGAGTCGTAAACACAGAGGGCAATGACTTCGTTGTTGTTTTCGCAGCCGCAAGATCGCGTTTAAAAGTGTTGAGAATATCGGTATATTCCGGGTTCATGCCGAGGGGTTTAGCCGGCACAACCGACTTTGCTGGTGAGTACTTCTCACATGAGAGCACCAGGTGCTTCTGGAGCACGACACCAAGGCCTTCTTTGGGCCGGGGTGCATCCACGGCAGCGTCAGCAGAGGCCTGGGTTTTTGATGTGGCCGTCGGGGCGCGGGAGTCGGAAAACTGATCCTGGAACTGCTTCCACTTGACCAGCCGCTCTTTCTGGGTCCGGACGCGAGTGTCCAGTTGCTCCAAGAGACCGGCCGAAGACCGCTGATCCAGTTCTGATAGCCTTCCAGCCTCGACTCTCCGCCAGACCCGATCAAACGGGGTCGACAGGAGTGTATCTTTGCTGGTCGCCCCGTCACCGCCAAGCAGTGTGTCCATCCACGCCTCGCTTCCAGCCCAGTTCTCACTGACCAACTTCCGCATTCTGGCGACCTCCACGTCCGAGACGCCACTCGAAGCGGCACTGTCAGCAGCAACCTGCTCTTTGCGCCGGGCAACATTCTGCTCGCGCACAGCCAGAAGCTCGGAGAACTCTCGGTATAGCGCACGTGCCTGTTTCTTCTCACGAAGATGTTTGTGCAGCGACGCCTTGTGGGCCAGGTTGAGAATGTTTAGTTCGGGTCGTTCGCCGGAGTAGCCCCGGTTTTCAAGAGACAGCGCCTGGGAAATGGCGGGGTGGCGGCCAGACTCCGCGTCTTCGTCGCCAATGACCTTTCGGAGGACCGCTCCGGAAAACACCGCCAGGACTTCTTCCAGTCGTTCGCCCTTGCATTCGTCGAGCATGGTCTTCCGCACCACGGCGTCCCGGCCCAAGACACCGTTCTTCTTAGCGTTTTCAAGACATCGGAGGAGCGCAGCTCGTAGGTTGACAGATTGTGTTTGATCGGTCGCGGGGAAGTAAGGGAGGAGTTTCTGCAGCGGGAGATAGGGTTAGGGGGTCAGCGTGGGGAACGAGTTGCGGTCAAGAGAGGGCAGGGCCCAAAGCCACACATACCGTTCGCGCTTCTTCAGGATCCCACAAGATAAATAACTGGTACAACGCCCACTCCACACTCTGGATGCGCCGTTTCTGTCCGAGAGAGGCTGCAGCAGTTCCAGCGAAGGTCTTGGGGGTGATGCCAGGCCAATCTGGCAGAAGATCCAGGTCCAGGACCCTCAAGTTGGCCACGAACTGCAAAACATGGTGAGAGTATGGGCCGACGCCATATGGAGAAGCTGCCGCGGCAAGTGACGACACCGAACCGGAGGCCTGTTGTAAGAGCTGAATTTGCTGTTTCACGGGATTAGTGAGAGACCTCACGGTTCCGCGTCTCGGAAGGGGAGCAGGAGCGTGACTAGTCGCCATTGCATAGCCATGGAATGAAGAAGATGGAGGTGTAGGGGAAACAGGGAGGATTTGAGCAGGAGAATATGTTCGAAAAAGGAAAACAAAAGCGGCAAAGATAAAAAAGGGTGAAGAGTCGGAAGAACTTGGGGAGGAAGCCCAAGTGTGCTTGTGTTAGAGACCCTGAAAGTGCATACCGGGATGTTTATGCTGGATGAAATAAATGGCCATGTAGTAGGAGTGACAGGACAGGTTGGTGATTAAAGCAGGTATAAATATGTACAGGGTACATGACGGGTATCTTCAAATTGTGCAATTGATACAACACTTAACCCTAACACTCGCGATCATGTGGCGGCTAGAGCTGTCAATTTCCGCCACAACGCCACACTTAACGCGTCTTCATGTTGATTTTTCGTGTTGGTGCTTAAGCTTCACATTGTTCAGTGCATGCATTGATTAATTGTGTGAATTTCCAGGGTTGCCTGAAGTTCTGGAATTGCATATTTTTTTTGTTTTCCCTGGGGCATTGATCCTTCAATCTTCCCTCGTTCCCAAATATTCTCAGCAGTTGGCTAACATCAATCGAAAGTCACAACCCTCTTCCCTCTCTATCCCACCTGCATTTCCGTTCTCCTTGCAGTGAGATGGACTTACCTCTAGCCTACCATGATCTAGACCGGGCCTTTCTCCAGGCTCTGATGGCACGCGGATTCCTGCCGTTGGATGAAGCCCCGGCGCTGGTCCGCGCCATCTACACGGCCGCCGATCGGGAACTTGCGGACAGCGACGTCGACCGCGAAGTTATGCATCTCGTTTCACGGAGCCGCGAGGCGGTCTCCCGGTTCGACTACGACATCCGCCAAACCACCCACCAGACGACCCGGCAGCGCGGCTTTGCCTTCGTGAACACGGTGTCGGACCCGTCCACCCAACTGTCTACCACATTTTTGCCCGAAGAAATCAGCTTCATCAACCGCCTGCTGGACTTCCTGTTCGACGGCTCCAACTCTGAGCGGATGGAGGTCATGGCTGCAACCCTGCAGGACTGCATCCCGTACGGCCGTCCGCCGCGGGCCGGCCGTGTGTCACTGGCCGGGGCTGCCTCTCAGAGCGCCGGCGACGGCTCCCAAGCACCCACCGACCGCGGCCTCTCGCACAGCGAAGTTGCCCGAGTGCTTGCCGAGCTGGTGGAGGCCGGCTGGCTGGAGAAAAGCCCCAACCACTTCTTCTCGCTGACCCCGCGCACCCTCGCAGAGCTGCGCGCGTGGCTGATCGAGACCTACAACGACGCCGATGCCGGCGACACCGAGTGGCAGCGCATCAAGATGTGCGAGGCGTGCCGTGAGATTGTCACCTACGGCCGGCGGTGCTCGGACCGCGAGTGTCTCACCCGGCTGCACGATATCTGCGAAGAGGTCTACTGGCGCACCCGCCCGTCCAAAACATGCCCGCGCTGCGACAAGCCGTGGGCGACCGGAAACCATTTCGTCGGTGAGCGCGCAGTAACATCGACGAAGCGGTGGCAGCAGCAACACCCTTCGCTATCACGCCAATCGAATATCGCCAATGGAGCTGGCGATGGCGATGTCGAAGAGAGTGATGACGCAGAGGAGCAGGAATAAACAGATCTGGCTCAACCCCAGACTCTGGAAATCAAATCACAGATCCGATCGGTACCAGATATTGGTGCAGCCACGATGTTACGACGCCATGAAATCTTGGAGGGTTATCGTTTTAGTTTTTGTTTTGCGGCTAAATCCGGCACGTTCCACGAAAGAAGAAAACACAGCATTCTAGAAGGAGTTCACTTGATCACAGCAATAGAAGACACAGTTAAAAGTGTCATACTTTAGGCCAGCATCTATTCAACTTGTTCCCAACAGTTGGAGTCCTCCAATCTTCGTGATTTGGCGAACTGTGGCGGTGCAGCACTAGCCACACGTCATTCTTAACAGCAGCTGACGCTTGATTCGTGCCGGAAGTCACAGGCTGAAAACAAAGACACCTCAAAAGTTTCCTCTTCTTGTCTCAACATTTCTTGCGCAACTCTCTCCTCCTCGGCATATTCTCCTCTTCCAGTTTCTGGCCCCTCGATAAGTGCTTTTATTTAGCCTCCTCCCACGTTTGCTTCTGTCAGTTAGAAGATACCTTGATACATCGGATCCTCCTATTGATCTTGTCACTTGCTTTCACCTGCCAGCGACTGGCCAACATACGGCGGCCTCCGACCGACGACACATCATCACCACTTCACCATGCTCGAGTATTTCGCCTACAAAAAGTACAAGAAGCACAAGCGCGAGAAGGAGGCCCGAAAGGCTTCCAGCGTTCTCGTCTCAACGCCGTCTGATGAATCAATTCCGAACATGAGAGTCAGCGATGTCGGCGTTCCAGACTCCGACTCGGCGCTGCAGCTTGCGCGGTCATCAGAGTCCTCGCCCAGCCGCCAATCGGCGGGCCCGGAGGTTCTCCGCGACGACGACCAGTCGTTTCTCGAGTCGTTGCTCTCCGACGACCCGGCCTCGCGGCCCCCTCTTCCTCCCCGCATGAAAACCCCCCAGCTGTCGTGGGACGCGGACGACTTCCGCGAGCACGGCTTGGGAGGCAGCTCGTCAGCAAAGAGGCCTGGCGGCCCGCGCAGCTGGTTCGTGTCGCTGCGCCATGAAAACTACAAAGACGCGAAGCTACCGGGTCCGAAGGCCACCGGGGCGCTGTTGGCTGTGCCCCCGACCGCCGCCGCCGAGGAGGAGCGCGAGCGGCGCGACCTCTCGCGCGTGCTCGAGGACCTCAGCCTGGCTGCCCGAAACGACCGGGCCATCGCACTCTCCCGTGAAAGCCGCGAGCTGGCGGCCCGCTTCACCCTCGTGCTGCGCGACCTGGTCACCGGTGTGCCCACAGCGTACCGCGATCTTGCGTCCCTCCTAGACGACCGCGAGGGCTCGCTCTCGCGCACTTTCGATAAGCTGCCGTCGTCCCTGCGCCATCTCGTTGAGTCGCTGTCAGACAAAGTTGCCGACGGGGTCGGCCCAGAGCTTGTTGCAGCTGCGGCAGCGACACAGGGTGTCAAGACTGAAAAGGGCCTCGGTACTAAGGACACCGCGAAGGACTTCGCGAAAAAGCTTTTTGTTCCTGCTACGCTGCAGCAGATGGTTACCAAGCCCGGTTCTATTGTGACCATGCTGAAAGCCATCCTGAACGCGCTGAAGCTGCGTTGGCCGGCGTTTATTGGCACCAATGTAATTTGGAGCGTGGCCATATTCCGTAAGTTTTTGGGTTCCGCTGACCAGACCTTATCTACATGCCCAACTAACCAAAACCCTAGTCCTCCTCTTTGTGCTTTGGTACTGTCACAAGCGCGGTCGTGAAGTCCGCCTCGAGCGCGAGAAAGCCGAAAAAGACACAGCCGAAACCGTTGATGATCGCCGGTCAAGCCGAGGCGCTCTCCCGGCACCACCGTCCGATTCCGACTCAGAACTACCGTCAGCTCGCCGGCGGCATACGGCCCCGGTCAAGTCTAAGGAGAAGGCCAAGGTCAGAGCCAGGTGACGAGCAATCACCCAAGCCTAGCAACTTCTATCCCACACCTAATGTAGATTCCAATCTCCGCATTACCCCTGAGCCACCGGCATGTGGCCACTATTGATGTCTTTGGACCGTTGATGTTTTGCTCGGTTCACTTCGCTTAGCCTTGCGAGAGGAGGAAATTCACGAATCATATAATCGTTATCATGCCCCCTATTTATGTACACGAATGAACTAGTATACCCCCTGCTTCATGATATTTTAGCCATTGATGAAACTGCTTTTGACCCGTAGTACTCAAGACGCCAGCTGAAACTAAAACGAAAGAAACCACCCCCAAGGACGAAACGCCAGTGTGAATGTTGCGTAAAAAGGCAAGTATCAATCATTATCCTGCACCAGCTCCTTCATGTCCTCGTCCCCAGCGCCAGAATCAGCTTGGTTCTTGCGCATAGCACGCGCAGCCGCACCAGCACCTCCGCCATCTTGGATCCAGAAATCCACCTCGTCGATGATATCGTACACGACGTCCTCGACAATCTGCTCGACAAACCGCTCGCTAATGGGTCGAATACGCTCTGCCCCGGGCTCCAGCGGCGCACGGTCACCACCAACCATGTCCACTTCGTCGTCATCGTCGGCCATGTCGGCGTCCTCGCGCGGCGGCTGCTCGTACCCCGGCGGCGGGAACCAGAAGCGCGGGCCAAAGTTGGCCTCGGCAGCGCCGCCACGGAACACGCTGATGGCCGGGTAGTAGCCCAGCTGTCCGTCATCCAGGCCCTCGCGCGCCCCCGCAAGGGGCTGGGGCTTGGACGCGGGCGGGAGGAACGCCAGCAGATTCTCAAAGGCCGTGCCGATCAGCTCGCCGTTCTTGTACACGCGGATGGCCGAATTCGGCAGAGTGCGCAGTGCGGGCACCGGGTGGTACGGGTTCGGCGCCTCTGTGGCAGGTGCGTTTGGAGCAGGGTTGGCGAGGTCTTCCAGTTCCTTGGAGGTGTGGTATGCGATCTGCTCCAGGTAGATGTGCGATTTGAATCGAATCGGTATGAGATCGCGGACAATGTTCGGTGCTTCGACGGGAATCACGGGGTCCGCACCCTCGGGTTGCAGGCCATCATCGGCGTTGTCCACGGCATGGTTGTAGGAACCATCCAGAACCTTGCGCTGTAGGTCTTCCGATGGAAGCTGGATCTCCAAGCCGATAACATCGCCCTCGCGGATCTCGTCGTCGGGCGGGAAGAAGGGCTTCGGCCGTGACATGTGCACCTTGTGGCCCTCCTTGTCCCGGATTCCATAGCTGTAAGCGTCAAAGCCAACAGGGGCATCCAGGGACGTCTCGCGCCGCACAAATCCCACCCGCACGTGGCCATGGACCACATCCGCCTCGCCTTTCCTCCGCTCGACAATGCCCTGGGTTATCCGCGCTTCCCAGAACCACCGGCCCGATCGCACCGACACGTTAGCCTTCGCCATCCGGAAGCCCTTGTCCGTCGTGATATGAAGCTGGCTTCGGTCGAAGAATATTTGCCCTGCCGAGTCCTCGAGACTCATGTGTGCTCCGTACGGCTCGGGCTCGGTGTGACGGTAGTAGTTTGACGACGGGAATCGGGGGTCGGCGATGCAGTAGGTGTAGTGGTAGCCTTTCTTGTTGAATACACTATAAAAACATCACCCAGTCAACCGGTCAGTGAACTCAAGTCCCGATATATACAGGGAAAGAACGGGACATACTGGTCTGAGGCCTCGCAGAACTCAATCTGCCGGCCGTCGCGCGTCTCGATGGTATGGTGGGGCAAGAAGCTCGACTCGCGCGGAGGCTCAACATCGGTGGGCTTCGGCGGCGCAATCTTGTACCGGATCGGGCTGATCTCGTCCAACGGCGGGCCGAGCGGTGCGGCGCGGGGATCTGGCGTGGCACGTGCACTATCCGCGCCACCGCCCACGGCCACCGAACCGTCTCGCTTCTTCGCCGCCGGGGTGGCCTTGGTCGCTAGCCGTTGCGGCTGGTCTGGGTTGAGGGGAGACGGCACACTGGGTGCATGGCTGGACTCGTCAAAGGCGCGTTTCTGCGGAAGCGTGGAGGGTGCTAAGAGGGGCGAGCTGCCCCGTGGCGGGACGGACACCGGCGACCCGACCTGGTCATCAATGGCGCTGGCAGCTCCATCCTCCGTAGCCATTGCAAGTTGTTTCTAAGAAGGATGTGGCCAGAAATGTTGTCAATTGGCTTGTGTGGGTTTGTCAAATTTGGAATTAAGAGTTGGAATCAAGAAATCCAGAAAAGAAAAGCAAAAACAAAACGCGACCTGTCGACGGAACTTGGAACTGAAGGAATATCCGAGAGCTTCAAAGCTTCCGGCGTTCCGTTGCAATCGCGGATTCCAACTCTGAATCAAGTCACGTGGAGATTCCAGCTAGGGTTAGGGTTCATCTCATGGGTGTATCGTATGTATCGGGTGAAGGTTCAAACCTGGAAGCAAGAACACAAGCACGAATCTCCCGTGAATGAAAGCACTTGGTATCATTTACGGCTACAATTGTAATAGTAGATTACACACCATGAACTCTCGAGAGGACCAGAGTAGGTGAGTTTTAGTTTATGATACATCTATACTGTACAGTTCCGTCTGTCTATAAAGCCACAGCCAACACCAATATGGACGCTCCCTTCCAAACAAACGCAAACAATGATCAGTAGGGTGCTCCCAGTTCCTGGTCTACCCCGTTTGACAGCACCTAGGAAGCGCTGTGGAGCTTCCTCTGGATCTGACAAGAAAATTCTATCCCAAGTACTAACGCGGAGGTAATGAGTGAAACAGTAATAACAAGAAATGGAAAGTTTGCAGGACAAGCATCTGCAATGCAATGGTGATTGTACAATGTATACGAGGATACGAAGAGAGAAAATAGGGGGAGGAGGGTGAGAGGGAGAGTTGGAAATGTAGAATGAACGGAGTCTTCAGGAATGCCACCAAGTTCTCTAACTGATGAGGAATTCACAACTATAACGGCTGGTCTGACGACTCAGCCGGATGCCATATCTCGAACTGGCGCAGGAGGCGCTGGTATAGGAATAGCATAGTTCCACTCTGGATAAACGTCCACACCGACCGCGGGCCCAGGCCGCGGAACCAGCCAGGCAACCCTTCGGTCTGGTAAATGACGCGCAGACCGTGGATAACCGACGATGTCTGCAGACTCGCGGCACCCGGGCGTGGGGTATGCGTGGATGGCGACGATGTGGAAATGAGCCGCTTCTGCAAAGAGGTACTAGAGGTGGGTGGAGGAGCCGGAGGTGGGGGTGGCAAAGCTTCGGGGTTGACTTGCGTTTGCAGTCGGGTTTTTACCACATCGAGTGGCGTTGTGATAATTCCGGCAAGCCCTCCGGCGGCGGCGCCGGTCAGCAGCTCCAGAGGGACCCCCATATCCCGGCTGCCTTTGTACTGTCGAGCCCACGACTGGAACTGCTCCCAAAACATGAACTGAAGAGCCGAGAATGGAAGATCACGGTAGAGGGTTGCTTTGTAGCCGTGGAACAGAGCTGCTGTGCCTTCCTGACGCACAATGGTTCGTATCGCATCGACAGTGCCGCGGTAGTTGTAGCCGGAGTTGAAATATGGGTTGTTGTATCGGCCTTGGAGCTGGAGACGTGTTTTCAACACTTCGGAGGGAACATAGACAATGGATGCGCCGAGATCGCCCAGAAACCCTACAGAAAATCAATCAAACTTGTAAGTATAGTGCTTTAGGTGGAAAAGACAACGACAGCTCCAGAGGGCGGGAACCTACCGGCTGAGAGATATGCTACATGCTGCTGCACACCGCGGTCAATCATGAAGCGTTTGCTCCACTCATAGGTTCCGAAGAATATCAGCGTGCCAGGGAACGAGCCCATCAGTGCGGGGGCCCATCCTCCGTAGAGACCTCTTCGGATGCCCTCTTGACGGAAGATGGTGTAGTACGACTGGCCGAGGGAGGTGTATTTGGGTGGTATATGAGGGTCACCCTGTTGTCGTGTTTTTACAGTATCGAGAGAGTGCATGAGAAGGTCGCCAGTCGATCCGCCAAAGCCACCGGCTAGCATGGCCTAGATGAACAATAGGGTTAGATACTGTAGAGTGTACGAAGATTTGAATTAATGACGCTGATTAGGGTCACAACGTACATGAAAATACGGCGGCCGGCCTTCATATTCCTCTTCGGGATGAATGGCCATGGCCGGTTGCGCGACGTGCGTGGGGAGGGCCGGCTTCGGCAGAGCAGCAGGGTGGCTGATAACTCCGTCGGGCCCGTCTGCTATCTGCACAGCATGACTAGCCGCCACCAGCCTTATGGAAGAGAATTCGTCGAATGCCTGTGCAGCCCCGCTGATGTTTGTGTTGCCAGAAGAAGAGACTCCGCCAGTGGACTGTTCGGGAGGAGTCTTGGATCCAAGAAAGGGAAGAGACATTCGACTGGTTCGAGATGGGAACAGACGTGCGAGCTGGGCCGACGATTATTAGGTGATTACGAGGTGCGTAGATGTGCCCCGGTAGCCACGGAAGGCAACGGAGGAGTCCGAGGTCAGGAAAGATAAAGGATTGTGAATCAGGCCGAACACGACACAGCCCGCAATCAAAGCCGGTATCGCCGATTCGGTGACCAAATATGAGCTCGGAAGGCGAATATTCGTGGAGGCAGGACACGGGCAACGGGTCTCCTCTATTATCACCGGTGTTACTCAACAATCGTCGCAAACAAATAGAGCCGATCGGGGTCGTCGTCTTCGTTCGGGAGCAGAGGAAGAATTCGGTCGGGAGACCACGGGGATGGGGAAAAAATGAATGGCGTGATCTAGAAATGAACGAAACAGAACGGATAGATAGGAACAAAAGAAAATAAACACGCCCCGCCTCCCAAGAGCATAATTCGACCCTATCGAGATTGGCCTAATGAAGATGAAAAGCCCAACACGGAGATAGGGAAGTATTATGATGAAATGGTTCAAGATTTCGGAAACGCGCCCCAGCAAAAAAGTGTGAGCCAAAAAAAAAAATCCTTGCGCTGGAAGAAAATCAAGGCCACCGTCGCAATGGCCAGTGCACGTGACTTCGTTCATATGGGAAGCCAACAAGCTTCGGAGCGCAAACACGAGAGAGCGCATCGCAAGAAGAAATATGGCAAAAATGTGGTAATAAACAGCCCTATCTGTGCAGAAATACATGGTCTCATTCTATACACCGTACTGGAAACAATATTCGTACATATATGCCGCCGTACTATCGCAACCCCGTAACCACACCACCGCCCACACGGCCCGGCCAACTCTTCCAGTCCACTGGGCCAAATTTGTAGAATGGGTAGAGCATGTAGACTATACGGCCCTCAACCAGCCGTTTGGAAATGGGTCCGTACGTGTTGCTGTCGAGTGTATTGTCGGCGTTGTCGCCCTCAACCCAGATGTGGCCGATCGGTACCCGGATCGGCTCATGGGGCGCGCCGGGCAGCGGGCGCGGAGATACTAGGTCGCCTTCGAGCGCAACCACGCGTTTGACAGCGAGGCGTCCGGGGTTTGCCGGGCTTCTAATACAGCAGCAAGGGGTGTGTACATTAGCGAAGCGTTTACGTCAAGCAGAGGGCTGATTTACGCTTACCGGAACGTCACAACCATTCCGCGCTGGAGGTTATCGTGCACGTCGAGCTTATAGCTGAACCCTACATCCCGGCGTGTTGTCGAATCTTTCTCCGCGTTCATGTACGGGTACATGGAGGGCCCATCAACCACGGCGAAGTCGCCGACGTAGGTCTTGGCTGCTACCAGAACGGGCAGCCATCCCAGCAGCGACAGGACTCGTCCCGCAACCATTACGGACGGGGGCAGGCGTCTGCCAGCCCACGATGCCATTATTTGCGGTTGTGTTGAGATCGGGGGATTCGGAGGAACTGCCGCTGTACGTCAAAGTGCCGTCGGTTCGGCTTTCAGCTTCGGGGTTTCTGGGGCGCGAAGACCGGCAAACGTAGAAGTCATGGTAGGAATAGACGTCCTGTGTCGCAGTATATAAACGATGGTGGTCGTAGAGTGTCATGAAGAATGTTCCCATTGCTCCGCCGTAGAAACTGCGTTGACAACAGAGCTAGGCTAAACGGCGAGGCACGTATATACATTTCTGGCCCGGTCCTTATCTTATCTCGGTGTGTCTCGGTGAGACAAACGCCATCTCCCCTCCGACGACGAAGTCTAGAACAGCTAACCAGTGATTTCCAGCTACTTCAATATCAGTTTGTTGAACGGTCACGCCACGGTGAATCACGATATATGCACTAAGCCCACACCCTGCTCCCTCTCACCTGATCTTAGCATGCCGGGCAGAGAAGAGATGCATCTCTAGACCTGGCTGAAGATCTGCATGTAATGTCTCGAAACCCACTCTAAGTTTTTCAAGACATGTTTCCCATCTCACACACTCATAACTTTCTCTGGCTCCGGTCTGTGACCAACTTGTCCAACGTTTGATTGACCTCAGCGTGACATGGGTGGATTGGTTGACGATATCACGAACAGCGTGGCGGACTTGATTTTGAATTCATTTATTGATCCCTCCAACGTTTTTACTATTTTGCTTATCGCATGTATGAGACCCAAAGCAAACAAGAATGGGCAAAGGGGGAAGAAGCATGGAATGAAAAAAAAAAACAAAAAAAAAACCTGCGGGTCGCGTGCCGGGTATTCAGTCCAAAACTCTCAACCCCCCGAATTACACACAAACACACGCCTCCTCGTCTACCCCCCTCCGTCTCTCCGTTCTCGAATAAAAGAAAAGAAAAAAAAAGAGGAAAAAAGTTTCAAACGATCTTTTGCTTATTCTCTAGGGTCGAACTTTTTGCTTTTTAGGGGCGACAGCTGATGCTTACAGCTCGTTCTCGTCGCTCTCGCTGACACTCTCGTCGCCGCTAACCTCGGCGTTCTCACGCTCGCGCTTCTCCATGAGGGCCTGGAGCTCGGCGTCGTCGCTCTCGGTAACGGCCTTGGGCTCCATCTTTACCACAAGGTTGCCACCGGCGGCCTCGATGTTCTGGCGCACATCGACAATAGCCTCCTCGAGGCGGGCAATGCCAACGGCCTTGTCCAGGCACGTGCTGGTCAGCACATACAGCGGGGGCGACACAAGCTTGACCTTGACTTGGGTCTCCTCGGTGTTGCGCGACTCGGCTGTGCGCAGCGCAGTCTTCACGGCGTCAATGCCTTCGTAGCCGAAGCAGGTGACTTCAATGTCGGCACGAATCTTGGTGGGCGAGGGGGTAAGACGCTTGCCGATATATGTCTTGAGTTCCTGGGCAACAGCCTCGTTGGTGAAGGTGGTATCGCTCCACACATCGGGGTTTCTGAACTCGGGTATTGAGAAGTGGTTAGCAAGCCAGAATCAAGAGGGATCTCGAAGTGTCCAGTTCGGCGCATATATATATATATAATATATGGATGCATATGTCCAGTCAGGCTAAGACAGCGCAAGAAGCAAAGGGAAAACGTACGCTATCGACAGCTTGAAGGCATCAAGCGAGTGGCCGTATTTGCGGTTAAGAGGCCAGGCGATGTTCTCGTACAGCTCCAGGATCGGCACCTGGGTCTTCTCGGCAACGTGTCTGAGGATGGAGTGCACCATCTTGCTCTTGTTGTATCTGTCGTCGCACTTGACAATATCTTCGGGGGAAACACGACGCTTCGACAGATCGATGTAACCTGGAGGATGGGGGTCTCGTTAGTCAACATGGATCCTGGTGATGGGAGGGAAACCTGGGATGGGGTTTCCTGGGTGGCAATTTCGCCCAACGCGAGGAGTCATCCGTTTGGTCTCGGCGGTTGGCTTGCCTTTCTCCTTGTCTACTCTGAGAACAACGACGACCTCGTTGCGGCCGACACGGATGAGCTTTTGGATACTTCGGATTCGTCGTCTCGAGAGTTCGCTAAGAAGAATCATGCCGTCGATGTTGTCGTACTCAAGCAGCTTCACATACGCGCCCATTTCAGCGATCTGCTTCACGTTGACCATGACGAAGCTATCCACCTCGGGACTAGAAATTGGACCAACGGCATTGTTGATTAGTATGCGCTTTGCGATGAGTCAAATGAGGCCGGAATGTGCCCTAGGTGTCCATTCAAGTGTTCTCGTCTGCCACTCAAGCGCGAAGTTTCAACTCGGTCCTGTCGCCCACATCCAGCCTGACGCTCCTGGTGCCGCATCTCCCTTCGTGATCCAGGAGACATTGACGATTCGATAAGATGGGTCTCCCCTCCGTTGGATGGAAATGTTGGACGGTCCGGATGCGCAAAAACCGCGAGTAGCCCCACTACTATCTCGAGATGTCGATACAGGCCGGCGGGGGTATGAAGACAGGCCGCGGCGACCAGGGTCGGGGAAAAGACACCGAGTCTTTTGCAGGTCAAGACGATCTGAAGCGGAAATTGGAAAGATAACTGCGGTGATTCAACTTACTACTTCTCCTCGTAAAAACGGCACTGGGTTAAGGACCCCATGATTGCGGTGATCAAGAACTTCGTACTCTGATCCTAAAGTGGTGAGATTATCAGATCGTGATGGTGAATGGGGAGGAAATCGAATATTCGGGAGACGAAGAAGAAAAGAAAGATGGTCGTGGTCGTCTGATAGATATCCAGACTAGTCGGGATAGTGGTCACGGGGAAAATATTTGTCTTTATTGTTTTTTTCCTTTGTCCTGGTGGTGATGCTGAATTTTGTGGGTTGTTGATTTGGAGGGGAGAAATTCACTGGAATGTTTTTTTTTTTCTGTATGAGGGGTGGTGGTGGTGGACAAAGGACAAGCAAAGCCAAAATTCACCAGCATTTTCACTAGTATTTTCTGCTTATACTGAAATTCAGTTGCTGAAAGACCACCAAAGGAATTCATTTTTTTGCTTTGGTGGGGTAAGTGTGGCTGGTATTGTGGCTGGAGCTGGGAAGCCCTAATAGACCGGGAATTAGGGTTTGTTACTAGGGTTATACCTTTTTAGGGTTGGGGTTGTTGCTATCCGGTCAGATATATTTATACGAGTGACCTGATTTTGCCCAATCAAGCGGCCGGCCGCATCGAGCAAATACAAACAACCTGGCAAAACATTATCACGGCCCTTCAGTGGAAGATTCAACTTCATCTGCAAGAAACGACATTGCGGAATTGCCCAAATCTCATACACGCTTTTCCAGTCATGGCTCCAGGTACGTTCAGAAGTTTCCCAGCGTCTCCAATTGCCATCACCACTGGACCGATCTCTGCATACTAACTCTCGCATCTTCCGCCTAGCAACGCAATTCGAGCTCGCCTCGCCGCCTTCCGACGCCATCTCGGCCCTCACATACGCGCCCACTACGCCGACACGCCTCCTAGTGGCCTCGTGGGACCGCCATTCATACCTGTACGATGTGTCCTCGCCGCCTTCCGGCGATGCAGTCGGCGGCGGAAAGTTGGTGCAGAAGTTCGAGCACCGCGCGCCGGTGTTGGACGTGTGCTTCGGCGCTGACGACGACGAGGCGTTCTCGGCCGGCATGGACTGGCGCGTGATGCGGCTGGATCTGAAGACGGGGGAGTCAACACCGGTCGGCCAACATGGTGCGCCGGTACGGTGTGTGGTGTACTCGCGCGAACACTGTGAGCTTTCTCCGGCTCTGGTCTTCTCTTGTTCCTGCTGATAGTATGCTAACATTCTGTTGCTCTCAGCCCTCCTTATCTCCGCCTCATGGGACTCTACCCTACACATCTATAAGCCCGGCTTGTCCTCACCGCCCCTCAAGCTCTCGCTACCCGGCAAGCCGCACGCACTCGCCGCCAGCCCGTCGAAGCTGGTCGTCGCCATGACCGCGCGCATCGTCAGCATCTACGACCTCACCGCTGCTGCGGGCGCGCTGTCGTCGGGCGGCCGGCTAGAACCCTGGCAGCAACGCGAATCATCGCTCAAGTTCCTCACGCGCGCGGTAGCCTGCATGCCCAACGACGCCGGATACGCGACCAGCAGCATCGAGGGCCGCGTGGCGGTCGAGTGGTTCGAGGACACGGCCGAGTCGCAGGCGCGCAAGTACGCCTTCAAGTGCCACCGGCAGCCCGCGGCCGCCGGTGACGCCAACGCGGGCGATATCGTGTACCCGGTCAACGCCCTTGCCTTCCACCCGCGCTACGGCACGTTTGCCTCTGGCGGCGGTGACGGCCATGTGGCGCTATGGGACGCCGAGGCCAAGCGCCGCATGAAGCAGTACCCCAAGTTCCCGAACAGCGTGGCTGCTCTTGCCTTCTCGCCCGATGGCCGCGCCCTTGCTATCGCCGTCTGCCCCGGCTTCGAGTCCGGTCAGGAAGATTACTCTGGTGAGGGCCAGACGAAAGTGATCATTCGCGAGTTGAGTGATTCAGAAGCAAAGGGCAAGGGTTCCAAGTGAGGCAGTCTATATCTTTTATTTGAACCTATGCAATACGAGAAGAGTTATACCCCTCGGTCCATCCCGGGTCTAGCATGAACGGCCCTATGGAATCTAGGTATGGAACCCGAGCCCATATTGTCTGAGGAGCTAGGCCACGCAGATGTTTTTTGTTTGTATTTTTTGTAGGAGTGATTGGCGTACTGCGGACATACAAAATGTTTCACGGGATCGAGGGTAGGAATATGTTGTTTCACTGCAAGTTTGCTTTTGACGTAGAGCAATCTTTCATATATACTGGAGAGGTACTGACTTCGTTCTACTGAGAGTTAGTAGTGCCTCACGAAGCAATGCCACAAGGATCATGACATACTCTATGAGGCCTTACTCTAGCATCGAACCTGAGCATATTCACAAATTCAAAGATCAACCGACCCCATGACTTTTGATAAACCAATAACGAAAACTAAACGGACCCAACAAAAAGCTACAGGCATAAGATATATACCTCCGCTGAGAGGAACCATCCCACAGCCGAAGAAAAGCACAGCAATAACCATCCATGCCATGAAAGACAAGAAAAGAAAAAAAGAAGAATAGCAGATAACGAGGGCTTGAACCAAAAGTGGACGACAGAAGAAGGTCGGGGGAAACCCCCCGAGATCCAGAATCTGTAAGGTTAAGTATCAAGAACCTGGGCGTATATATACACCGAAGATAATAAAAAGCATGCAGAAAGCAAAGATTGGGTCGTGGCGGCGTCAGGTATGAAGAGAACAAATAGTGGGGGGTAAAAAACCAGACAGATCTGCGCGGGCAGTGTATACCGCATGGATAAAATTGGCGGTAGTAAGGCAAGACAGCGAGAAAAAAAAGAAGAAGAAAAAAGGATGAGGGTATGGAAACAAACAAAAAACGAAGAAGCAAGTATAAATTTTAGACCGAAGAAACCAACCCCCCGTCATAGATAGTCGTATATATATATTTATAATCCCTGTGCCGTCTTCAGTGCTCTCACAAGCCGCCGCCCTGGCTCGGAGCGCCAAAGTAGAACCCTTCAAACGGATTCACCTGCTGTTGGCCATCGCTGAAGTCGTTGCTCATGCCCTCCCAGTTCATGCCGAAGCCGAGGTCCAGCTGGCCCTGGTCGTAGCCGTTGCCCTCGGTTCCGGGGCCGGTTTGGATGTTCTGCAGGAAATCCATGTCAAAGCTGGCATACGGCGGCGCCAAGCCACCACCGCGGTACTGGTGATGAGCTCCGGGGGGTCCTCCGTACGGCGTGGACGTCGAGGACTGCCGGCCGGGCATCCGGGTGGCGAGGGTGGGGGTGGTGGTGGTAAGGCCGCTCTGGTCGATCGGCGTTCCGTCGCCAAGCGGGCTGATCGAGGTCGACACCATGCCGCCGCCAACAGCGTCGCTGTCGAAGGTGCGCGAGCGGGAGATCTGCGGCGATGGGAAATCGCCCGCGTTGGACATCGAGGGAGACGAGAGGCTGTCGGAAAGAGCCCGGTCAAGCTGGAAGTTGCCAGACTGGTTCTGACGCGAGAGGCTAGATTCGTCGGGGTTGGAGATCCAGTCACGGGTATCCCGGTTGGACCGCTGGCGGCGCTGTCGCTTGCTGGGGGGAGTTCCAAACCCGCCGGTCGAATGCACCATCTTGATGGTCGCCTTTGCGGTGCGGTCAAACGCATCCCGGCAGGTTTCGGCGGGAGGGCAGATCTCCACCATATCAGTGAACACAGACTTGGCTGCAAGAACCGTGAAATCCACTTCGTCCATGGTCTAGTTGTGAGAAAAAGGTAGTGTTAGTGATCGTACTCTAGTAGCGCTCCCCCCAAAAAAGACGAAGAAAAGAGCTTACCAAACGGCTGCGAACAATCGGGGAATGCCAAATCGCATAAAGATACGAGATTCCGGCAACGAACAGATGGTGAGTTGACAAATACGTGTAGCTAACCAGGCTACTCAGGTGCAACTGGCGGTAGATGCGCACAATCTTCTGGCCAGCCTCAGCAACCTTCAGATAAATACGGTCCTCGTCCTCAACGAGCTCGGCATGGTAGCTCGACGGGCTGTTGACTTCCCGCGACGTGTTGTATTCGCCTTCGAACATGGCTGGCACACTGAGGCTCTGGCGGTACAGCATGACAATTGCCTGCCAGTAGTTGAGCTCGAGGAACTCGGTCGAGAAGGCCACGCCGGTGTCTTCGCGCGTCGGCGCCGATTCCTTCCACTCCCAGAGACGGCGGTCGACGTCGATGCGCCACGAGCGGAATGAGCCGAACTTGGTCATGAACGGCGACTGCAGGTTCTGGATGCTGGGATTCAGGTTGTTCGAGTTGTTCTCCCGCGCAATGCGCGCCTGGTTGTACTGGAGGACCTGCATGATCTCGGACTGCAGCAGCCGCAGGCGCAAGTAGTGCAGCGACACGTGCTTGTAGCTGGGCTCCGACAGGTCTCCGGTGGGCTTCAGGAATCCATCCGCGGTGATATACTTGTCGTCGAGAATCTCCGGGAACTCGGTGGTGATGACAAGGTCGCTGATGCCGAAGGGGCGGCCGACGCAGGTGCTGACAAGTCGGTCGAGGGCGTACGTGCACCACCACAGACGCCGGCGCATATCGCGGATGTACAGCTTCTTGCCTCGTTCGCGCAGGAGAACCTGGAGAGACTCACTTTGCTCGCTCTTGATGCCGTTGGTGCGGGGATCCGCGGGAACTTCGACATCGCTTCCGTCTTCGTAGTGGAGGCCAAGATCAACAGCAAGTCTCACGGCAACACCAACGATATACCTAAGAGGATCCCAAAAAGCCGTGGTTAGCGGGAAATTACAAAAAGAAAGGAGCGTGTTGATGAGGAAATTCACTTACCAGAGTCCAGGGGGAACAGGTCGCAACAAGGCAAAGTTCGCTAGTAGCAAAACAGCTTGAAGCACGTCAAGACTCCCGCTGCTGGTGCTCAGACACGCTTCGAGGTGCACAATGGCGCTGGCATGATATTCCTCGGGTTGGGCAGCCTCACTGGTTGTGGGTTTACGGGCAGCCTCCTTATCTTCAGGCTTGACGGGATCACCAACGATAACTCCACAGCCAATGGCAAACACCATGTTGAGCATGTACTGTTCGCGCGGGCCGAGCTTGGGCGGTGAGGTGGAGTAAGACTTTTCAAACATGTTCATAAAAGCAACACGGTGCAGGATCGGGATCTGAGGGTTCGCGTGCTCAAAGTACAAGCGCACCAAACGCGCAGCAACTTCCTTCTCCGGCATTGGCGCTGGGCGGATGGTCGGTTTCGTGTGGAGGCCAAAGAACGAGTCGCGCATCGACGTGGCGGCAGATGGAGGGCCGAGGAAACCGGTCTGGCGGGGACCCGTCCGGTCTAAGTTGGAACCATGGTCGGACACGGAATGCTGGACCGCGGCCAAAACGACTCTGGCGAACGAAACTCCCGAGGCCGAGGCCAGAGATCGGGGCTTGTTTTGACTGACGATGCTGGGCATTCCGCCATGGGTGACGGGCTTGACGGATCCGGGGACTGAGTCGGGAAAGCCAGATTGATCGGGAGTAAGGATCATGGCATCGTCGCCGTTTTCGCTCTGGCCAATGTCCAAGGCCGAGCGAACGGACTGTATGCCGGGCCGGGGTTTGGAGCAAATGTCCAGGTTGTCGGCTCGGGGGATTTCGATGCCATTTTCTTTGAGTAGGCCCTCTAGCTGGTCGATTCGGGTTTCCAGGTAGTAAACATAGCTGAATTCGCGAACACAGTCCGAGTCAGTATCGCCATACGGGTTACTGTAACAGATACCTGGTCCGATATACAGTGTGTGAAGCAGTACAGAAAAAAACCAGAGTGGGTAGAGAGGTTGGTAGGGTGGAGATACAAGGCAAGGGAGGGGTAAGAAGCAGGAGATATCTGGGCAGAAATTCAAGCTGCAAACGCAAGAAACCGCAAGCAGAACAAGCAGAGCTGTGAACAGGCATAATAGTTTGGCGATCGTAAAAGAGGCTATTGGGAGGTTGTAAAAGGCATTGAAAGCCTAGTAGATCGCGCGGCTTACCTGCGGGGAATCTCCTTCTTCGTAATTGGGTCATATCCAACACATCGGACGCCGACCTTTGCGCAACTGGCGCAGCTGGGGAGTTTCTGGTCGCAACGATTCTTGCGCAGTCGACACCGGTTACACGCGCTCACATTGCGGAAGTTGTTGCTCTGACCAGCCGCGCCACCCCCGCCGCCACCGGCAGCGCTCCCGGGCCCGGCACCAGACGACTTGCTAGTGGCCGGTGTGTCGATGTGCAAAGAATCATTAGCGGCAGCACTGGGGCCGGCTGGAGGCGAGTGGTCGTTTGCGACTGAAGCTGGTGATAGGTGGTCTGGCGATGGCTGACGGTGGCGCTTCGTCGGGATGGTGGTGGTGGAGGGCGCAGCGGTTGAGGCAGTGGTTGAGATGGGAGCAGAAGGAAGAGAGGTGGATGGCGAGGCAGGGTGTTGCTGCTGCTGGAGAATGTTTGTGGCCGGCATTGTGTCGAGATCGCCACGAAGATTGAAGGACTGGTCAGGGTGGTTTGTGGCGTAGAGCGCCATGAAGACGACAAGACGTAGATATGTATAGATATAGAGGATATATACGGGGGCGATAAGGCGGAAAGGATATATTCTAAAATTTTCAGATATGGACCCTGCGCGCAGAGGCTAAGACAGGGAGAAGAAGGGATGTGAACGTCACAGAAATCCAAATCACACGAGGTGATCCAGAAATCGGAAGTCAAGCTGGCGACAAGATAGATAAGCGTTGAGAATTACGGCTGAAGCTGCGCATAGATGCGACAGAAGATAAGGCGGGAAGGGATGAACCAGCCGGTTGTCTCAGTTGCGTTGACAGCTAAGAGCAGTAGATATAGGTTGTGTCAGAGAGAAATTCCGAAGATATCAGTCTCTAGACAGAAGAGATACGGAAAAGTCGAAAGTCGCACAGTCAAGCTCGCCGGCGAGCCAGTTGTTAGCCGGAGGAGACCATAGGACGTGGGGCGAAAAACAAACAGCACAGAGACAAATAGTTGCAGCTGAAGGAGGGATTTATATCTGTGAGGTGGCGAAATACTCTCAGAAGACGATCCCTTGGAGTTACAGCAAAAAGTGAGGTAAAAGGAGGAGAAGTGGTGATAAGTTGAACTCAGATGAGGTCGGCGATAAAAAGATGGATAATTATAAAGGTCGTCGTCGAGAATGCTGACATAAAAAGGAAGGCGGCAAGAGCGAGCCGAAGATGAGGAAGTTGCGACTGAAGGTGAATTCAGACGGCAGGAGATGATTTGTTCTAAGAGCTTCGAGAATGATTCGGGAAGAAGGTATTCAAAATCAAAAAAAAAAAAGAGTGGGAAGGAAAGAAGAAGAAAGATAATATGGAGATGCCGAAGAACCAAACCAAACCAAACCAAACCGAAAAAAAAAATTAGAAAAGTAGAAAATGGACGGTTGCTGAAAGTCACATCGAGTTTAGTAGGGACGACGAGACTCGCAAACACGAATCCAGTAGGCAGGAATTAACAAGCAGAAAATAATATAAAGAGCTAAAAGACCCAAGCGACCCCCACGGCTTGGCTGGGGGAGACGAGCAAATGAGGGGAGCAATTGATTCCCAAGCGACTGACTGATAACGTCAACCGCAAACTCGAGGCTTTATTTCCAGGGCTGGGTTGTTTGGGGGACTTTCCTGTCTGTGGTGACTGCCAAGTGGCTCCAGTGCGGACTCGAGCCGAGTTTAGGGTAAGCGAATTAGACAAAAAGAAGAGAAAAAAATCAAGGTGAAATTTTTTCTTCATATGAGGCTTCTCAGGAATGATACAAAGCAAGAGAATGAGAAGTACAGCCGAGAAGGAGGAGATGAGAAAGGCCGATAGGACAGAACTACACGCACATTGGTCAGCATAATAAGCTAAACCGAAGCGAAAATCCAAAGGATTAAAAGGCTCGGCGAAGACGTTGCAGGCTCTTTTCAGCACATGTATACGCTTAGTCTCTACTGTACTGTATATGCATCTCTAGTGGCTGCTTTTGGGTCGTGGGGAGGCAGAAAGCGGTTCAGCGGAGGTATCTTCAGTATTTCCGAGCCATATAAGACTACTTCCGACATCAACGAGACGGGTTCAAATTCACCTTCACTGTCTCACTGGTCCAGCAAATACCAGGGAACCTACAATTGGCGACACTTGATCGCCGGGTGGGCGGTATATGGGCAATCCCAGAACCCCAAAAAAAGAACCTGGTAGGTTGGGGGGAAGCTGGCGTTGAGTATACATTGGTCAAACAGTATGTACAGTATACAATATATTGCTGTTTAAACCACACGAGCTGGGGCGGGATGGTCAGTAGCCAACGAGAAGCTGATCCCGAGCTTATAGTGGGAGTTTAACCAGGAACGGCAGCAGGGTCGCCCGCAACTTCTGGGGCTCTCATTCTTTATCTTTACTCGATTCGATGGTGTCTTGTCTTGGGTGTGGTTCCCACGCTGGCCGCTGATAAGCCCGGCCACAGAGACGAAATAGTATGGGCGGCACTAAAAAGCATGTGCCAGCCCGCAGCCGGTTCGTGGCGGACCAGTGCAAGGTTCGCCGTGCAGATACTTCTGAGCTTTGGAGATGGAGACGGACTAACAGTCGGCCCAGTTTCGACTTCATCTGAAGAACACGGGTTTGGACTAGTATGTCAGTAAGAAGGCCGGCTGGATGGATATCGAATACCCCTGGATATGAGTACTCTACATGTCCATGTTGCAACATCACAAGGCGGTCAACCATGAACGAAGTGCTGCTGTTCCTCGTTCTCCTCACTCTGGCACTTGTCGCCACTCATGGAAGCTCTGGTTCTTGATTGGCCGGATAAGATACAAAGCTCACAGGGTGGGCACTTGTAGCGCTATACGGCATCTGAAAAAAAGAAAGAAAAAAAAAAGAGTGCAGACACGGAAATCCCTGCCAGCTGCGCCGCAGCACGGAAGACGACATGAGGGTGATATCCGATATCTGGAGGAGGTTGGAGAGGTGCAGTGTTTGAGATGATCCCCGCCAATAGAAGGCTCCTGATAAGATGCCGATAAGGGATGTGGTCTTATCGCGCCAATAGCGGCTCGTAGATTATGAATGCGCGCAAAGCCGATCACGGCACGCGATGTCTTTCTTCAATTCAACGCCAACAGACAACTCCAATGCAGGCACCAAAAGAGCCATTCTGTCCAAATTGGAAAAGCAAGACACAACCCTAATCCACTCGCGCCGCACACCTGCAGACCGAAGGCCCGCCCTGTCCTGCCTTTTTGACTGCCGCAAGCCTCGCTATTCATGTACATCACTGAATCCATCACCGACGGATGCATGCAAGGCAACCCATCACAGGAACAGTCTCAATATTGCCGCCTCCTGAGCCCTGAGGAGTCATTTTCCTGTTACTCCAATTCGTCGAGCCTCATCTTGTCTTTGTTGAGTCGTCAGATGGCCATTCAGGGTTTTCAGAGGCTTTTTGCGGTCTTTTTATTTCCCAAATCCCACGAACCGGGGCTCCCGTTCCCGACTCTTCCCGGGAAGCCCTGCCTCGTGCGCTCGCGCTTTCGCCCTTGCCGGGCCTGTCTCTCTCTTCCTCAATAGATAGTGTAAGCCCTACCAGAGCAAAAACTCACCCGTCCAGGTGCCCCCCTAATCAACTTCTGGGCAGTATACCACCACTTATATGCAAAACACGCAACGCTATTCGCCTCCCGAGCTGAAGGGCCAACGCGTCCTCCAGAAAGAAAGAAAAAAACTTTTCTTCGGCCTTTGAGAAGAAAGACCGCTTAAAAAATTCTCCGTCTTGTCCCACATCGTCGCTTTGACAGGTCGGCCGTGCTAGCCCAAGAAAGCAAAAGCCTGTCGTCCAAGAAGGAGAATTCCCCAGCATACTCACCGCTTGAGCCTAAATACAACCAGACAAAAGAAAAGGAAATAACCAGGTCGAGGCACCTGACGCCCTATTCACGAGCTTTCGTTACCCGCCTGGTGTGCTTTTGACAGGAACTCTTTTTCCCATCTCTCCATCTCGCCACCAGTCTCACTATGTTTCTCTCCACACAACGTGGTTTTGTTCATTCTTTCCCCGTGAGTAGTCTCGCTTCCGCGACTTCGGTGAACCCACCCGTCTGTAAAAGCGCGAGGTCCCCTTGTCCTAGGTCCCCGGTTCTCCGTCCCTTCCCTCCGGGCCCGCCGATATCGCAGTGTGTGCACGTTGCACGTAGGGCTTGGATGAACACAGAAAAATTATTGTTTATTGTTATGTTGAAAATGAAGAGAGTCTAGTGAAGGGTTCCCAGAAAGGGGTGGGGCGTCATTATGCATGGGGGAAAAAAATCTGTTCGTTAGCTATGGGGAGACAATGTCTCGCGCGGTCCAGCCTCGGGATCGTGATAGGGTTATTCGAGTATTTGTTCGAGAGGGACTTATGTTGAGTGAATATACCATCATAGGACAATTTTAACGGACACCATGATATTTCCAGACATATGGCTCGAATTGTCTTCGTGATATTCGATCGCCCGTTTCACGGACCAGGTCATGTGTAACCCTAACCCTAAAGTTACACATTATCACAGACGACTACATGTGGCTCGAATCGTCATCCCCCTAAGCCTGATACGAATCGGAAATCTCCAAACTCATGCAGCTTATTCTTTCGACCGTGAGAATCTCTAAGATATCCATGAACATATCACAACTCGACCCCAACGTAACAGACCAGATCACATGCTTAGTCTTGCTAAAAAGGAATATCCTGACAGTGTATAAAATGTGTATGTCCCAACAGAGTACGCCAGCTTGCTGATAAGAAGATATCGATCCCGAACCCATTGAAAAACAGTACGAAACCTAGATAGATATATGACCCTAGGTGTAAATCTTCGAACCCAACCCGATACGTGCAGGTCAAAAGATACGGCCAATATTCCCAGCAAGATGAATGTCCCAAATTCCAGAAGCAGAAAAAGTCAAACCATGTTAAAAAAAAAAAAAAGAACAACACCCCAAAATCCATAAAACCAAAGAGATGATGTCCGCTTGAGAAAGAGGAAAGGGGAACCAGAGGGTTTGCCTTCGTGGGAGATTATTATCAAGGGGGAGGGAGGGGAAAAGGCCAAAGAAAAACAACAGGACGTGAAAATAAATGGTGATGTGACGAAGCGTAAGACAGAAAGAAAAGAACGCGGGGTATTTCGAAGAGGAAGACGGCGTGATTAGAACGAAGTAAAAGGGGGAAAACAACCAGTGATGGAGCCATGTGTAGAGCGTGCGTTAGAGAACAGAAACCGTAAAGAAGTTGTAGTAATAATAAACCAATCATGTCAGACGTTGACGGAGGGGAGACTGCGTGGGGGGCGTATAGAAGAGTCTAAAGCGGTATATGGAGGAGCCTATAGTGGCCCAGAGGGCCTACCAAGAGACAGCACACCAGCTACCGTTATAGGAGGCTTTCCGTCTCATCCTCGGACTCCAACCGCCCCGTCTCTCCATCATCATCCTCCTCCAGCAGGTCTTCATCCTGAGTCTCGCGCCAGCCGCGGGGCTCAGTGATGTACAGGCTCAGTGCCGCGCCGACCAGCGTGACAGCACCGCTGAACCACCAGGCCAGACCCGAGTACCCGGTGCGCAGTCCGAGGGAGTAGATGAACCCCGAGATGGTCGGACCGAACGCACGGCACAGAGACGCGGTGGACGCCGCCACGCCGTTGATGGTGCCCAGCGAAGTCAGCGTCGGGGCCGAGTTGGTCAGCAAAATGGCGTTGATGGGGTATGCCATCGTCGAGAAGGTGCACTTCCAGACAATCAGCACGTAGATACCCGTCATCCGCACATCTTCCGGGAGCAACACGAGGTATGGCGTGGCGGTGTAGAGCAGGAAGTAGGTGACGGCCAGGAAGCGGAACAGGCGCAGGGCCCCGACCCGCTCGCAGATAAAGGGGAAGATAAACACGGTCGAGATGAGCGAGTACACGCCCTGCACCGAGAGAATCACGCCGATGGTCTTGGTGTCGAACCCGAAGCCGTCAACGAACTTGAACGGGAGGTGGAACGGCTCCTGCTTCTCCGGCGGCATGGTGCTGAGGAACACGGGCAGGAGCTGGTCGAAGGTCATGGTGTGGAATGCAAGAATGCCGTACGAGACAATGTTCAGAACAACGGCCTTGGTGAAAACGGTCTTTGGCGGCCGGGACCGGGCCGGGGCCACAGACGAAACCTCGGACTCCTCCTCCGCCAGGTCGATTCGTTCTTGCGGGTCGGGTCCGAGGAGAGGCGTCAACTCGGGCGAGCCTTCGTTGGAGTGATAGCCAGGAAGCTCGTCTTCGAATTCGGGCAGCAGCTGCTGCTTCTCGGCCTTCTTCGAGCCCGAAGCTCCACAACCGCGGGCGCGGAACCAGGCCGTCAGTCGCTGGCCGAGCTCCAAGCAGGGATCGCGGCGGGTCTTCATGTCCTGGTGAGTCTCCTGCAAAAAGAGAAGGCCGACGACGAGGCCGAAGAACACGGCGGCGGCGCTGATGAGGTTGGGGAGCATGTAAGGGTACGTCTCGAAGATCGTGCCCTTGGGGAAGATCGAAGGGTAGCTGATGCAGGGACGCGCGAGGGCGCCGCCAATCATAGGTCCGACAATCGAGCTGTGAGAAGACGTTAGTATGAGGACTTATACGGTGATGGATAGGACTTGAAACGTACCCAAGGCACCACACCAGAGGCATGATGGTATAAGCACGAGCTGTAACAAGATGGTTCGTTAGTTTTGTATGTCCCTTCGAATATTAAGCTGGAGGACAACGTACTTTGGTGCTCCTTGACGGTCACAATCTCGGCAACAGTTGTTTGCAACACTCCAATGTTTCTGCAGTTCGGCTACATGTTAGTATGACTGTGACATCGGCAGTTTTCGCACACACACACACACACACACACACACACACAGAGAGAGAGAGAGAGAGAGAGAGAGAGAACGTACCCATTTAGGAGCCCACCGAGAGCACGCGCAACAAGAGCCACAGGAAAGCTGGTGGCAAAGCCAAACGCCAGGACACTGATGGCAGTTCCGGCCAGACCGCACAGCAAGATCGGCTTCCGGCCCACACGGTCACTCAGCTTGCCCCAGATGAAGCTTGTGGAGAACTCGGCGAGAGTGAAGGCAGAGGTGATCATTCCGGCGTATACAGAGATCTTGCCGGGGTCTTCAGTCATGTGGAAGTCCTCAATCATGTAGTATATATACGGAAATATCGACATGAAGGCAATGGGTTCGCAAATGCGCACCATGGCTGTCAGAGATAGGTATGTTAGCTGGGAACACATGGATTTGGGGGGAAGCTACCGCATCTACGCTTCCCGGCTCGCCTATAACAGAAAGAATCACACCATACCTAGAATCAGAAGTTGTTCCCACGGGAACGGAGTGGTGGTTGTGGGCTTGCCTGCCCTGACCGGAGCCGGGGCCGAACCAGGTGGAAGCCTCGAATTTCCCCTGGCCATGATGACAGGGTGAAAGAATGAAGAGCTTGAGGCTGTTGGACTAGATGGTAAAGTACTGGTGCTGAACTGTTCACAAGCAGGACAGCCGTGTATAGCTTAAAAGAGGAAGAATCAGATTTCCAATACTACTGTACGAGGTGGCGACTTGGAAGACAAAATGAGCAATGCGTCCGTTTGTTAGTTGGTGAGTCAGGTTCCGGCGTGAGAGCGGCGGGGAAAGGCAAGTCGACCAGATATAGATGGGAAAAGGTGCCCTTGTTGAATCAGGAATCAGAGTATCTCAAATGTCAGAGAATATAGCAGCGGTAGTATGTGACGGAGACGGAAGACTTGACAGAAACGGTAAATCGTGAACCTCACTCAAGGTGAGATATGAAAGAGTGGAACGGAAGAAGGTGGATATAATGTGAGAAGGGGAGATCCAACAACGAGAATAGGCTTGTAAGGGAGAAGACGTGAGAATGGGAGCTGCGTGTGAGGAGGGTAGTAAGGGAGCAAAGGAGAAGAGAAGTGGGTTTATATAGGACGTGCATAAGGGGAGAGGTGAAGTCGTCCGGGAGAGAAGGAGCAAGAAGAAAAGCTGAAGTTTCTTCTGTTGAAAGACGGGATGGAAATGGGAGAAGGGAGAAAGCTAGGAAGAGGAAGCAAGGAGTAGAAGTGGATGTCTAAGAAGGGAGAAGAAGAAAAATAGAAAGGAACAGCACGGGTATCGGGTGGTGAAGATGTTGTTGAAGGTGAAGATGGAGAAGAGGAGGGAAGAAGGGAGAAGAGACTCGGAAGTGTGGGAGAGACCTGGTCTATATAAAAGATGGGAGAAAAAAAAAAGAATAAAAGCTACAATGTAAGTTGGGTTGTTCCTGGAAGGCGGATTCTAGGGCGAACTGGGAAGTGTTAGTGCTCCCGGTGAAATAGATAGAACAAAGTTATAGGGAAGGGTTGTCCACTATATATCTTTTTGGAGAGGCTATGAAATGGTGGTGTGGTGGTTCTGAGTTTGGGAGGGTCGACCCAGTCGGCCGGGGGAGCCTGGGGCCGGCGTCTTGGGCCGGTGTTGCCTGTCCCTGCCACAAAACAACGGGGAGGGCGGCGGGACTGGTGTGTGTCGAGGGGTTGGAGGGAACAGATGGAAATAACAAGGGAATGTGAGTATGAATGTGAGTGATACTCCGTGGAAGAATCAAGAGACGTAGAATGGAACGAAGAGAGGGAAGGAGCCAACCCCGAGACCATAGAGCTGGGAAAGCTAGAAGCAAGAACGAAGAATGGAATCTCCAGATGACGAGACTTTGGGAAGGTGCAAACAGCCTCCAGACCCAGAGCCCGTTCCTCGGTAGCAGAGACTGAAGAAAGGAAGGAGCATCGGTTATTACCTCCTTTCCTATCTCGGCTTTTTCTTCTGATTCGTTTGTTTTCTTCGACTCCGACTAGCCTTGATATTTGGTACGGTACTGAAAAACACCACGCAAACATTCAGATCCCACTGTTACGGTATCCATGGAAGATCATCCAGTGGGCCTTGCCCTTTGAATAACACACGTATTTCCCATATCCCCTCCAAACCAGGCCCTTCCAAGCTTCCACCGACACTTCTAAATGAACTAGCTTTTATTGCATTTTCTTTTGAATTTTTTCTCCCTTCCTCTTCCCATTCGTTTTGTCCCAGAAAAGCAAATCATCCCGGGTTCAGGGGTCCTCAGGATACACCGTAGCTTTTTGACAAGACCAGAGGGAGAAAAAAAGGGGGAGAGGGAGGGATCAGCCTTTGAAGACCCAAAAACAAGCCCAGGCGGGATGGGATGAGATGGCCAGAAAGAGAGGAAGGGAAAACAAGAAACTAGGAGAAAAACTTACGCGACCGCTGGTTTGGGAATTCTGGGAACAGAAAACAGAAAACTGACAGCCCCGGGTCCCTGGACACCTCTTGAACTAGGAAGTTCCTTGTAAGATCGAGGACAGAGCAGAACACAGAAAGAAAAGAAAATACGCCAACGAACGGGGATGAAACTGTGAGACTGCCCCGATGGCGACCGACTGACCGTTACAGGCCTACCTGAGCGAGCTATTGAAGGAGCTGCAGCACGCTCCTGGATCATACAGTGGGCTTTGCTAAGAGGCAATGCCTATAGCACTTGGCTGTTCAGGGCCAAAGCCGCCTCTCTTCCGGAAGATTCAACACTCCCACCTTAACCCAAACAAGCGAAGCCTGACGCTTAAGAAAAGCCTTCCCCCCTCCATTGCGGCGCCCTCATCATATTCCGAACCCCCGCGCCGAAAGGACAAAGTCTCAGTCAAAGGACACAAACACTGCCAGCCAAGCCCTGCGAGGTACTTCTCCAGTCAGATGCATCCATCGTACAAAGAAAGCAAGGGGGCAGAGCTCCCCGAGGCCGGCCCGGCGTGGAAACAGGTCGCGCTGGGCTGTCTCATCGGGGAGGGTTTTCCGTTTCTTTCGTGGGCTTCAAAAATTCTCCAACCAGCTGGCCAAAATCCTGCTTCTGTCTGCATGAAGCCGTATCGATGATCCTCCTTCTGTAGAACTGGCCACAAAATCACCTGTGCCGTGACTGTGAAAGTACTGTGCATCTGGTCGACTACATACACCCGCGGTGCTAGGCCAGCCAGCGGCAAGGTTGGTGGGATGAAGTCCCAGCACCAAGAGCGAGCGAGACAAAAACAGAAAATGCAAGCCCGCGGCATGTTGCGCTGGCCACAAAGAAACACCCCACGATCATGTTCTACGTAAATACATTTTCGTACAACCTCGTTAGCAATCATTCCCGCCCGTGCCTGTTTTCTCTTCTCTCCCCTGTCAGGTTTCGTAGACCGCCTCTAGGAACCCCGTCTCTCCTACAGAAATAGGCGCCCGCGTGCTCTAAATATAATCGTCCTCGGCCTTGTCAAGGGACGGGAGATGGCGTTTCCAGTTAGAAAAAAGAAGCAAACAAACAAAAAGGGAACAAACACAAAGGATCTGAAACTGTCAAGAAGGTGACAGGAAACGTAGATGGTGACTCCACGAAGTCAACTCAGCCGCCCGCGTGTTAGAGCGGCGTCGGCCGCACGCGGGGGCGGCGGCGACTTTCGTTTGCCTGTTGTGGGGGACGTATGTACAGTAGTTGTGAGACTGGACCTCTCGGTTGGCCAGTTCATTGTGGTTGGGAGAGAGGATATGATTACTATTTTATCACATGGGTTTTTTTTTTTTTTTGGGAACGACAGCAATGTTATCTTGGGGCTTTGCATATTACATTCTGATTTTATTACATTTTGGGGGGGAAGTGGATCTTCCCGTAAACAAATGAACCAACAACCTAGCGGGTCGACACACTCCCTCCAGACGGCCATCATCTGAGCGGAAACAGCCGGACGGAAGTGTCATGTACGAGAGATATTACAACCGTCGGTACAATCTCGGGGCTTTTCTTCGTTGTTCTCAGGCTCTCTAGAAGGGGGCGTATGCGGTAAAAAGGAGGAGACAGAGGCCACAAACAGTGGCTTGGGAATTATTCTATATAAGCGCTTTACTCGCCCGAAATATGACACTGCTAGCAGGTACGGTATATGGGCCTTCGTCCAACGGGAGTGGATTCGTATAAGAGGGTAGTAGAGGCCGGCACGGGAGTCAACAGCGAAGCTCGGTATTGGGGTTGCGGGGGTGGTGGAATATAAATAGATTGGTCATTACAGTAAGGATATTACAGCCGATATGACTTCTCCATGCAAGAGACTATGCTTGGTCAAAGTCGTGAGGTGGACGGTCAGGCAGACAAGACAAGCTCTGTAAACGAGCGAAATGCTCGCTCACCAGGGCTGTACAAGTGTTGGTAACACAGTATCTCTAGCTCAGTCTGATTCCGTTACTTGGCAAACAAAGCGGGATTCCCGCGGGATCCTCTAAAGTCAAGTCGTAGTACACTTGTAAACGAAAGAGAGAAAGCAAGATGACAATCGGGTGGCAGCCTAGGAAGGAAGCTGTGCAAAGCGGCATGGCATAGCGGTCTTCACCCGTCCCCCTCTCTCCCTGGTGAAATGGATGACGTTTTTGGGGGGGTTTAAGCTCAGCTTATTGGTCCCCACAGGAATTGCAATTACACTCGACATACAGTATGTACTGTACTCTTGAAGGAGTTGGGCCGGCAATATTTGTCTCTGTTTATCGTTTGTCTTTTGATTTCCATTTCCTCTTTTTTTCTTTCACAATCTCTCCCGTTTCCGACGGGGCTCAGCAGTCAGGAGATCATTCTCTGGTGGCATTTCTTTTTGGTGGCATGGACTGGGCCGGACTGGACGTGGCTGGACTCACCTGTATTGCATTTTTGGTGTATGTGGTGCAGCCTTCATATACGTAGGGTAAGATCAAAGGATGGAAGAGTGGATATCTGTTGATGCCTACACATCAGCTACACCAGAGGGGAAAATCCCTCTTCTTATCCAGAGCTTGGAAGTTCACCATCGTCGGGGTCTGGTGCCTCTGGTGGTTGCACACGGCCTGACTCCCCGACAATCTCTAGCTGTCGTTATTGGACGGAACGGAGGGCGGAAAAGACAGCATAGACCTGGTGGGAACGATCTAAAGAAGCTAAGTGTCTGTCGGTGAGCACTGGTCGTATGGAGGTGTGTACAGTAGGTGTGTGCGTGCGTCTGTCGGCCAGTTTTCTATGCGTTGGCCCGACTTTTAAATGGGCTCGTGGCAGGATGGCATATCTGTAATGGCCAAAACCGATCTCGTACATTTGCAACTTACGGGTTGGGGGGGG